>SJYQ01025503.1:12520-24618 GCA_006410935.1 Redunca redunca | reverse complement strand
TCTGAAAATGTTCTCAATTGTTCTTCAGTAACCAGTGAATTCCCAACTCTTTCCTCAGCCCATACTTACTTTGCACACTTGACTGTGGGCTTAGTTTTGAAAATCTCTTTGCTTGGATTTTGTGACAGCACTCTCTCTTGGTTTTCCTTGTGCATTGCAGATTGTTCCAAGTCTTTTTTGGTCTCTTTTGCAAAAAGCTGACTCATTGGAAAAGACCCTGATGCTGGGAAAGATTGAAGGCAAAAGAAGAAATGGGCAGCAGAGGATGAGATGGTTAGATAGCTTCACTGACTCAATGGACATGAATTTGAACAATGTTTGGAAGTTGGTGAAGGACAGGGAAGCCTTGTGTGCTGCAATTCATGGGGTCACAAAGAGTTGGACACGACTGAGGGACTGAACAACAACAACTGCTTTAATATTTGTATATCGGAACTTCAGGGTTCTCTTGTACGCTCTCTTCTTGTCCCAGTATACACAGTACTTCCTGGGTGGTCTTAGACACTCCCAGTACTCAAAATAGCAATGCTCTCATGAATTACGAAGTTGTATTTCCAGCTCAGATCAGCCTCTGAACTCCATAGTAACAGCAGACATCACTACTCAGATATTTGTTGTTGTTCAGTCAGCATGTCATGTCCCACTCTTTGCTGTTTTATGTACACCTAATCTCAAAATGTTTAAAATAGAAATCATATTCACCTTCAAATCTGTTACTTTTCATTTTCCTCTCCTGTCATATCCCCCCAGTTTCCCAGGGCAAAAAACTGGGATCATTTTTTGCTTCTTTTTTTTTTTTTGCCTCCTCCTAATCCTTTTAAATCAGAGAAGGCAATGGCACCCCACTCCAGTACTCTTGCCTGGGAAATCCCATGGGCGGAGGAGCCTGGTAGGCTGCAGTCCATAGGGTCTTGAAGAGTTGGACACGACTGAGTGACTTCACTTTCACTTTTCACTTTCATGCATTGGAGAAGGAAATGGCAACCCACTCCAGTGTTCTTGCCTGGAGAATCCCAGGGATGGGGGAGCCTGGTGAGCTGCCGTCTATGGGGTCGCACAGAGTCAGACATGACTGAAGTGACTTAGCAGCAGCAATCCTTTTAAATAGATCTAAATTTATATCCATTGCTTCTCAGCTCTTTTTGTCTTAGCTTCTACAATCTCTTGTTGAATTAGTGCCATCTGCTAACTGTCCTTCTTGTATTCAATCTTTACTCCATCAAATCATTTTAACATTATTGCAAGAGGTAATGTTCTAAAATGAATGTTTGATCATGTTACTGCCCATTCTCCCCATGAAAAACTAAGCCCCTTGATACAACAGCAGTGGCATGTCCAGAAATCATATACAGAAAAAAAAGTGCTTTTACAGTTATAGGAGGGGATTATGGTGATAAATATGCTCAGAATCAGGAGTTAGTGAACTCATCTCAAATCTGATTTTGTATTGTACTTTGCAACACTTACAAAATCAGTTTTAAGATGACCTTGCAACACTTAGGCGTCCCTGATACCTCATTTGGTAAGGAATCCACCTGTACTGCAGGAGACCCTGGTTCAATTCCTGGGTTGGGAAGATCTGCTAGAGAAGGGATAGGCTACCCACTCCAGTATTCTTGGGCTTCCCTTGTGACTCAGCTGGTAAAGAATCTGCCTGCATTGTGGGAGACCTGGCTTCAATCCTTGGGTTAGGAAGATCCCCTGGAGAAGGGAATAGCTACCCACTCCAGCATTCTAGCCTGGAGAATTCCAAGGACTGTATAGCCCATGGGGTCACAAAGAGTCAGACACAATTGAGCGACTTTCACATTTTGAAACTTTGAGAAAATGTCAACTTTCCATACCAAAGACTGGGAAGATGCCTAACAATATATTGCTGAAAAGGTTGCCCCTCTTCCAAGCCACCCTTTAGATATAGTGGTTAAGGCGTGACCCAACATGATTGGCACCTCCTTAAAATTCATTTCACTTTAACACACTCATCCCTGGGCTTCCCAGGTGTTATAGTAGTAAAGAATCCGCCTGCCAATGCAGGAGATGCAAATTATGTGGGTCAGGAAGATCCCCTGGAGGAGGAAAAGGCAACCCTCTCTAGTTTTCTTGCCTGGAGAATCCCATGGACAAAGGAGCCTGGTGGGCTACATGGGTCTGCAAAGAGTCAGACATGACTGAATGAATGAGCACACACATCCCTACTCATTTATCAGTCACCTTTTAAACTAGTCAATTGATGCCTATTGAATATGTACTATGTGCTAAAAATTATGTTAGTTATTCAGGATGTGAATGAATGAACAGGACATAGTATGGGACCTCATGGAGTTTCAGTGTATCACAGCAGATAGCCATAAAAGTATTCTAGTATTAATAACATAATTATTTAAACTTGTAAAAAGAAACTATTGGAGTATAGTAGAATCTAGCTCAGCTTTTCTCAGTCTTGTATTGTTGGTGTTTTGGGTCAGATAATTCTTTGTTTGGGGGACAGTCCAGCACACTGTAGGGTGTTCAACATCATACATAGCCTCTACTCACTAGATGCCTGGAGCACCTGTCACCCATTTGCAATAGTCAAAAATGTCTACAGATGCTGTCCAGTGTCCCTGGAGAAGAAAGGGGAGGGGATTACTCCCAGTTGACAATCACTGTTCTATACCAAGTTTAACATTGATTGATTGATTTAGAAGTCAAGTATCTAATTTTCTCAAGCATGCCACATTCTTTTTGTTAACCCAAAACCTATGCACACACAGTTTCCTCTTCTAGAACACTCCACTCCTTCCTTGATTGAGTCACCCCAACATCTGGCATTCCAGCACTTTTACTCTGGGGTGGCTACCTCTCAGTGTTCCCATAGCACTCAAGTCATTTCCCATCTTGTACAAATGACACTTTATTATAATTGCCTTGTTTATGTGTCCTTACCCTCGGCTAGTGTCTGAGCTTCATGAGGAAAGCCCCTGTCTTACTCTTCACTGTATCAAAAAAGTTTAGACTTATTTGGCACAAAAATTGCTGGTCAGAATATCCTTGTTGAACTGATAATTATATGGATAAAAGGATAACAAGGAATAAAGTGGTTGGCCAGGATTGAATAACAACAATTAGTTGTGCTGAGTTTTCACAATCATTTTGGTAAGACACCAAATGTCACATGTAAAATCAGCTCTGAGGTACTAGACAAAGTGATCAACAGATCACTGACTCTTCCTCGTTGCTGACTCTTGATCCACCTTTTTTCCTTTTCTTAATTTCTGATTCCACACATTCTTGTTTCTGACTACCAGTGTGAAGATAGGACATAGTATAAGAATTATAAATTGACTGGTGATATCTACTTTCCAGATTATTTGGTAATTGAGAAAGCTATATATATTGCAGCTGTGGCAAAATGTTTTCACCTAAAAGATCTGGAGCAAGCCTAGGGGCTGGAACACTCAATAAGACTCCAGTACAGCAGAACTGTCAGGGCAGAGATTCCCACTTAGAGCTATGCGGGCAATGCTACCACCACAGTGAGCTTGGAAGATGGGACACTGAACCAAGATTATTCTCAAGATTTTGGATGTCATGGTATTTGTCTCCCTAGGTTTTAGACCTGACACATTTTTCCTTCAATTTCTTCATTTTCATAATGGGAATGTATATTGTACACCTGTCCAAATACTGTATTTTGCAAGCACATAACTTGTCTGATTTCACAGGTACACAAATAGGAGGGATTTTGTCTCAGGATGAATTTTACCTTGAATGTCACTCATACCCAATTTAGATGATGTTTAGATGGGACTTTGAATTTCAGATGTTAAAGTTGATGCTAGAATGAATTAAGACTCTTTAGGCTGTTGATTTTGAGAAGAAAATGAATTTCTGGGGACAGGGACAGAATGTATGGACAAAACTATGTCCCCCTAAATTTCATATATTTGCGGTCCTGCCCCCCATGTAATGGTATTTGGAGACGGGGTCTTTGGGAGGTGATTTGGTTTAGATGCGATCATAAGGATGGGGGTCTAACCTGATAGAAAGGGTGGCTCTGTAGAAGATCTCTGTCTCTCTCCTTCTCTCCGTGTGCACGCACCAAGGAAAGGCCGTGGGAGCACACAGTGAGAAGGTAGCCATCTGTAACCCAGGAAGACATCCCTCGCCAAGACCAGCTCCTGCTAGCACCTGATCTTATTAGACTTCCGGCCTCCAGAAGTGGGAGAAAATAAATGTCTCTTTTTAAAGTCTGTTGTATTTTGTTGTGGCAGCCTGAACTGATTAAGGCAAGTTCACACTAAAGACTCTGGCTTTTTCTCAAAAGTTCATCTAGCTCCCTGGTGATGTCCTCTAATCTAAGCCTTCATGCTTTCCCTCCAAGTACCCTGTAGACTTTTATAAACCCAGTATTACCTTCTGTGCACCAGGTATCCCTGATCTGGGCTCTAAAGAATTGACAGGGCTGTGTCAATTACACTACTATTCTCCCAGGTGTCTGAGCTTGAATATGCCGTTAGGTTTGCCTCATCTCTCAAAAGCCCCCCACGACTATTTTTCTTCTCCAAATGTTCTGTATTGTATCTCTTTTTATTGATATGCACAGTTCCAAGATATGTTACTGTGTTTCATCAATTCTGAGAAGCACTGCTAGTTTATGTACCACTAAGGAAGTAAAAACACCCAGTTAAGCTGTGATGCAACATTAATTGTAAAATGCATCCCAATTACAGGGATGTTAAAATGTGAAAAATGTGCATCACAGAATCAATAAAATGAAGCAAGTGGAAAAATCAAGGACACTACACTATATAGAGCATGACACATATATCAATCAGATCCCAGCAGGAAACTGATGATCCACCAAAATTAAGGTAATGTGAAGAAGGTTTATTTATAAAGCAGTTAATTACAAAGATGTGGGTGGGTCATAGGGTAGCCATAAGGAATAGTGTAGGAGCCTGCATCTCCTGGCAGTAGAGCTGGTTCCATTCTCAGGGGCACAGTGATGAGAAAAGGGAAAATTTAGCACAAATGGGGAGGAGAGTGAACCATGTGAAGCACATTGTTTTGAGAGGAGAATTTTCTTCAGTGGAGAGACACAGCAAGCACGAAGCACCCCTGTGTGATGGGAGCAGAAAGATAGCTATTCTATATAACTTGCCTTCCTCCTTCCTAACCTGCCAGATCCTCCCATTGGCTGAACCCAGTTGAAAGCCAGAGGGCAAGAGACCAAGTGTGATGTAATCCATGTATTTCCGTCTCAGGAAAAGAACAGGGTAGAAAAGAAAAAGAAAAAGAATATATTAGGACAAAAGGCACATATGAGGCAATATATACATGTTATGTGTATAATGAAAGGAAAACATGAATGTTTGTGTACATACCTATTTACATTTTTGTTCTGGAAGGAAACTAAGAAAACTTAACATGACTATACAGGAAACATGGGATTCAGGTGATTAGGATTGGGAACTTTTATTTTTTATATTTTAAACTTCTAGTCTGTGTGAATTTTTAAATAATAACTATGGCTTCTATATTTTATAACTATTTTGCAATGACAAAGAATATTTAAACTACTTCACAATAGCACTCATCTCACATGCTAACAAACTAATGCTCAAAATTCTCCAAGACAGGCTTCAACAGTATATGAACTGAGAATTTCCACATGTTCAGTCGGGATTTAGAGAAGGCAAAGGAAACAGAGATCAAATTGCCAACATCCATTGCATCATAGAAAAAGCAAGAGAATTTCAGAAAATATATCTACTTCAAAGAGGCATTGAATACACTAAAGACTTTGTATGGATCACAACAGTTCAGTCCAGTTCAGTCTCTCAGTTGTGTCCGACTCCTTGTGACCCTATGGACTGCAGCACGACAAGCTTCCCTGTCCATCACCAACTCCTGGAGTTTGCTCAAACTCATGTCCATTGAGGTGGTGATGCCATCCAACCATCTCATTCTCTGTTGTCCCCTTCTCCTCCTGCCTTCAAGCTTTCCCAGCATCCAAGTCTTTTCCAATGAGTCCGTTCTTCGCATCAGATGGCCAAAGGACTGGAGTTTCAGATTCAGCATCAGTCCTTGCAATGAGAATTCAGGACTGATTTCCTTTAGGATTGACTGGATTCATCTCCTTGTAGTGTAAGTGACTCTCAAGAGTCTTCTTCAACACCACGGTTCAAAAGCTTCAGTTCTTTGATGCTCAGCATTCTTTATGGTCCAACTTTCACAGCCATACATGACTACTGGAAAAACCATAGCTTTGACTAGATGGACTTTTCTTGGAAAAGTAATGTCTCTGCTTTTTAATATGCCGTCTAGGTTGGTAATAGCTTTTCTTCCAGGGAGCAAGTGTCTTTTCTGATGTTAAGTTTTAAGCCAACTTTTTCACTCCCCTCTTTCACTTTAATCAAGAGGCTCTTTAGTTCTTTTTCATTTTCTGGCATAAGGGTAGTATCATCTGCATATGTGACGTTATTGATATTTACCCAGCAATCTTGATTCCAGCCCAGCACTTCCAAGATGTACTCTGTATATAAGTTAAATAATCAGGATGACATATACAGCCTTGATATACTTGTTTCCTGATTTGGAACCAGTCTGTTGTTCCATGTACAGTTCTAAATGTTGCTTCTTGACCTGCATACAGATTTCTCAGGAGGCAGATAACGTATTCTGGTATTCCCACCTCTAGAAGAATTTTCCACAGTTTGTTGTGATCCACACAGTCAAAGGCTTTGGTGTAGTCAATAAAACAGAAGTAGATGTTTTTCTGGGATGCTTGCTTTTTCGATTATCCAACATATGTTGGCAATTTAACCTCTGGTTCCTCTGTCTTTCCCAAATCCAGCTTGAACATCTGGAAATTCACATTTCATGTACTGTTGAAGCCTGGCTTGGAGAATTTTGAGCATTACTTTGTTAGTGTGTGAGATGAGTGCAATTATGCAGTAGTTGGAACATTCTTTGGCAATGCCTTTCTTTGGGATTGGAATGAAGACTGACCTTTTCCAGTCCTGTGGCCACTATTGAGTTTTCCTAATTTGCTGGAATATTGAGTGCAGCACTTTCACAGCATCATCATTTTGGTTTTTAAATGGCACACCTGGAATCCCATTACCTCCACTAGCTTCTAAGACCCACTTGACTTTGCCTTCAAAAATGTCTGGCTTTAGATGAGTGATCACACCATCATGGTTATCTGGGATCACAACAAACTGTGGAAAATTCTTAAAGGGTTGGAAATATCAGACCACCTTACATGCCTCCTAAGAAACCAGTATGCAGGTCAAAAAGCAATAGTTAGAACCAGACATGGAACAATGGACAGGTTCCCAATTGGGAAAGGAGTATGTCAAGGCTGTATATTGTCACCCTGTTTATTTAACTTTTATGCAGAGTACATCATGGGAAATACTGGGCTGGATGAAACACAAGCTGGAATCAAAATTGCCAGGAGAAATATCAATAACCTTAGATATGCAGATGACACCACCCTTATGGTAGAAAGCAAAGAGGGACTAAGGAACCTCTTGATGAAGTGGACGAGGAGAGTGAAAAACCTGGCTTAAAACACAACATTCAAAAAACTAAGATCATGGCAACCAATCCCATCATTTCCTGGCACACAGATGGGGAAACAGTGAGAAAGTTTATTTTTGGGGGGCTTCAAAATCACTGCAGATGGTGACTGAAGCCTTGGAATTAAAAGATGCTTGCTTCTTGAATGCTTCCCTTGGACTGCAAAGATATCAAACCAGTCAGTCCTAAAGAAAATCGGTCCTGAATATTCACTGGAAGGGCTGATGCTGAAGCTGAGACTCCAATACTTTGGCCACCTGTTGTGAAGAACTGAATCACCAGAAAGGACCCTGATCCTGGGAAAGATTGAAGGCAGAAGGAGAAGGGGACAATGGAGGATGAGAAGGTTGGATGGCATCAGAAATTCTATGGAAATGATTTTGAGCAAGCTCTGGGTGTTGGTGATGGACAGGGAGATGGGGCATGCTGCAGTCCATGGGGTCACAAAGAGTCCTAAAGAAGACATCACTGAAGAACTGAACTGAACTGAATTTCCTCCTTCAAAGAAAAGCTATGAGCATCCTAGACAGTATATCACAAAGCAGAGAGATTACATTGGTGACAAAGGTCTGTCTAGTCAACACTATGGTTTTTCCAGTAGCTATATATGGATGTCAGAATTAGACCATAAAGAAAGCTGAGCACTGAAGAACTGAATCACCAGAAAGGACCTTGATACTGGGAAAGATAGAAGACAGGTAGATAAGGGGACAGCAGAGGATGAGATGGTTGGATGGCATTGCCAACTCGGTGGACCTGAGTTTGAGCAAGCTCTTGGAGTTAGTGGTGGACAGGGAACTCTGGTATGCTGCAGTCCATGGGGTCACAAAGAATCACACATGACTAAGCAGCTGAATTGTATTGCTTCTTTGGACTTCCCTGATGCCTCAATTGGTAAAGAATATGTCCATAATACAGGAGATATGGGTTCAATCCCTGGGTTGTGAAGGTCCTCTGGAAGAGGAAATGGCAACACACTCCAGCATTCTTGCCAAAGAAATCCCATGGATAGAGGAGCCTGGTGGGCTCCAGTTCTTGGGGTCGCAAAGAGTTGGACACGACTGAGCAACTAAACCACCACCATCCATGCTTCTCTATTAAAAGAAAAAAAAATAACACCACAGTTATATTTCTTTCCATTACCAGTGTCATAACCCTAGTCTAGAAGTTAATGTCCTCATACCTCAGGTATTAACACTGTCTCTCATATGGCACCTTCATCTTAGTTTGCTTTTTCTAATTACTCTTGAATACATTGCAGAATTGTTTCCTCATCCATTGGTTAATTAAAATGTTATTGAGGAACAGTATATATTGGGTATATTCTAGAAGCAGAGGGTCCTCTGATGAGTAGACAAAGATTGATTATCTTTCTGATACACACAAGTAAGAAAAACAGTGGCTAATTTTTTCAAATCACATAAACAGATATTCAATTTCAGCCTTAATGATGACAAGGGAAACATTTCTGAGGGAGTGATAATTGAGGTAAAATATGAAGGGTGAGTAAGATTCATGAAAATCGTGGAGGCTGAAGAGGGAATACTTTTCTAGGTAGGTGGAATAATTTATACAGTTCTCTGTGGTATAAGTGCACCTGGCATTAAAAAAAAAAAAAAAAGAAGAAGAAGGAAAGCTGTGTGGCTTAAGCATTGACTTGAAAAGAAGCTTGCTGAGCATTTTGTGGATAATACTTTTAGGGGCCAGTCCACGTATGCTTTTACAGTCAACTAGAAGGATTTTTTAAAAATTTGTTTTAAGACCAGTGGGAATTCTTTGAAATATTTTTCTGAAACCTGACTTCTTATATTTGTGTTTCAGTATACACTTCCTAAGTCTTTCTAGATAACATTTATTCTTAGGGCTCCCTTTACAATTATCTATAATCTGGCTCCACTGAAAAGTGGAAACAGATGGATCACTAATCTCCTATATGGTTTTGTTTTAATTCAGGGTATATTGAGCACCCACTGTGTGCCATGGACTGTTCTGGGCACTTAGGGTACATCAGCAAGAGCACCAAAGATCTCTGTTACCATTGGGCTTGCATTCTAACCACACTTGAGTCAGTTTTAATTGTGTACTGCAGCACAGTATGGGCTTCCCTGATAGCTCAGTTGGTAAAGAATCCACCTGCAACGCAGGAGACCTCAGTTTGATTCCTGGGTAAGGAAGATCTGCTGGCGAAGGGATAGGCTACCCACTCCAATATTCTTGGGCTTCCCTTTTGGCTCAGCTGGTAAATAATCTGCCTGCAATGTGGGAGACCTGGGTTCAATCCCTAGGTTGGTAAGATCCCCTAGAGAAAGGAAAGGCTGCCCACTCCAGTAGTCTCGCCTGGAGAATTCCATGGACTGTATAGTCCATGGGGTCGCAAGGACTGACACGACTGAGCAATAATATCATAACCTGTGCAGTGTGAGAATAGGAAAGCCAAAAGTGATTTTAAAATTTTATAGTTGTATGGGACTGAAATTTTGCAGTAGATAATTAAGTTCTGCTTTAGATAGCTTAAGAAACGTGAGAAAGATTTATTGTAAGGATAGTGGAACATCTTATAGAACCAGCACGGTGTTTTTCATTGTCTCGTCTTTTTGCTGCATTGCTTGTCTGCCTGATTCATCAATCTTGATACAGACTAACTTTCATTTTACACATCTCTTGGGTTTTACATCCCCTTTCTTCTGAAGACCTGTCATACTGAGACTGGAATATCAGAATTCTAGTTCAAGTTGACGAGAAAAAGATTCTCATTTTTGGTTCAGGCACCCCTCAATTCTGGGATAAAAATTGTGGTAAAAGAAGATGGGGTAAACTTGTGTTAACATGGCTACTACCTCTGTAATCCTGTATGCTAGAAAATGGAGTGAGGGTCAGGGAGAAGGGGAAATTTTAAGAAAATAGATTTGCAAAATGGGTCAGCCAATAAATATGTGTCTATTGTACTAATATAGCCACCTCTTTCAATGCAAGGAAATTGAGATCTAAAGAAGGACAAGAATTCACTAAGATTGTAGAGTGGAATTGAGTGGTCTCCTCTTATCCTGCCTGCCTGTATTTACTCATTTTCTTCCCCTCTCCTGAAATTTCTTTTTTTATTCTTCACTATGACTTTCAAGGTCAGTCCCTTCAACATCATGGGATCCTCTTTTCCTTCTCTGCAGTTTTACAAGCCTTAAAATTCATATCACCCAATTTTAGCACAACTACAGTCATATTATATAGACTTATTTTCTCGTTTTTTTGTTGACTGTTCTCTTAGGGTTTCCCTGTTGGCTCAGATGGTAAAAAAAATCTGTGTGTGGTGTAGGTCCCAGGTTCAATCCCTGGATCAGGAAGATACCCTGGACAAAGGAATGCCAACCCACACATTATTCTTACCTGGAATATTCCATGGACAGAGGAACCGGGCAGGCTACAATGTATAGGGTGGCAACAAGTTGGACACAACCGAGTGACTAACTTTTTCACTATCATGACTTTAACCTTCTCTATTTCCACATAATCTGCTACCACTTGGAATAGTAAGATTGACTTTTATAGTGTTTATTGGGTGCATTGTAGGTTGAAGATTCCAAATGATACCTACTAGTGCACTTTAATCTTACTCAGTTCAGTTCAGTTGCTCAGTCGTGTCCGACTCTTTGTGACCCCATGAATCACAGTACACCAGGCCTCCCTGTCCATCACCAACTCGCGGAGTTCACTCAAACTCATGCCCATAGAATTGGTGATGTCATCCCACCATCTCATCCTCTGTCGTCCCCTTCTCCTCCTCCCCCCAATCCCTCCCAGCATCAGGGTCCATTCCAATGAGTCAACAATTCACATGAGGTAGCCAAAGTACTGGAGTTTCAGCTTCAGTATAATTTCTTCCAATGAACACCCAGGACTTATCTCCTTTAGGATGGATTGGATCTCCTTGCAGTCCAAGAGACTCTCAAGAGTCTTCTCCAACACCACAGTTCAAAAGCATCAATTCTTTGGTGCTCAGCTTTTTTCACAGTCCAACTCTCACATCCATACATGACCACTGGAAAAACCATAGCCTTGACCAGATGGACCTTTGTTGGCAAAGTAATATCTCTGCTTTTCAATATGCTATCTAGGTTGGTCATAACTTTTCTTCCAAGGAGTAAGCGTCTTTTAATTTCATGGCTGCAATCACCATCTGCAGTGATTTTGCAGCCCCCCAAAATAAAGTCTGACACTGTTTCCCCATCTATTTCCCATGAAGTAATGGGACTGGATGCCATGATCTTCGTTTTCTGAATGTTGAGCTTTAAGCCAACCTTTTCACTCTCCTCTTTCACTTTCATCAAGAGGCTTTTTAGTTCCTCTTCACTTTCTGCCAGAAGGGTGGTGTCATCTGCATATCTGAGGTTATAGATATTTCTCCCGGCAATGTTGATTCCAGCTTGTGCTTCTTTCAGCCCAGCGTTTCTCCTGATGTACTCTGCATATAAGTTAAGTAAGCAGGGTGACACTATAAAACCTTGACATACTCCTTTTCCTATTGGGAAACAGTC
>SJYQ01025503.1:0-10779 GCA_006410935.1 Redunca redunca | reverse complement strand
TGCCCTGTATCTGTCATGCCTCTGTTTAAAAATGCCATTGACATTACTTACATATTTAGGTTTTGGTAATGAAAGCTTGATTGATTCTATGTCTGCACAAACACACTCTTCAGTGCATTGACCTGTCTCTGACTTCTTGATAATCAACAGCTCTTTGTCTTTGTATGATGTTGAGAATTTGAGATTTGAGCAGATATTGATAATTTGATTATCGTTAATGTTCAAACACAGAATGAAACATAGATCCTTTTCTTTATAATGGGAAAACAGGAAATTACTTTACTGAATGTAAGGCTAGCTTCTTGAATATTTAGTAATTAATGACTAGTAAGTTGAGCCAAAATACTGGGTAATTTCAAATTAAAAATAGCATACTTGATTGTATGTGAACATAGCATACATACTCATCCAGTTCAAAACCAATCCCACTTAACTTTCCTCAGAGTGGTTTACTTGGTTTTGCCAGTCTGGGTAACACCATTTTTAAACTCCTTATCCCCCAAATTGTCATAGACACAAAATTAGAACAAATGATATTACTGTTGTGAACTCCCATGTATCAACAATTTCAACATGGGTCACAAGAGTCAGACACGACTTAGCAACTAAACCACTATTCTGTAATAATCCCCAAGTCCCTCTATCATACAGTTGATTTGTTAGAAAACATAGGTTCTTTGTCCTATGGAATGGCTCATGTTCTAGCTTTAGCTGATATTTTCTATTATGCTTAGCTTGTATTTCCTGTAAGCTATGAGTTAGATCTGGGGCCACGATTAGATTCAAGTTAAATTGAATTTTATATGAGTATTTAATATGTGGTTTTATGTATTATCTTATAAGAAATCATAAGAAATATAATATGTGGCTTCATTTTTAATGATGTCAAGATTGGTCAGTGCCTTCAGGTATATCAACCTGATTCTTCCAACTTGTTTGAGTTCCCATCGATATTTCTTCTGATTATTTTAAAAAGGATGATAATGGCCTTGTCCTATTACTGTATTCAGGGTTGCCAAAATGATTTTCCTAATATCATCATTGCTGGGAGGGATTGCGGGCAGGAGGAGAAGGGGATGACAGAGGATGAGATGGCTGAATGGCATCACTGACTCGATGCACGTGAGTTTGAGTGAACTCCGGGAGTTGGTGATGGACAGGGAGGCCTGGCGTGCTGCAATTCATGGGGTCGCAAAGAGTTGGACACGACTGAGCGACTGAACTGAATTCAACTGAACTAAGGTGGTATAAAAAAGTAAAGTAAATGTTTGCTGCTTTCCCTTTATCATTTTTTATAGTAATGAGTTTGTGGGTGTCTGCAACCTCCAGTGTTGTCCAATGAATAATTGCTTAGTATTATTATGAACTCAAAGCTGTTTGTGTATTTGCTATGTATCAATCCAGTGCACTTATCCTTCTTGATAACCAAGCTGTACCATCCTGAATCAGCAGAAGCCCATTAGAATTGACTTTTTTGGGCAACTTTAATAATCACATAGACCTGAAAAATATAGATATCAATATTTATGTGCACTCAAGGTGGATTTTTGACTCAACACTTAATGAAAATTACAAAAGCATAAGTTGAGAACGACTATGTCATGCTCTGGAATGATAAATACAGGGAGGTAGAGGGGATTCTCATTCTCATTCCCTGTTTTCTTCTTCAGAAAGGAATTTCTAATAACCCTTAATCAGTATGGTCTAAGGAAGGGATATGGTTTCATATGAGCTCTATTTTGTGTATCCTAATGCTCTTGTCCCACTCATAATTAGTAATGAAGTTTCAAGAATATTATTGCTAAGACTGAGTTTTTTCCTATGTACTAGTTCAGAGTAGAGTTCTTATAGTCTGACTTTTTACTAGTAAAAGGCTTAATTCCCTCTGTGGAACTACACTCTGCAAACTCTGATTTGCATCTTTCAAGTCAGAATATTATATAACCATACTTGAACATTTTGATGGCTCAGTTGCTCTATGTGAACAAAATTCTTTGGTTTTTTACTATTAGAGGTGATTTTTATATCTTCTTGGTGAGAAAAATCACTTCAAATATGACCTTAATCTAAAGACAGATTTTCTATAAGTTTTGGCAGTACAATTCAACAGATTTCTATTACAATTTTTGTCATTACTTTAATACATTTATAATGCATAAACATGTAGATTGTAACATTATATAATCTTGTATCTCAATTTACATAGGCCACCTCAGTTTAGTTCAGTTCAGTTGCTCAGTTGTGTCCAAATCTTTGGGACCCAATGAACCACAGCATGCCAGACCTCCTTATCCATCACCAATTCCCGGAGTTTACCAAACCTCATGTCCATTGAGTCCGTGACACCATCCAACCATCTCATCCTCTGTCATTCCCTTCCCCTCATGCCCTCAATCTTTTCCAGCATCAGGGTCTTTTCAAATGAGTCAGCTCTCCCTCTAAGGTCTATGAAGTATTGGAGTTTCAGCTTCAACATCAGTCCTTCCAATGAACACCCAGGACTAATCTCCTTTAGGGTGGACTGATTGGATCTCCTAGCAGTCCAGGGGACTCTCAAGAGTCTTCTCCAACACCACAGTTCAAAAGCATCAATTCTTCAGTGCTCAGCTTTCTTTATAGTCCAACTCTCACATCCATACATGACCACTGGATAAACCATAGCCTTGACTAGATGGAACTTTGTTGACAAAGTAATGTCTCTGCTTTTTAATATGCTGTCTAGGTTGGTCATAAATTTCCTTCCAAGGAGTAAGCGTCTTTTAATTTCATGGCTGCAGTCACCATCTTCAGTGATTTTGGAGCCCAAAATGCTAAAGTCTGTCACTGTTTCCACTGTTTCCCCATCTATTTGCCGTGAAGTGATGGGATCAGATGCCATAATCTTCATTTTCTGAATGTTGAGCTTTAAGCCAACCTTTTCACTCTCCTCTTTCACTTTCATCAAGAGGCTCTTTAGTTCCTCTTCACTATCTGCCATAAGGGTGGTGTCATCTGCATATCTGAGGTTATTGATATTTTCGCCGGCAATCTTGATTCCAGCTTGTGCTTCTTTCAGCCCAGTGTTTCTCATGATGTACTCTGCATATAAGTTAAATAAGCAGGATGACAATATACAGCCTTGATGTGTTCCTTTTCCTATTTGGAACCAGTCTGTTGTTCCATGTCCAGTTCTAACTGTTGCTTCCTGACCTGCATACAGATTTCTCAAGAGGCAAGTCGGGTGGTCTGGTATTCCCATCTCTTTCAGAATTTTCCACAGTTTATTGTGATCCACACATTCAAAGGCTTTGGCATAGTCAATAAATCAGAAATAGATATTTTTCTGGAACTCTCTTGTTTTTTTGATTATCCAGCAGGTATTGGCAATTTGATCTCCTCTGCCTTTTGTAAAGCCAGCTTGAACATCTGGAAATTCACGGTTCACATATTACTGAAGCCTGGCTTTGAGAATTTTGAGCATTACTTTGCTAGTGTGTGAGATGAGTGCAATTGTGTGTTAGTTTGAGCATTCTTTGGTGTTGCCTTTCTTTCGGATTGGAATGAAAACTGACCTTTTTCAGTCCTGTGGCCACTGCTGAGTTTTCCATATTTGCTGAAATGTTGAGTGCAGCACTTTCACAGCATCATCTTTCAGGATTTGAAACAGCTCTACTGGTATTCCATCACCTCCACTAGCTTTGTTCATAGTGATGCTTCCTAAGGNTCAAAAACCTAGACCCATGGGCCAAATTCAGGCAAACACCTAATTTTTTAAAAAACTGTATTGGAATATTTGGCAGCTTTGCTAATAGAAGGGCAAAGTCAAATATTTGCAACAGAGAATATATAATCTGCAAAGATAAAAATACTTATTATCAGGACATTTTCAGAGAAAGTTTACTAACTCCTGATCAATACTTCTGGAATTTGCTTTGTACTTATTCATAATGATACTCTCAGGAAGCTGCCATAGAACTACCACGCCCTAATACAGAAAAGAGAAATTGTTTTCCTCCAATATAATTCTTGCAGTATTAGCTAGAAATAATTTTTTAAGTGCTTTATCTCCATCAACTGAGGTGGCTCAGTGGAAAAGAATCTGCCTGCCAAGCAGCAGAAACAGATTCAATCCCTGGGTTGGGAAGATGCCCTGGGGAAGGAAATGTCAACCCACTCCAGTATTCTTGCCTCAAAAATCCCATAGACAGAGGAGCCTGTAGCCCTTAAAGTCCATGGGGCTGCAAAGAGTCAGACACAACTTAGCAACTAAACAATAACAATAATCTTCATCTCAGTAAATGCTTAAGTGAATGAATACATGGTGAATACATGGATGAATTATAGTTCAAAGTCTTTAATGATTAGTGAAATCAACTACAAGAAGCCTACACTACGTTCTTGTTACTGTGTTATTGTTGTTCAGGTACTAAGTTATGTGTGACTCTTTGTGACCCCAGGGACTGCAGCATACCAGGTTTCACTGTTCTTCACTGTTCCTGTAGTTTGCTCAGATTCATGTCCATAGAATGAGAAAGACTAGTGATCTCTTCAAGAAAATTTGAGATATCAAGGGAACATTCCATGCAAAGATGGGCATGATAAATGACAGAAATGGTAAGAACCTATTTCTATAGCTCTAGTGATTGTATAACTATCATGGGAAGACCATACAATTGATCACAAACTAACAGCCATACAAATATTAACAATATTTTATATATAACACTTTGCTATATCACATATTAAATACTTACTTNTTAGGTATCCATTTTCCTTGTGTTTTTGGTGAAAAGTAACTTTCTGAAACATTCTACTTGTATTTCTAATCATGAAGAAAAACATCTAGGTCTATTTTTGGTCACCCATTTTTACTGTAAACTCTAAAAATGTTAATGGACTGATTCCCATTTATTCTGTTTGACAAGCCTTACAGTTAATAAGGTTGGTGGTATGTTGAGATCTGAAATTTACTTTTTTTATATACGTATATAAAGCCTCATATAAGTATAAAGAGCAATTAGTTATCTGACTCTAACAGTTCAGATAATTCAGACCAGTTCAAGATCCTGAATCCTGGAACTTGTGTAGTTTAGCTCATTCAAAGTATCATTTCTAAATTTTCATTAAGAACCTCCTTATAAAGTTTTCAAGGGGCTAGATTCATTTCCTGTGAAGTTGTCCTTTTATCCCCACAATGAAAAAAATTGAAAATGTATTGTTTCACATATTTTGTACAATTTACCTCTACTTCAGTCCAGTCATTGCCGGGGTCCAGCCCTGGTGGATCCAGGGTGATTCGAAGGTGGGGACGGAGTCGGCATCCTTGGAAATAACTTATTTAATTACAGATAGAGAGGGATTAGAAAATTAGCAGAGAAAAAGAGGCTGAATAACTTGGTTTACATGGAATACCAATAAAATTCCAAGACAAGCAATTTGCACCATCTACGTTGGGCCACTGGCGCCACTTGAATATTGGAAGGTGCCCCTCCTTGGGCTCCTTCTCACGTGGGCTTGAAAGCCAGGGCAAGTAAGTAGACATGGCGGGCACCCACGCTCCAGATGGGAATTCAGCCGGAAAAACGGAGAGCAAGAAAGAAGCGACATGGGGGAATCAGTCTTTCTGGAAACTGATCCCATTTCTTTATTTTGGGGGTTTGCTTATATACCTTTTGTTACACATAGGGATGAATACAGAGTCATGCGGGGGTCAGCAGTCCTGACCTTTATCAAAATCAGGTGCTTTACATAAAAAAAGATCTTAGGGGTTTTGCATCATCTTCTGGCCATGAGGCCTGCTGACATTTTATGACCCTTTCTTTCTGATAACCAAAAAACTTATTTTTCCAAGGGTGTTTTTTCTTAAACCAGGCACCACCCTCCAAATAAAGTTGCATTCCTATAGGGTGAGGGTGTAGTGAGTTACAATCAAGAAAGGAATTTATTAACCCAAGGTTAACATGATTAATCTTAAAGGTTAATACTCATTTCTCCTATATGCTTAAAGGTTAATACTTATTTCTCCTATAGGCTAGTTATATTCATTATAAGGGCAGGGAACATAGAGATTTAGCAGCAAGCATCAGCCCAACAAATGAAAATCCTTTCACCAATGTTCCCCTTAAGATCTATTTAGTCTTAAGATAGTGATAAAGTTACATTTTTACATAGCAAGGACACAGTGATTTATAACAAAGTACAGTGATCTATTACAAAAGAGAAACTTCATTATCTCAAAAAGTCTAGTATTGTTAACCTTAAAAACTACTATATTTCCTTTTCTATATTCCAAATACATTGATTAATATATTCCCAAGTGCCTAAGGATATGGAGGCCTGGTGGCAATCATTGACTCAACAATGAGAAAAGCCCTATGCTAATTGAGACTTTCAAAATACTCCAAACTCTCTGTGCTGTTTATGGTTGAGAGGTAGTAAACAATCATGTGTGTAGTGGCAGGAGTATGGATAATCCTGTCACACAAGCTAGTTTGCCAGCAGAGAGGTTTGACCTGAGACACCCTTGTCATACCCAGGGCAGGGAATTAGCAGTGATTATTGGCACAACAAATGAAAAACCCTTCACCAATATAATTCCTAACCAACCCACTATACTGACAATTTCCAACTTCCCAAAGGAATTTGCCTTTAGTAAGTCTAAAACATCTCATGCCTCTCAGGTTGGGAGGCTGTAAACAATCACATGTGGCCAAACTACAGGCTGGCTGGATAACCTTCAGAGGAGTTTGTAAGTTTAAACACTCTTGTCACGCCCAGGAATTTTTATTGACTTGGAGCTGTAAGCTAACTCCTTCTCCGAGAGAGGTAATGGGGGTCAGCCCCCCCGTAAAGTCAGAGGTATAGGTGAGAGCATGAAACAGTAAAGTAGGTAGACTCTGGTTTTGGGGGTAGATGCTCGGGAACAGGGGGTTTCCTGAGGCTTGATCACGCCTTTGCGTATGCTGAAGCCTCCTTCCTCATGACCTTTGCCATGGGTGGAGTTCCTCACACTGGCTCCCAGTAAGTCATTCTATACTTCTTGTGATGATTCATAAGTTTACTTTCAATTGAATCTGAGGCACAGGTTAAATTACTTGCCTGATGAAATATGAGTTTAATTCCTGGGTCAGTTCACAATCTTGAGGCAAAAGAGCCTTCCATAAATCTTCACAGGTGTGTCTTCAATAATGTTTGTAGTATATTTAACAGATGTCACTTAAATCTGATCCTGAGGGCTTCTGTGATAGGCTTCTGGCTGTAGCACCCTTTGGTCAGCATGTTGACAACTTATGCCTTACTTAGATGGCTTATCTCTCTTAGAAGTTTCTGTGCTCTTAAACTCTTCTTTGTGCTTATTAGCTTACAACCAGATATTGTTATGATCATCAATATTTTCCCAATGTAAAGTGTATAGTTCTAACATATATAATATAGAATACAGAGATTAAAGAGTTCACAGGTCTTGAAGATTTTTGATATTAGCCTAGTCACTTTATGTTTTATAGCTGTTTCCTCACCTGTAAAATAGAGTATGATATTATCTTCTAGATCACTCTTTTATCCTGATGCTAACAAATTGTGTATTTCAACAAGCATTTATCAAAGAAATCTTTGTATTTATACTTTTGTGATAACTTTTCAATTCTAATCTAGAATTTACCTTAGTGTGTTTCACTTGTTATCCATTGCATCTGTTTCAATTCTGTGCTGAAGGTTCAGTTTGATCCCCCCTCCTCCAAGCTGTTGATTCCCCTTAAAAGTGAAGCAATTACATTGCCTACCCAGTTGTGGGCATAAACAGCCCTGCCTACTCATTAATCACTGGAATGAGTTTCCTAGTGTCTCTACATGTCAGACTGTTGGAGTCTCATAGTCTGTGGTGAGTCAGTAGCTGTTGAGGCACTGTGAGTACAAGCGGAATACCTCTCCATATGGTAATATAATGGATTAGTTCAATTCATCTGGCAAGCCCCCTCAAGACCAGCTTGGATCAACATGGCTTCTTCTAGGGCTGGAGGCTAATGGTGGTCAAGGTCAATTCTCACCCACCATTTCTGTGTTGAACAGGCACACTCTGGCCATATGCTGATCCCCACATAGAAACTTCAGGGTTCCTCCAGACTCTCCAAGATAGGTATCCTCTCAAACAACACATTTCCCATTCTTGTTCCACCCCTCCACTATAATAAAGAGTGAAATCGAACCTATCCTTTGACGGATCATATCTATAAAGATACGGAGAAGAAGCGCAGCAGGTAGATCAAACTTTATTGAACTGTGTCTACATGATTAAAAGAGGGCAGATTCTTAGATCATCCTTAATGGAGCGAGGTAAAGACGTAGGCTAATAATGACACTAACTCAAGAAGCAATTTGTGAGAAGCTGAGCATAAGAAGAGCTTCTCCAGGGACCAGGTTTAAAAACTGTATCTCTGAGTTGATCTCCCTCCCCAGAGTACCCAAAATAGAACCCAGAAACACATGGGCACCTGGTGGATTTCTTTCTATGGGAGTCTCCTGAGATAACAACTCTTGATATGGGTACTCATATTCCCATGGAAAGTAGTGGAATCAGTGTGTTTTCTCCAGGAGGTTTT
The DNA here is from genome assembly GCA_006410935.1 of Redunca redunca. Lineage (NCBI taxonomy): Eukaryota > Metazoa > Chordata > Mammalia > Artiodactyla > Bovidae > Redunca > Redunca redunca. The sequence continues at coordinate 2,203 of SJYQ01025503.1, read as the reverse complement.
TACTATCAGTGAGTATGAAGGAAACAGAACAAGAAAACAAGATCAAGGATGATTCTCTGTAGTGACTACAGATCCCAGACAGTCAGACTTGGCTGTGATTACATGTGAGACATCTTTATTTGAGAACTTCCAGAAATATCCTAAGTGTACCGTGAATGGGAGGACTGACATCACTGTTCATATACAGGTAGACTATTAAGCCAATAAGTAGTTGGGTAGCATGGTAATAATAACTAACACTTATCAAGTGCTTTCTGTGTACCAAGAAATGTTCCAAGTACTTCTTACTTGTAGTAACTTGTTTAATCTCTNCTATTACTAGGTTGATGCAAAAGTAATTGCAGTTTTAGATGGTGAATGTTAAATCATCCTAACTAGGCTCAAACAAATCTTTATGAATCAAAATAGGACTCATTACAACCAACACATTTTTGCCAACAAGAAATAAGTTTTATTTCTGTAGCATAAAAATCCATGCTTCAGGATTCAACAACCTCTTGGAAAGCATTTTCTGCCTCCTGCTGGTTGTAGAAGTGTTTTCTCTGCAAAAAGTTTTTACAAATTCAAAACTTCAATTTTGCAACAACCTAATACACAAGAATATTTATTGGAAGGACTGGTGTTGAAGCCCCAATAATTTGGCCACCTGATGCGAAGAACTGAATCATTGCAAAAGACCCTAGTGCTGGGAAAGATTGAAGGCAGGGAGTAGAAGGGGATGACAGAGGATGAGATGGTTAGATGGCATCACTGACTCGATGGACATGAGTTTGAGCAAGCTCCAGGAGTTGGTAATGGACAGGGAAGCTTCACATGCTGCAATCCATAGGGTTGGACACAATTGAGTGACTGAACTGAACTGAACACATGATAAGTTGCTAAAGAACTCAATGTCAACCATTCTATGATCATTCAGTATTTGAAGCAAATTGGAAATATGAAAAAGCTGGATAGCTGATTGCCTCATGAACTGACCAGAAATCAAAAATATCTTTGTTTAAGAAACGTGGTCTTCTCTTATTCTCCACAACAACAATGGACCATTTCTCAATAAGGTTGTGATGTGAGATGAAAAGTGGATTTTATATGACAGCTGGCAATGATCAGCTAAGTGGTTGGACCCAGAAGAAGCTCCAAAGCACTTCCCAAAGCCAAACTTGTACCAAAAAAAAAAAAAATCATGGTCACTATTTGGTGGTCTGCTGCTGGTCTGATCCACTACAGCTTCTGAATCTCAGCAAAACATCTGAGAGTAACAGCAAATTGATGAGATGTACCAAAAACTGTAACACCTGCAACAGGCGTTGGTCAACAGAAAGGGCCCAGTTTTTCTCCATGACAACGCTCAACTGCACATGGTACAACCAGCACTTCAAAAGTTAAGTGAATTGGGCTACAAAGTTTGCCTTATTCATCTTGCCTCATCTGTCTTATTCACCTGACCTCTCACCAACCGACTACCATTTTTTCTAGCATCTTGACAACTTTTTGCATGGAAAAAGCTTCCACAACCAGTAGGACACAGAAAATACTTTCCAAGAGTTTATCAAATCCTGAATCATGTATTTTTATGCCATAGGAATAAACAAACTTATTTCTCATTGCCAAAAATGTCTTGATTGTAATGATTCATATTTTGATTCATGAAGGTGTGTCTGAGCCTAGTTAGAATGATTTAAAATGTTATGGGGTGGGAGGTGGGAGGGGATTCATGTTTGGGAACGCATGTACACTCGTGGTGAATTCATGTCAATGTTTGGCAAAACCAATAGAGTATTGTAAAGTAAGCTAAAGTTAAAATAAAAATTTAAAAAATAAAATAAAATAAAATAAAATTCAGATCACAAACCACAATTACATTTACACCAAGCTAATAAACTGGGAAAGGTCTTCTACAATCCAGAGCAAAAATTTTTTTAATGTTAAAATTGGAAGATAATGTTAAAGTGAGAAGATAAATAAATGACAGGACTGGATAGTCTATAATCATAGAAATGACAAGAGAGGAAAAAATGAATGGAGGAGAAACCATGGAAGAGAAGGGCCCCTAGGCTACAATAGAATCTTGTGTTTTTGGTTCAGTAGGGCACAGTAAGGACCAGCAGAGTGAAAGAAAATCAGCAAACATTTAGCCATACATCGGTGAGATTTCTGAACTTCAAAAATTAAGAAGAAAGACTTAACAAATAATGAGTAAATTGTA
>SJYQ01025502.1:204476-217549 GCA_006410935.1 Redunca redunca | reverse complement strand
CAGTGCCCTGACCCCAAGGTGCTGCTCCAGAATCACAGCCACACTGGTTTAGACTCTGATTCATCCAGCCCAGGAGCCTTTCCTGAAAACAGCATTACAGAACTAGGGGGATGGTATAACGACTTCTTTGCTGTCAGTTGGATGCCTCCCAAAAGTGATAGAGAAAAGAGAGATGGAGAGATACATGGTTCCTCGTGAAATGAGACCCCAAGTTATGCAGACAGAGATTTTTCTAAAAAGGGATATCAGTTCAGTTCCGTCACTAAGTTGTGTCTGACCCCTTGGGCTGCAGCATGCCAGGCTTCCCTGTCCTTCACTGTCTCCCGGCGTTTGCACATGTCCATTGAGTCAGTGATTCCATCCAACCATCTAATCCTCTGTCATCCCCTTCCCCTCTTGCCTTCAATCTTTCCCAGCATCAGGGTCTTTTCCAATGAATCAGTTCTTCACATCGGGTGACCAAGTATTGGAGCTTCAACTTCAGCTTCAGTCCTTCCAGAGGATATTCAGGACTGATTTCCTTTAGAATGGACTGGTTTGATCTCCTTGCAGTCCAAGGGACTCTCAAGAGTCTTCTTTAGCACCACAGTTCAAAAGCGTCAGTTCTTTGGTGCTCAGCCTTCTCTATGGGCCAACTCTCACATCCGTACATGCCTACGGCAAAACCCACAGCTTTGACACTATGAACCTTTGTCAGCAAAGTGATGGGGGCGGTTTTAAACTACTTTGAGATCAGAAGGCCAAGAACCATATTCTAAGGCCAGTTTCTAAGGCTACCTGGAAGAAGCATGGTACCCAACATTTAGAGAGCTCTGTGACGAAAAAGTAACTCCCTCTCCAGTCAAAATTCCTTTGATTCACTCATTTTCCCACAGATCATTATACAAATCCAAACATGGAAGTAGCTCAGGCTGTGCCACCATACAAAGGTGCGACTGTGGAAGAGGGGGACAATTTTCAAGGAGGCCCCGAGAGGACTCATATCAGGCAGGGTGTCGAACAACAGGAGGATGGCAGAGTCTGACTCCACGGGTCCTGAACTGGCCTCTTAAGCAAGTTGTCCGAGAGTCGACACCCTAGTGACTACGTGGCATTGTTAGGGATCCTGGCCTGGGAAAGTGATTGGTCTCCAGCTTCTGCTTATGCAAAGCTTCTCATCTTCCTGGAAGACACTGCTGCTGCCTGGGCCCCGGGCTACAGGACCACTTACAGGAAGCAGTCACGACCGCTGCCCTCCCCGCCACTGCCAAGGGGAGGGCCCCAAGGCGGAGGTCTCAGAACCTTCTGCCCACACTCAGACATCTCAGTTTCATCAGCCCTTGCGTGATTCCCCACCTTTCCCATAAGGGTCCCAGTGGGAGCTGGGCAATCTTGAATATCTAACTTTTCAATAACTTGGAGGTTTATAGGGTACACATGGATACAGCTGCTACAGGGGTGGGGATGGCCTCTTAGCATAACTCCCATTTCTCAGATGAGTAAAGTGCAAAGATTTGACCTCGCCAGTCATCACGGGGAATTAGTGAATCGATAAGAGCCTCTGCTGTGTGTCGGGGCCACGTTCAGTCCTGTGGGTATTAAAGAAGCCAAACCATGGTTGGGACTTCTGTGTGACCTACAGAACTAACAAACTGAAAACCTGAGATGACATAAGGCCACCTGATCTTTCTGGCCTTCAGTCAGCTCCAGCCAGAACATTTGTGTAGTAGAGCTTTGGCACTTTGTTAAATAATACCTCACATTGTCATTTAATCTGTCCTAAAGTACCCATTAGGTTATAAACTCCCCCAGGGTGGAAAGCACAGCTTACTCTTCTTAGGGGTTCATCACAGACACACACACACACACACACACACGGTGCTCATTATGCTGTTCCTGAATGCTCCAGTAAGTGTAATTGTGTGAAACAGAAAATAATTGCAACAGGAGTAATCTGGGTAAGTAAGGGAGCAATCTGGGTGGCCCGGGTAGTTGGAGGAGGGAGGTTTCACTGGACATGCAAAAGGCAACTGACATACTGTGGTTCTCTTTTTTTCCTTTTGAAAGTAGTGATTAAAGATAACATTAGGAAATACATACATATTAGGAAACATGTACATATTCATTATAGAAAATTTGTCAAATAAAATGAAGAAATGCAAATCACAGGTAATTTGACTCAAAATTTGATTCATAAACATGCAGAATACATAATTACAAACTGTAACAGTGCTATGAAGGAAGAAATAAATAAAGTGAGTAACGGAGGACTTCATCTAGAACACAGGAGGCCCCTCCAGGGATGTGATATTTAAGCTGTGAGCAAGGTTTAGACAGGTGAAGAAAGGGAGGAACAGGATTACATGATACATTTTTTTTTTAAGGTAAATTATGACTCTGTAGAACTATTCAATCAATGTGTATCAAAGATTTTATTTAACTCATAAAGTAATGAGAGAACCAGTAAGATATTACAACTGGTCCAAAGGAGACTTCAAAGAACCACACTTATCAATCAGGAATGTTGAAATGAAATACAAATATTCAGATGCCAAACTGGGTACAAGAAAATTAGCTCTCTCTCCCTTGGACAGCATCAGCAACTCAATGGACATGAACTTGAGCAAACTCTGGGAGATAGTGGAGGACAGGAAAACCTGTCATGCTGTGGTCCACGGGGTCAGAAAGAGTTGGACATGACTTAGCCACTGAACAGCAACCCCTGGACAGAATTCACTGGTATATGAAAATAATCATTTGCATCATTCTCAGTTATCTACAACTTATAGGCTTGTAAACTAGCTACGAGAAAAGGAAAGATATAGATAACCAGGATGAGCAAACTCATTAAGACACCCATAATTGCCCCCATCCCATCCACACCATTTCAAAGTGTTTCCCAGTTTTTCCTGACATGTGCAAATGCCCTGGGGAAGGAAAGAACTTAATGGAACTGAAAGAAGAAGAATGTTACTGGAATGTAATGAGCAGCAGAGTGGGTTGAGACAGAGGTCATGGTGTACGATCCAGATTGTAGCCTATGTTTTTCACTTAACAACATAGGATAAACATTTCTCTGTTATCACTGAACATCCTTCTGAAGCGTGGTTTTTAAGGACTACACTGTGTTCCCCTGCGATGGACTCACTGCAACATATTTACTAACTTCCACACCTCCTTTGTCCATTTAACTGGTTATCACTTAATATTCTTATTCGTGAATCTTTGTTTTCACACATCTTCAATAATTTCCTTAGGATACAATTCTGGACATAGAATCTCCAGATCAAAGATGATTTTAAAGGTGTTGATTCATGAAAATTGCTTTCCAATGAGATGTTTTAGGAAAATACTGAGCCCTGGAGAGGTGGAGGCTCTGAAATTAGCTAGAAGACCAGTGTAAGGAGGAGGGGTGAGGTGGAAAGGTTCTAACCTAGACAGAGAGTGGGGGTGGAGTGGAGGTCTGACATGGGAGGCACTGAGAGCCTGGGTGTGTAGAGACCAAGGAGGGCAGGAGCAGATGACTCCAAGGCCTTGGAGTTGTTTTTGACCTAGACACAGGTTAGAGATGGGCATTTTGGAGGAGAAGCAAATTTGAAGGAAGAAGACACATTTCTTTTGGGATACACAGGGTGTGGCACGGACCTCCCAGGTGTCTCAGTGGTAAAGAATCTGCCGGTTCAATCCCTGGGTCAGGAAGAGCCCCTGAAGAAGGGCATGGCAACCTACTCTAGTACTCTTGCCTAGAGAATCCCAAAGACAGAGGAGCCTGGTGGGCTACAGTCCATGGGGTTGCAAAGAGTCAGACACAACTGAGCATACGACTGTAGCCCACCAGGCTCTGCAGTCCATGAGGTTCTCCAGGCAAGAATACTGGAGTGGGTTGCCCGTTCCAGGGGGTCTCCAGGTCATCTTCCTGACCCAGGGACGGAACCGGCATCTCCTGTGGCTCCTGCATTGCAAGCGGATACTTTATCACTGTGCCGCCTGGGCTACAGTCAGTCCATGGGGTTGCAAAAAGAGTCAGACATGACTTAGCGACTAAACAGCAACAAGGGGGTGAGGTAACCGAAGAGCGTGGGGTATGGTGGGGGAGAGTCTGGGCTGGAGAGGTAAGTTTGGGAGCCCTACAGAGACCATCTGGTTACAACCGGGAAGAGGGGATGGGGAGGAGACCCTGCAAAATCCACACATGGGGGTGGGAGGGTGGAGGGGTGGCGGTGGAGAAACAGGACGCAGCAAATGAGCAGATGGGCGGGAGAGAGAGAGGGAAGAAGGTGAGGAGGCCTGCCTGGGAGGCAGGCCATTCACTACATCCAGTATTGCCGGTGAGGTCAAAAAGGACAAGGACCACGGGGGAGGAAACACACTGTGTTTGGCCAGCAGATAGTCACAGTGACCTTGAGGACACGTTTCCATGGAGTCGCGGGGGCGGGAGTCAGCGGTTAAGGGAAGAGGAGACGGAGCCGCGAGTGTGGCCACAGAAGTGAAGGATTTTGGCAGCAAAAGGAACAGGAAAGTCTGGAAATTAGCTCGAAAGGAGTTGCGTCCAGCATGATTTGGGGAGCCTGTGTCTTGTCGTATTCCAACCCAGCGTCTTCCGGCCACTGCTCCACATCCCCGGCCGCAATTTCCTCCGCTTATTTTTCCATCCCCAGTATTTCTTCAACCACAGAGAACAGATGTGTCTTCGTATGATGAGCACTTAACACAGAGCTGGGGTGCATAGTAAGTGCTCAGTAAGTACTGGCAATTCTTCATTGTTGTTATTAATCACGGGCCCTTAGGAGAAAGATAGGGAAACAAAAAGGAAGAAAAGGGCGCCAAGGAGGGGTGCGAGTGGGGCTGCGGTTAAGAAGGAGGCAACATCAGTACCAGGGCATCTTTAGAAACATAATAGACCCTTTTTCTTTCTTCTGAGATTTCCTGTTGACTTAATCCTAGATACACTGTGTCTATATAAGATGTCCTAAGGAGCCTGCATTTCCTCCATTTGCGTGTAGCTTTGAGATCCTTCTCAAGGATCTCTTTCTGCATCGCATTCATGGCTTTGGGGCCAGGATGCATCTTAGGTCTGGTCCTTCCCCTGGGAACCTTGGAAGAGAACAAAGGACAATTCCTCCTCAAGGAATGAGATTTGGGAAGAGAACCCGTAGAGCGGAAATAACCGAATGCCTGATGTGTGAGAAACTAGCAATCATAAGCCAGGGACAGAGGAGCCCAGGTGCCCAAACCTTTGGGCTGGACGGAGGGAAATCGCAGCTTGTCATCAGCAGGGAGCACCTGAGGAGGACCAAAGGCCCAGAGGGTCCTGTTTGCCTGGAGGTGAAGGAACCACGTGGGCTGAGGAGCAGGGGGCCAGGCCCTGCTTTTCCCGTAGCAAGAGGGCAGGGTTGATCCACACTACAGCAGGGCTGTGCAGAGAAGATGCACTTTGTTTATTTTGTCTAGAACTCTGCTGGTCTTCCCTGAGCCCTCTTCACCCACTGATTAGAAGGGGAAAGGAACTAAGGGTCCAACTTCATTTAAAGCTTCAGTAACTTAAACGGTCCCTTTGGGTAGAGTCTGGTGTCTCATGGATAAAAATGGTCCTCCTCATCCTTCTCACCCTAAGGTAGCCTCTGGGATGCAGAGGAAGAGATGCATGTGGCTTACCCAAGGGAGAGCCTGAGATAACACCCTTAGCACTCCTCAGAGGTCCAATGAGCTTTCCTGTCTTTTCCTTGTTGCTCCTTGGCCTTCTCAGATGAAGCAAGGGCTGCTTCATATGCAACCTGGCCACTCTCAGCTTGACCGGAGCTCCGAGCACTTCCAAATCTGACCCACATTGATTCCCAAGTTGACCTGGCTCTCCTGTGTCTGCGTGCCTCTCAGAGAGCCATCTGTGGCTGCCGTGAAGTCCCAGTGCCTGGATTTTACCCTGCAGCTATCACCCGCTTCCCAGTGATAATTCGAGACTCTCTCCCAGCAATCTCTTTTCAGTAGCCCGGCCATTACAAAAGCTGACTGTCTCGCTTGGTTTTATAACTGGGCTAAATGTCAGCCCAGGGGAAAAAAAATCGGCTCTGAAGGCTACCCTTAATCATGAGACATGAGGCCCTGAATTCCTCTGCACTGACTGGGGCTTTGGACCAAAATGTTTGAACTGACCAGTTGTCCTGGCATCCAGTGGAGATGGCTTCCCCACCCCCTCCAATCCTGTAAACCTGCAAGGTCTTTTCTTTCAAGCCCTCTCAACTCTGCTCTCAATGAGGACGGAAAGTGTTGCATGTGGAAATTGCCTAGGCGACTGGGGGAAACATGCCAAAAGAGAAAGTTTCCAGTTCTTAGCTTTCAAAGTGTGCACTGTGCCATAAGTCATGAGGTAATACGGATGCTCTGAATGGGGCGCCACCGCCAACGAAAGCAGTGGCTTGACAGTCAGCAAATACAGTTCTAGTCACTAAGCAGGAGCAAAAGAATTGCCAAGAAAGAGCAAAAGAACGGGCACCTTAGGCATCGAAGCAGCATAAGATGGAGGGAAGTCTGCTCTTAACTTCACTTTGTTTAGGAGGAGAATATGGTCTTGAAAGTGCTCCCGGAGCAGCAGTCTTCATGTGAACAGATGCACACCCCCAACCATGGAAATCAATAAAACTCAGATTTTGTTTTTACAGATTTGCACTGAAAACCATTGCCGGCCAAGGAACTCCAAATCTCAGAAGTCTCCGACCGGGCAGTAAGCTTATAAACAATCATTTAGCAAGATCTGAGGTCAAAATGACAGAAGAAGATGGCTGTCTTTTCTGTATGTACATCAAGAGATGAGGTCAGACGGGACCCAGTGCATGGAGATGTGATCGTCTGGTAAAGTTTTTAGCAGTTTTTAACCTGCAGAGGCCAGCCTCGGGGACAAGCAAACTGGATCTTCTAGACTGTTCCCCCTAAGTATCTAATGTCCTTGCCTTGACCCCCTCTTCCCCTCTCCGCCCCCAAGATCACAGTTCTTGGAGAGTAATGATTTAATGGATTTGTTAGTTTTTTCCCTCAATCACTCTACCTTTTCTCCATATTTTCATTTCATTTATTTTAATTTTTTGGCTGTGCTGGGTCTTCCTTGGGCTCATGGGCTTTCTCTGCATGTGGCGAGCAGGGGCTTCTTTGTAGTTGCGGTGCGCGGCCTTCTCATTGCGGTGCCTTCTCTCATTGTAGAGCACGGGCTCTGGAGTGCGGGCTCAGTAGTCGTGGCTCTCAGGGATTAGTCGTCCCACAGCACGTGGAATCTTCCCAGACCAGAGACGGGACCCACGTCCTGCCCTGGCAGGCGGACTCCCAACTGCTGGAGCGCCAGGGGAGTCTCCCACATTTGCATTTTAAGAAGGTCTTTTGGAGATAATGATACTTCCAGGGGAACCCCCTGGTGGTCTAGTGGTTAGGACTTCGAGCTTCCAGAGCTTCCAGCGCAGGGGGCACAGATTTGATCCCAGGTCCAGGAACTAAGATTCCATCTGCCATGCAGTGCAGCCGCCTCCCCCCAAAACGAAAACAAAACAAATAATACAACTAAAAGTTGTCTGAATTGTGGGAATTTTAGGCAGTAACCTGGTGGGCTTAGGGTGAGTGGAGTGAAGAGAGAAGGGAAGCATTTTAAGAGTTGGTGAAAGTGAAAGTCACTCAGTTGTGTCCAACTCTTTCCTACCCCATGGACTACACAGTCCATGGAATTCTCCAGGCCAGAATACTAGGGTGGGTAGCCTATCCCTTCTCCAGAGGATCTTCCCAACCCAAGGGTCAAACCCAGGTCTCCCTCATTGCAGGCAGATTCTTTACCAACTGAGCTATCAGGGAAGCCCTCAAGAGTTGGTACATTTCTCAGATCACTACTTCTCAGACCACTCTGGGTGGAGGCTGGCTGTCACTTCCCTTGACTGAGCCTCTCATCTCTGAGTCCACATCCCGGCAGGTGTGGTCAGTAGCTGTGAAAGTCTTGCTCTCTTGTATAGCACAGAGCTTGAAACTAGCCTATGTTGGTGGCCAAGAGCAATTAGTACAGAAGAACAGGACCCATGTATAATTCCCTGCCTGTGTGTGGCTCTTTCTCAGGCCAAACCCCTCAGCTTCTCCGAGCACCCCTGTGTCCGGCTTCTCTTTCTGGCCCTGCCCTGCTTGGATTCAGCAAGACCACAGCCCCATGACCGCCCAGTCACCCTTGGGTGCTTCCTCCTTGCTGGACTGTGGGATCATTCCTGCACTAGGCAGGTCACAGGCTTGTTAATAATAATCAGATGGAAAGCAAAGACAGGATACCTATTTTCCTAGAAAGACACCAGCATGGTATGATGTCAGTATCGTTTTCAACTTTCCGCAGTGATTATGGCTGCTACCCTTTCCTGCTTCCTGAGGATGACAGTTAGACCTGCTTTTCAGCACAATTATAATGAACTGTTTTAGGCAGAGCCAGTGTTGAGGGGGATGTGGGCCTTCTGGCCACCAGGCACTGATTTTTTCATCAACCTCTCAAGGGAGTATTCATGCAAAACTGTAATTGGGAACACAGATTTTCCTGGCTTTAGTTTTATTTGTGAAAGTGAAAGTCACTCAGTCGTGTCCGACTCTTTGTGACCCCACGGACTATACAGTCCATGGAATTCTCCAGGCCAGAATACTGGAGTGGGTAGCCTTTCCCTTCTCCAGGGGATCTTCCCAACCCAGGGATCAAACCCAGGTCTCCCACATTACAGGCAGATTCTTTACCAGCTGAGCCACAAGGGAAGCCTAGGAAGTTTTATTTGTAGGCGGGTTATATTTGCATGATACTTCATTTAAAAAGTTGGTTTTTAAAAAAATTTTTGGCTGCTCCAGGTCTTTGTCTAAGCACAAGGTAGTATGTAGTATGTGAGTTCTTTTAGTTGTGTCTTGCAAACTCTTAGTTGAGGCATGTGGGATCTAATTCCCTGAGCAGGGATGAAACCTAGGTCCCCTGCATTGGAAGCGTGGAGTCTTAGCCACTGGACCACTGAGGAATTCCTGCATGATGCTTCATTGTTGGCAAGCAGTTTCACCTTGGTGATCTCATTTAGGCAAAACCAGAATCATCATTTGAGCTACATAAGGTGAGGATCACTCTTTCCCTTGGATGAGTAAGATAGCTGAAGCTCAGAGAGCTCCCACAGGCAGTAGTGAAAAAGTAGGACAAATCCTAGGTTTCCAGATTCCCAGATCCTATTTCTATTGTACCAGCATCCTTTCCTCTGGGAATTATTCCACCCCCAATTTATTTGGTTTGACTGTAGTAGAACCCACCATGTCCCTGACTAAAGAGATGCCCCTAAAGCCTGACCCTATGATTGGCTCAGGTATGAGCACATGACCTAAGCTGGCCAGTCACAGTCTTCTCTGGGTCTTGTGTTAAAACAATTGGAAAAGAAGTTCTCTCTGGCTCTGGATCCCTGCTGAGACAGCAAGAGAATGACTAGGAATAAAGGAAGGCAAGCAGAGGACCAGAGCTGAGAGGTGGAGAGAGTCCTGGAGTTATTATTTAAACCATTCATCCAGCTGTGCCTGAAACTCTTCAGTGAGCCAGTAAATTCCTTTTTTGCTTAAGCCAATTGGAGTTGCGTTTATGACACTTGCAAATGAAAGGAGTTATTGACTAATAAAACTGCCATTTCTGTCTTTCCCAGAATTAGGAAATTACCTCTTTAAAATTGTTTATTTGTAGTATGCTTTATTCCTTCCCACACACAAAAAATATTCCAAGGCAACTTATAAAAATAAATAGGACAAAATAGGCAATAAGCCAGAAAAAAAAATCAAAGAGAAAGTTTAAGACATAAAATATATGTCATGTGTCATATACATATGTACAGCACAATCTTTATATTAAGTTGACAAAATTATTTTTAAAATTATAATGCCAAGTATTGTTGAGGGTGCTGGGAAATCGACACTGGTGGTGGAAAAATTATAAATTAATGCAAACTTTCTGAAATTTGACAGCACTTATTCACATCCAAATAACAATAACCAGTGCTTGTTCATAACCAATGACTGGAATGCACAGGAAGGAAATAATTAAGTAAAAAAGAACGCATGCAAATATTTAGCTATAAGAATGATTGTTACAGTCACCCCAAATTGGAAAACAGCCTGAATATCCAATGACGAATTATGGATCAAAAATAATATGTCCACTTCTTAGAATATCATGTATTCATTAAAATAACAATGTAGACTTTTATTTACTGACCTGGAATAATATTCATATATTGTAGTAGATCCCTGGGTTGGGAAGATCGCCTGGAGAAGGGATAGCTTTGGACTAGCACATTTAAATTCCCCCTAAGCCATAGCAAGGTTCAAATAAGTTGTTCACTCTTAACCTTATGTTTTAGAAGTCAGAAACAAAAGACTATTTATTGGTTGTGGTCATTAAAAAGGGAGAAATATAGAAGTGGCAAAAATTGCCCTTCTAGTCTCACAGTTTGAGTATTCTTGCTTGAGTCAAATTCAGCTTTCCAGAGATGCCTGGTTAATTATCCCCTCTTTGACCATGTGTTACCTAAACACTACATTTTTCAGACGTTTGACTAGTATTGAGAGATTATTTATTGTCAATGAGTTGGGTCTTGGGTGTCATCTATTCCAGACCAAAGATTACCAAAATATATATAGGCTCAAAAAAAAAACAACAACCCACTGAATGGCAAGAAGAACATTTTAGAATTTGTATTTATAGCTAAGCCCTTTTTATTTTCTATTTCTGATATGTTTTATAATATATCAGTAACTGGATAGGGCATACCGAGTAAGTATACCAAGATCGCTAAAATGTTTTTGATGATGGAAGTATGCTCTGGTTATCTGTTACTGCAGCAGATACAGCGGCAACTTAGTGGTGGTTTTAATTTTGTTCACAAACTTCTGGATCAGAAATTTGTGAATAAATTGCTCACCCGAGCAGTTCATCCCCCCCATGTCTGCCTCAGCCCAGACAGCACCTCAACTCGATCTAGAAGATCCACTTCCAAGATGGCTTTTGCCCTCTTGGTTGGCAAGTTGGGAGCTCAACAGAGCTGTTGTCTGTATCGGGAGGGGCAGGTTCCCATTCTCTGCCATGTGGCTTCCCCACTGGGGTTCTTGGCCTTCCTCGTGAAATGGAGGCTGGATTCTAAGAGGCAATGTTCCAAGAGACAGGAAGTAAAAGTCAGTCTTCTAAGTCCTGGAGCAAGAATATACCGTCCTGTCACTGCCATCATATTTTATTGGTCAGAGGTCCACCCAAGATTCAAGGGGAGGAGACACAGACTTTATCTCTCAGCGAGTGGTCTGGCAAAACATTTGTGGCCATCTTTAATCCATTACATGGCATGGAATCACTAAAGTCTGAAAACCACTAATTTACATAAATAGAATATGTACCAGCAGCTCCACCCCGAGACTGGGGCTCAGCTCTCTTACATAAGAAATTCTTGGCCATCAGAAGCTGGTCTGCTCCTTCTTGTATACCTCCCCAAAACTGCTTCATCAGACTTTTCTCTTAATGCTTATTTACTCCAGAGGTATAGACAGAAAAATATATGCACTGTAATGTAGGGGAAAATAGAACTAACTCATATTGGTACTACTGCTGTATCTTGCTTAAAAGTGAAAGTGAAGTGAAGTCACTCAGTCGTGTCCGACTCTTTGTGACCCCGTGGACTGTAGCCTACCAAGCTCCTCTGTCCATGGGATTCTCCAGGTAAGAGTACTGGAGTCGGGTGCCATTTCCTTCTCCAGGGGATCTTCCCGACCCAGGGATCGAACCCAGGTTTCCCGCATTGGAGGCAGACGCTTTAACCTCTGAGCCACCAGGAAAGCCCTTATCTTGCTTAGTTAAAAAAAAAAAAAAAGATTGACTTAACAATAGAAATAAAACATTCATCTGGTCAGGTGTTGGTGACCTGTAAAAAAATTTTCTTTTACAACAGTACACTTTAAACCAGGGAAATTTGGTAGCTGTCCAGTGGTTAAGACCCAGTGCTTTTAGAGTAAGGAGGCAGGTTCGAGCCTTGGTTGAGGAACTAAGACCTCACATGTCACACAATGTGGCCAAAAAAGTTTTTTTTAAAATACTGAGTATGAACCTAATATATTCAGGATGATGTTATGACTTGAAAGGCTATAATTGTGACAGTGTTCTTCCAGAAATTCCCCAGTGCACAGGGTAACACCTGCTTTTCCTTTCTCATTAATCAAGTAAAACAATCGCCAACAGAACTTTAAGATTTCTCCCATATAACAAAATATACTCTTGAGGAAGATAAAGTGGCTTACTAAACAGAATAAACCCATTTTGTAAGAAAATGTGTGTGAGAGAGTCAAGAATAAAATCTTTCATTATTTATGGTCCTAAATTCTGGCACTAAGAAGAGTGGATCCTGAGAAGAAGCTGTTGTTTTCCTGAGCAGACTGATGGGTGAGTGTGCACATTAGAAAAAGTAAGGTAATAAAAAGATAATTTTTTTTTCATGAGAAAAGGAAGGCAGCAGAAGCAGAGAGGCTGACTTGTTAAAGTTGTGGGTGGAGGATAGTTTACCTAGATGGGCTGCAGGGAATCTCTTCCAGTTGCCCCAAAACCTTCAGTAAAATCTATGTTATTTGGCAGTTCTTTTTTGAAATCTATTTTTATTGAGGTAGCATTGATTTGCAGTATTATATAAGCTTCATGTGTACAGCAGGATGTTTTGACTCCTGTATACACTATAGTGTGCTCACCACCATACTTAATTTTCTATCACCATACAGCTGATCTCCTTCATCCATTTCATCCTCTCTCTCACCCCTTCCCCTCTATTCTGCCCCCTGTATTTATGTGTTGTTTTCCTTTGGTTTGGTTTGTTCACTTTGGGTTTGTTAATTAGATTTTTTCCTACTCCATATACGAATGAGTTGATACAGTATTTGTCTTTGTCTGACTCATTTCACTTTCCATAATACCCTCAATATTGTTACAAGTGGAAGATTTCATCTTTTTAATGACTGAGTAATATTCCTGTGTGGGAGTGTGTTGGGGGGCGTAGGGGGATGTGGATGTGTGTGTGTGTGTGTGTGTGGTGTGGGGGTGTATGGGGGTG
>SJYQ01025502.1:154817-204014 GCA_006410935.1 Redunca redunca | reverse complement strand
GTGTGTGTGTGTGTGTGTCCCATGTCTTCTTTATCCATTCATTCACTGTTGGGCTCTTAGGTTGTTTCCATATCTGAGCTATTGTAAATAATCCTGCAATAAACATAAAGTACACATATCTCTTCAAATTAGTGTTTTTATGTTATTTGGATAAATATCCAGAAGAGGGATAGTTGGCTCATATGGTTGTTCTATTCTTAATTTTTTGAGAATCACCATTCTGTATTCCATAGTGAGTGTACCAATTTACATTTCCACCAACAGTGTATGAGGGCTCCTTTTTTCCACATCCTTGTCAACTCCTGTTTTTTCTTTTTTTGCCTTTTTGATAATAACCAGTCTAACAGGTATAAAGTGATAGCTCATGTGATTTTGATTTGCATTTGCCCAATAGTTAATTATGTTGAACATTTTTTTCATGCCATCTGCATATCTTCTTTGGAAGACTGTCTATTCACCTTCTTTGCCCATTTTAGTACAGAGACTAAAATAGTGATTGAAAGGCTCCTGGGAAAAAAAGTCCAGGATCAGATGGCTCTACAGGTGAATTTTACCAAAATTCTTTTACTTTCTTATTTTACTCCAAGAATATCTAATATCTATCCATCTAAACTTTTCTTAAAAAAAAAAAAAAAGAGGAGGGAATGCTTTTTATCTCATATTAGGAGGCCCACCTCACCCTAATGCCAAAACTAGATGAAGGCAACACACAAAAAAGAAAATTACAGGCCAATATCTCTGATGAACAAAACTACAGAAATTAGCAAACTGACTACAACAATAGGTTAAAAGGATCATACATCATGGTTAAGTAGGATTTATTCCAAGGATATAAGGATGGTTCAACATCTACAAATCAATCAAGGTGATATATGCCACATGAACAAAAGTAAGGATAAAAACCATAAGATCATCTCAATATATGCACAAAAAGCATTTCACAAGATTCAACACTCATTTATCATAAAAACTCTCAATAAAATAGATACAGAATAAATGCACTTCAAGATAATAAAGGTGATACGTGACAAACCCATAGCTAATATCATACTCAATGGTGAAAAGTCAAGAGCTATCCCTCTAAGATCAGGAACAAGGATGCCCACTCCTGCCACTCTTATTCAACACAGTATCAGAAGTCCTTAACTGAGCAATTAGGCAAGAAGAAGGGAATAAGAGTCATCCAAATGGAGAGGAAGAAGTAGAAATGTCACTATTTGCAGATGATATGATTTTATATGTTGAGAATCCCAAAGACCCCATCAAAAATCCTATTAGAAATAATAAATGTAGAAAAGTTTCCGGTTAAGGAATCTATATACAAAAAAAAACTGTCGTGTTTCTATATGCTAACAATGAGCTAGCAGGAAGAGGAATTAAGGAAACAATTCCATTTACAGTTGCAACAAGAAGATCGAAGCACCTGGGAATAAACTTAACCAAGAAGGTGAAAGACGTGTGCAGTGAAAACGACATAATACTGTTGAAAGAAATTGAGGAAGACACAAATAAATGGAAAGACATTCTGTGTTCATGGATTGGAAGAATGAACATTGTTAAAATGTCTATATTACCTATAGAAATTCTTTGGGGTGTTGGACTGTTTTCTTTATGGGAAAATTTGGGGCAACATTGACATGAACTGAAGGCAGATCCAACCCAAGAACAAGACTAACCTAAGGAATTTCAAGTCACTCGTGAGTAACATCAGAGTGGGAAAAATGCAAGATACACATGTACCGAATCATCTGCATGGTGGATTACAAATGATATGTATTTCATTCCCTCTTCATTTTTGTATTTAAAGTTTTTTCTATGAGCTGTACTGTGTAAAGGAAGTTATTTTGAAACACACATGTGCTTTGCAATCATACAGGCTTAAATTAGAACCCACCTCCACTACTTGAATTTGTGATTCTAGACAAGTTCCTTGAGCTTTTAAAGCCCTCGTTTAAAGTTTCCTCATTTGTATAAAAAGGACAGTAATCGTACTTCAGAGGTAATTGTGAGGATTGAATAAAATAATCTGTGTAAAGTTCTTCAAACAGTACCTTTGGACTGAGAATCATACCACAGATCTTTATAAGTTATTATTGTTGGTAAGTAAAGTTTGCTGATGGTTCGCAGAGCCTGAAAATGATCAGCCTTTTCTACTCTCTGCCAAGAAATTAAGTGGCCTTGTGTCTTCTTCATCTTCTAAAAAAAATTGGCAGAGAAAATTTAACCGAGTTTTATCCCTACCACGATAAGTCACACAACATAACATCATTACAAAGAAAAGCCTCTTTTAGCACCTACTGCGTTCAAGTAATATAAGTTCTCAGACATTAGACGGGGTCCCTTTGGCCTCCAACTTGTAGCCAGGTCAGTTCTGGCCACTAACACTCAAGTGTCTCAATGCCTAATTAAAAACATGTCCAGAGTAGGCTATACTTAGGATGAACCCACATGGTCTTAATTCCCAATGAAGAATACACACTGCATTTCAAGACTTCCACACTAGCCAAGGCGTTCTGATGTGGGGTTTGAGCTCCCTGGCTCTGTCATGTGACAGGCTTTTTGATGTGGTGGCTGTTCCAGTAAGTTAACCTCTGGCATCTCAGAACTGGCGCAGCCTGCCTGGCTACAGATGAATTCTGAGCGCAGACGCGGGCTGAATCTGCATGCCTGCGGGCGGACGGGACCGTAAACGACCATGGGGTTAATTAGCAGGGGGCTGCTTCAGGGCAGGGCCCACTCCTCAGGGTTTCCGAGTCGCTGCTGTGTAGCCTGGCTCTCTGAGACGGTGCGCCTCAAAATATTTTTGGTTTCTGACCTCCTCGGTGGGAGGAAAAAAGAAACCCCTCTGGACCCTGCATGTCCCTGCTTGAGGTGACAGAGACAAGCTTAATTGGGCTTCGAGAAACTTGTCATTGTTCTGGATGAGATCTGCCCTGTGGTGCCCGCTGTTTATTCGTTACAATAAGTAAATAAATAAGTCGAGCTTGAAACAAAAGCACAGGCCTTGCTAGACATTCTGTGCACACACCATCTGGGTCTCCTTACCTTCCAGAAATGTAGGAGATGGGGCCCCCCAGCCTTCTGGGGCTGGTGGGGTCACATGACCAGTTTAGACCAATGAGGGATGAGCTGGGGTGACTCCTCATCACTCCCCAGCATTGAAGGGCAGGTGAGACATCCAGCCTCTCTCTTCCCTGGAGACCAAAGGAGTAATGTGTTCTAGATGTTACAGTTACAGAGGGTACAGCCTCCATCAGCCTGGATGCTTGTGTGACTGTGGAATGGAATTTTCCCCGGACACGTACCCAACATCCTTGACTTGGCAATGGACATGAGGCACAAGCAAGAAATAAATTTTTTTTGTGTTCAACAATGGGGTCTTGCGGTTCATTTGTTATCACAGAGCAACCTAACCTATTCTAACTAATACAATTCTCCCATAAACATTAGTGGCCCTTTTCTGGTAGCTCAGATGGTAAAGAATCTGCCTGCAATGCAGGAGACCCGGGTCTGATCCCTGGTTTGGGAAAAAATTCCCTGGAGAAGGGGATGGCAACCCACTCCAGTATCTTGCCTGGAGAATCCCATGGACAGGGGAGACTGGCAGGTTACAGTAAATGCAGCCGCAAAAGAGTCGAACATGACTGAGGGACGAACACGTCCACTTTTGTAAATGTTTGTGACACAGAAAGCAGTCTGCCAGTCACCTGTAGACCTGTCACTGGGAGTTGGCCAAGGCAGTCTGTAGTGAAAGACTAGAGGAACATTTGCAGGGAGGAGCAGCAATTCAGATGGTCAAGTTCAAGGTGACTGCAGTCTACTCTGGGGGGCTAGGAGGAAGGCAGAGCTTCAGAGGCACTCAGGCTTTGGAGCTGCTCATCCAGACCCCAGACTCCAGACCAAGGTCAACCAGACTCCAAAGACAGAAGACATACCAGAGACTGCTTCTCTGACCTCCCTGGTTCAGAAGCTGTGCCAGTCAGCAGTATGTCTTTAGAAGTGAATGAAGATTTGTGGGTCGCTTCATTTTTAAAAAAACATTTTTATTTACTTGGCTGCACTGGGTCTTGGTTGCACATGCAGGATCTTCAATAACAGCGCACAGACTCTCTAGTTGCCGTGCCAGGCTTAGTTGCTGTTCGGCCTGTGGGATCTTAGTTCCCCAGCCAGGTATCAAACCTGTGTCTCCTGCCCTGCAGCGCAGATTCTTAACCCCCAGACTACCAGGGAAGTCCCCCTCGGTCACTTTAGATGCACAAGATGTTCGACCATAATGAGAGTTTATTTATTGGACTGTATTGATTTTCTTTGCATAAACCTCCAAGGGCTGACCCATCCACATGGGAGTTAAGACATACTCATACAGCCCTAAGAAATACTCTAAGAGGCTCTAAGAAATACTCCCTGTGAATGATTAGCAACCCAGTGAAAGGCCATGCTGCTCTGTTCATTTCTAAACCTGAAAGTATCCAGCGACCCTCTCAAAATCTAGGAACATCCAGTCTCCTGGATGGAGAGGCACCTGGAAGAGAATGAGGGGAAGCTGTCCTGTTGTTGTCGACAACATGGTTTGTAGCATCTGAGAGTCAGTGTTACCATCCGTCTTCTGTCTGGCCGGCCTGGAATGAGGTGGTCTTCAGCCCACAGCAGCAGAAGGCTGCATGTAACCATGTTCATCATGGTGCCAAACTGCCTTCTTATTCAAGAAGAAAGGATGATGGCTCATCCTCTTGTGATTCCCTGGCCTGGAATTGCTGTATAAAATTGTCTTTGCAGATATCGACTTTTCCGAATTCATCGGGAATGCAGAGCTAGATGTCTGGCAGCTTTGAGATGAAAGGGTTCACTGGGACCAAATTGGTTTTTGCTCCTTTGCTATGTAGCAGAGGTTTAATGCTAGAGTCTCTCAGGGTTTTTTAATTTTTACAAGGTAGCTATTTTCAGAGTCAAAAAGGTGCAGTTTCCTTTACCGAAAACCTCGTGATGCAAGAGAAATGGGATCTTCTTATAAATCCCTCAGCTCACTCTGCTCCCTCTGTCTAAATCCATGACGCTGGAAGAGCAAAGACTACAGCTTCATTGCCAGGAAGGCGGGAAAGACAGTAATCACATCGGATGTTAATGTGATGGGTCCACTTAAACAGAGATAAATTTCGAATGCAAATATATTTTCATTTTGAATGTAATATACTTACAAAGAAATGCTTATGCTTTTAGAGAATGCAGATTTCTTTTTTAGAAAATATTTATTTATCCGGCTGTGTCGGGTCCTAGCTATGGCACATGGGATCTTCACTGTGGTGCACTCAGTAGTTTCAGGGCATGGGCTTAGTTGCCCCGAGGCATGTGGGATCTTCCTGGACCAGGGATCGAACTCGCATCCCCTGCATTGCAAGGCAGTTTCTTAACCACTGGGCCACCAGGGAAACCCCTAGAAGGCAGATTTCGGACCCCCTCCTGAAACATTAATTAAAGGATTTGGAGAGAGCAAAGAGTGTCAGTTGAAAACCAGTGGCAAGAATCTACTTAGCGGTTCCTTATCTTTTGATCCACGTTAACAGCATGAAACATGTACGTTAATTATAATTTCCAAATCTCACCTTGATATTCCGTGAAATAAAAGAGTCCCACACAAATGTACCATGTGTGCATGTGTGCTGAGTCACTTCAGTCACGTCTGGCTCTTTATGACCCTATGGACGGTAGCCTGCCTGGCTCCTCCATCCTTTGGATTCTCCAGGCATGAATACTGGAGTGGGTTGCCATGCCCTTCTCCAGGGGATCTTCCCGATCCAGGATCAAACCTGTGTCTCTCACCATCCCCTGAGTTGGCAGGTGGGTTCTTTACCACTAGTGCCATCTACTTTTTATTTTTCAGATGCTCTAAAAGCACTTTATTCCCAAAGATTGCTGATATGAGGATTCTTGGGAACCAGAAGTGGCAGGAAGATCCATGTGCTTGGATCCCCAAGGCCTGAGTCAAACTGAAGCCAGATCTATCCACTAATGATGCCATAGGCCACAAGGAAGAAGGCCAGGGATGTGTGTCAGCTTGTGGAGCTGTAAGTTGTACCTCGAGGGTGGAAAGCATTCCCCTGACTTCAGGTTGGTCCGATGGCTGAGGTGCAGCACAGTGGCCACACCAAGTGGATATTGAGAGCAAAAGCAGGGAGGCCTGTGCCCTCTTCACCAGCAACAGTTAGAATTTTCATCACCTAAACTGAGCCTCTCAGTAAATGAATATTGCCTCCAGAAGATTGAAGCTGCAGAGATAAACAACGGAAGGAAAGGAAGTAGGCATGCAAGGGGTATCTTTCTGAAACGTCAGGTGAAGATGATGTCGACTCAGAATTGTTGCTTCATGCTGGTCCAAGGCCGTTGTCAAACTAAGTTCTATAAAGGAACACAGAAAGACTAAAGAAACAGACTCCTAACTCGCTCACATAATGAGCGGCTCGTCCTTGCTGCCTCCAGCACCAGCCTCCTGCACCAGCCCTGATTGAAGGGCGCTGTGAACTCTGTTCCCACCTTGCCAGCCTGGGGAGCTGAGATTGATGTGCAGCCTGGGAAACATGAGCCCTGGGCTTCGGGAGCAGCTTGAGGTCAAGTCAGAATTTGTTTCTGTCCTGCCTTTCAAAGCTTTGTTTTCCTATGAACCATCCATACTAACCACTCAGCATTGCTGGGCCCCGGAGAACTGGGGGTGGGCAACTTCCAGGAGATTCATTCAGGATGGACATTCATTAGCTCTGAAGACAGCTGGGGCCTTTCCTAAAAGGGCTGAGGACAGCTGGAAATTCCCAGATTAATCATTGACCAGACCAGGCTACTGCCACCCCACCAAATCCCACCCCACCCTGAGGGTTGCTCTAACCAAAATAAATCATAAATGTGTACAGCTCAACAGTGATTCTATTCAGAGTCACTGCCACCCACTTCTAAAGCCCAGGCCAACGTAAAGTAACCCAAGACTTCACTTCTCTTCAAGGGGCTGCTCCACGTCCTTAGAGGCAATTAAATCATGGAACCTGTGTAAATGAGACTTTGCTGGAATGCTATTTTGAGACACGGTGAAAGCCTTTCCAGCGAACTGAGTCTTCATTCTGACCATCACAGATAAATGGAGGATGGGTTCTTTAACATACTAACGATAACAACAACGAATTGATACGTTTCCTTTGCAAAGCATTTAGTTTCTGCCAGATAACTTCACATGAATCATCTCTTTTATTTTCAGAATCATATAGCAAGGCAGGACGTGTGTTATTATTGACATTACACAAATAAACGGAGACTTCTTGGCAGTTAACAGGTTTACCTTGGGTAATAGAAATGATGGCTGTTGGACATAAGATTAAGACAGACTCCAAGTCCAATACTTTTTCCAATCCATCCCACTGCGTCTACAAAAAATCTTACCCTCTCTTAAAAGCTTTGAATTTTATAAATTGTTTAAGGGCTTATTGTTTTATTTGATGCGAATGAAGTACAGCTAGCCCTTGTTGAGTCATGACTAAGCTGAGTCATTGTACTATCAAGTGTTTGACATAAACGTCCTCGTTTATGAGGTGGTCATTATTGTCCCCATTGTGATACATGAAGGAGCACAGAGGGGTTTCTGCAATTTGCCCAAACCACACAGCTAGTAAGTAGCAGGGATTTGAAAACTGTGTGCTCTAGAGCCTCCCACCTGCATCCTTCTGCTGAGATGGGCAGGTGTATAACTTCTCATGTTTTTTTTGAAGAACCATACGTCCAGTTGCTGGAGACCGAGCCGTCCACCTTACCAAGATGTTTGGCATCGTTTGGGTCCATGGGGGTTATTTCATCTATGAGACCGATCTAGAACCCATAGAAATAACTGATCAACAATAGAAATGAACCAAACACTCTGCTGTGAGATGGGGCTCCTTTCTTTCTTTTCAGGCTGTACTACGTGGCACGTGGGATGGTGGTTTCCCAGTCGGGGATTGAACCTGTGACTCCTGCAGGGGAAATGCAGAATCTTAGCCACTGGGCCACCAGGGAGGTCCCTCAGGGCTTTCTTTACAATGGCACCACCATTGCTCCTATTTCCAATACTAAAAACCATGAAGTTCCTTCTCCCTTGTGTCCCTTATCCAGTCAATTATCAGGAATTCCTATTTCGTAGTTGTGTGTGTATCTAGAACTTGCTTCTCCCTCTCCCCTCCTTCTCTTCACATACACTGTCCAGCCAAGTAACTAGACAGAGGCCCCTCCAGCTTCAGACACTTCCCACAATATAGTCTATCTTGTCCCCAGGCATCCTGAAAGCATAGGATCTTCATCCCATCTCACCCCATGCTGTGTTCCTACACATGGCACCCCACTGCCTATCACAAGCCCTCTGGTTTACATGTTCATGGTCTAGATCCTCCATATTCTGGCCATTTTTTAAATTATCTACTTATTTTTACCTTTTGACTTCCCCACATGGCATGTGGGATCCTAGTTTCCTGACCAGGGATTGAACTCACAACCGCTGCATTGGAGGCATGGAGTTTTAACCGCTGGACCCCCAGGGGAGTCCTAGACAGCCATTTTCCCATCAATTCTCTGTCTGTTCTCCTCTTGCCAAGCGGGGCCGCTCACAGTCCCCAACCCACATGCACACGTCCATCTTCCCAACTTGTGACTTCACTGTTACTCTCCCCATCTTGTCATTGCTCTTCTCTCACGTTTACAGCCCCGTCTAGACATCCCACCTGTCTATGGTGTCTCCTGACTATTCCTCCTTCTTGGATTCCTGTTGTTCCCACAGAAGGTGCCATGAAGTTCAGTGTTTAATTTTGTTTTCTCGTTGTCTCACTGTTTACCTCCTCCACTAGACTGGGAGTTTCTCAGGTCAAGGACTCTGCCTTACGTTTTTTCGTGATCCTTGCTGGGCATAATATAGTATTGGACTCAGAGATGGTGCTCGTCTGGTGGACTGATCTCTCTTGGTAGAGGGACCTGGCAGCGAATGAGCACGAGTTGATTTAGTGGCCCTGATGAGCAATCCAGTGGCCTTGCTTGACATGGGTTAATTCTCCAACACTAGATGCCAGCATCAAATTCATGAGAAGGTCAGGAAATTACAAGCTGGTCAATTCATTTTCTGTAGTAGAGTTGTTGTTTGCCCAATTCGAGCAGTTGAGGAACCCATCTTTTCTGATTCCTTTCCCAGTGGGCTCTTCCCTAAAGAGGTACAATGACTGGGTGGGGGTGGGGGGAGGGTCAAGTGAGTTGTCCAAGTGAAAGACCACAGCAAGTAGACTTGATTTATAATCTCCAAAGTAATACATTAGAGAATGGAAAGTAGCTCGAGGCCAATGTTTTAGAATAAATCATGAGACAGTTTTTACCAGCAGAGAAGTCACTGGATGCTGTGCGGCCTTGTTCAGCATCAGCACGTTTAATGGCCATTCATCCAAGTTCAAGTTGCCGCAGGCAGATTTCAGAGGGACCAGTACTTTGGAAATCTAATAGCAGAAAGAATCGAGTTAGTATATATGGACACATTTGGAAACTATGTCATACTTTCCAAACTGTGCTCTTAAGCTCCATCTTAAGAGTTGAATTCTTCTGAGTTGGAAAGAGTGCCAAAGTTTATCTGGTTGGAAGAGGGATGACATGTCTGGAATACTACTAACACACTTTTCATTTTCGTGTTTCATGGGTTGATCTATCCCTTCACTTTCTCATTTTCTCAGAGACATAAGCCTACCTTCAGACTTCAACAGCATGAATGCAAAAAAAAAAAAAAAAAGGGTAATATGCTGGTTATCCTGACCCCAAATGGGTATTTTGTAGGCATAATAGAGGTAAAAACTAGGTTTTATTGAGAGAGAAATACGATTTTCTAAATTTATTTAGTTCCCATTTTGCATAACTTGCTAAAGAGCCAAGCTTGTAGGTAGGACTCAGATCCTGGAACTGCTTCCATGCAGGTGAGAACTGGTTTTACAGTGACAACCAGGGTTTCCCAGGTGGCACTGGTGTTAAAGAACCTGCTTGCCAAAGCAGGAGACCCAAAAGACCCAGGTTCCATTCCTGGGTTGGGAAGATCGCCTGGAGGAGTAAATGGCAAACCACTCCAGTATTCTTCCCTGGAAAGTTCCATGGACAGAAGAACCTGGCAGGCTACAGTCCATGGGACTGCAAAGACAACTAGACTAGGAGGTTTGAATTGTAGAGGCAGGAAGCCTGCCCATTTCTGGTCCCAGGGGACCATGAGAAGAAAGAAGACAGAGGCTGGACAGACATTGGTCTTGATTTTCCTTCTCTGGGCTACCCTGAGCGGGAAGTATGTTAGAGGTTTGCTGTTGTTGTTTAGTTGCTAAGTTGTGCCCAACTCTTTGTGACCCCGTGGACTGCAGCACACTTCCTTGGCCTTCACTGTCTCTTGGAGTCTGCCCAAACACATGTCCATGGAGTTAGTGAGGCCATCCAACCACCTCATCAACACAAAGCCTCTCCCTCGTTTCAGACTGCATGAAACACAGGCTCCTCACACCCATGTGGGAGTGGCCACATCAGAGTAAACTCAGCAGTACTCTGTGGTCAGACAGTGGAAGGGCTAGCATTTAGCTTTCCCGAGCTACCCTCACTTCCTGTGCGGTGTGGAAAGAACTTGGAATCTCCTGGGTGACCCTGGAGCGGGGAGGCACAGATGCTGGGGGAACCTGGCTAGAGCACATGCCAGAGAGGGATGGCCATGGTGGGGGCAAGATGGTGCTGTGGGCTCGGGGGTACAGAATGAACGGCCTGGGCCCTGACCTCACGATTAGAGCCAGGGGCTCAGCACCAAGGGAGACCCCCAGACCAAACCAGGGGATAAAGGAGGCAGGGCTCCAGGTCAGTCAAGACAGAAATGAACCACCAGCTACCCAAGCCAGCAACAAACACTGGCCTGAAGCCAAGGAATGGGACAAGCGGAACTTCAGTGGTCAACAGTCCAGGGAGTGGCCCAGACCAGCCACCCTGTAGCAGACACGATGAGGATCCAGGAAACCCCGTGTGGACTCGAGCCTGTTCCCCTCCACCCCCGGGGAACCCAGTGAGTCCTGCTCACACACTCAGGCAGAGACTGAATTATCTACAGAAAACTGCTCCCAACTGTGGAATTGGGCTAAGATTACAGGGCTGGCGTAAACCCAGTATCCCATCTCACAGTTGGGACAGGGGCTCATTGAAAAGCTCCCAGCATTTCGTCAAATCTTCCATGCTCAACTCAGAGAACGGTGGGCACTTTGGTGACCTTGCTCCCTGACATGAGCTTCTCCGTCGCATGTAAGAAAAGGCTCACAGGAACCTTGGGACCAGTTGAAGTATTTATTATGGTCTCCATTGTACATGGTGCAGAATCCAAGGTCCAGGGACGAAATGTCTCATCCACGGTCAAGAGGCATAGGGTACAAAACTACAAGAGGGGAACTTCCCTGGTGGTCCAGTGGCTAAGACCCTGTGCTTCCAATGCAGGGGGCCTGGGTGTGATTCCTGGTCAGGGAACTTATTCCCACATGCTGCAACTGACGATCCCACAGGCTGCAACGAAGACTGAGATCCTGTGTGCCACAACCAAGATGCGGTGCAGCCAAATAAACAAATAAAAATAAATATTGAAACACACACACACAGGAGTTAGACCTTTTGACCCCAGCTCCCCGCTCCTCCTAGGGATGGGAGGGGGCGCCCATGCACTCGGGCCAGGGGAGCCCTGGTGAAAGGTGTGTGTGCTCAGAAACAGGCTTCAGTTTCCCGTTCTGGTCCTGGTCTTACCTTCAGCCTTCATTCAGGGGAATCTTCTGGCTGGAGAAGTCCCTTTGGCATGTTTGCACCTGGCAGGGGCGTGGGGCTGGTCAAAGTCTACCCTCCGCCGTGAAGCCAAATGTTCGGGTCGGCACCCAGCTAACAGGACAGTGACAGAGCAAAGCGTTTCCGTCTCTCTCATTTCTCCCAAGTATCTCCTAAAATTGAAACCTCTGCACTGGCTGCAGTTTTCCTCCATCTGCAAAAACACATTAGGAAGAGAAAGAGGTTGGCAGCTGACTTCAGGCTTTTCCCCCGAGAGAGTTACTTACCTGACTTTAACCAGATGCTGTGTATCAGCCCATCTCTCCCCTCCGCGCTCAGTGGGCAAAAGACAGAAGAAATACAAGGAATGCTTGTTACGCTCTGCACTCTCTCCCCCTCTCTTTCTCTTTCTCTCTTTCCCTTTTCTCTCTCTCTCTTTTTTTTTTTCCCCAGGACCGGATATACAAGTTCCAGAAGAGGAATATACATCCCCAGAGTCTGAAATCAAATCTGGAATTCATATCCTCTGTAAATGTACTTTATTAAAAGCAGGAATCAAGAAAGGTTTTGGAATTATTATATTGGAGAGCTTGATTGTGTAGAGAGGACTTGGAATTAGGGATAATTTTAGACATGTTTTGCAGGCAGCCTGCTCCTTGGATGAATGGAAACACTGGGTACTTTGGCATCAATCTTATCCCAGAGGTCTTAAAACCAGCCCTTAGACTCTGTTACCAACACGAGAAGGAAAACAGGAGGCTGCAGTAAGGCACGTTTGTCTGTGATTATGCAATCGAGTGAACTGACAGTGTTTTAGGGACACAGAGTAGGTAATATTTTCAGACATCAGGCTGTCAGGTGGGAGGTAATGTTTGTGAAATCCGCTTGCTGACACTTCATGGTGTTAGTCCAGCCCCAGGCCACGGACATGGGTGGAAGGCATGAGTGTTTGTGTGTGTGTGTCTCTGTGTGTGGGCATGTATGTGAAGAAGCTGAAAGGATTAGTTGAGGTCCAGAATCGGAGCCGGTGGAGACTGTGAGGGGCGGAAGTGGGGCAACTCACATGAAATCCATCTCCGACCCCACCCTCTGCCCCCCAGCCCCACCCCCAGACAGGCTAGTGGCCTGTCCTCCTGGCTCTTCCCTGGATGGAGAACCAGGAACTTGTCCGTTGTTCCCAGAAGGCCCAGACCATTTTCTATCAGTTAACTGTCTCTAACTATTTTTCTCCCTTGGTTTGGAATCACAACCTTCTGAATATCATTGCAAGCCTGCAGTATTTCTCTGATGAAAACCGCCATTTCACAGGGGTCAGCCAACTCCACGGCGGGAGCACAGTGACTGTGGGATTCGCATTCCGGTAATAAAAGATGAGCCAAGCCCTCCAACCCGTCAGAGAAAGGTGGGAGCCCCTGGAGACCCAGGAGGAGACTAGATTCTCAGAGGCCCCAGAAGTACAGAGAGGGAATCAGTGTTTCTGAGCTCTTTTGAAGGAGAGCTATTGCTCTGTTAGGTGGTAAAGAATCTGCCTGCAGTGCAGGAGACCTGGGTTCGATCCCTGGGTGGGGAAGATCTCCTGGAGAAGGGAATGGATACCCACTCCAGTATTCTTGCCTGGAGAATTCCATAGACAGAGGAACCCAGCAGGCTACAGTACATAGGGATCCCAAAGAGTTGGACACGACTGAGCGACTAACACTTTCACTTTCAGAGGAAAAAGATTGGAATGCTGAATGGATGCTTGGGGTATGCAGGGGGCAGGGCTCAGGGGGTGCTGCTAGCTGGCTCTTTGCCACTGTCTCACTCTATGACCCACACCGCCTGCTCTTCATTCACATCCAGGATGTCCCCTGTTCCTTTATGTAGAAAGTCCCCTCTCTTGGAACAGGCGGGAAAGTACAGTGAACATTTGGATGGCTAAGGTCCTTAACTTTTCACATTGGCTGCCCTTTCCAAGACTTTTGAGTTATTGTCTTAATTACAGCAGCCCTAAAGAGGAATTTGAAATCACCCCTGCAGCGCCCAGGAGAAGCAGCAGTGGACTCCTCTTCCCTGGCTCTTGGATTGACTGGGGTTTCACCCGCCTCTTTCTCTCTCCTTCCGCAGGGTCCTGGCCTCCGGAGGCAGACAGCGTGGGCCTGGAGCCTCTGCTGTCAGCATCTCTGCAGGAAGGGTGGCCGCTTAGATCCATGCTTCCTGCTGGCCTCTGACACCCCCTCCGGGGAGGTGGTTTGTAATTGTCCCGTAAACTCTTAGGTAACTGTTCTGTTCCACCCGGGGAGGTCATGTGGCTCAGAGAGAAAAGCTGTGTTTTTCTTGTGGATATCTAAGGACACTGAGCTGCGGCCAGATAGCCACGCCGCCAGAACCCCCAGTCTGAACAGAGAGCCCTGCTCGAGGAGCCAAGGGGAAATGACGCTCCCGGACAAGGGTCAAGTGCAAATCACCGCACCGCAGGAGCTCTGGGCCTGGGACACGCATCTGTCTTCCAAGACTTCCCTGCAGTAACACCCCCTTTTCAAAGGGCGCAACGGATGAAGTGATACCTGGTTCTGAAATTCTCAAGCCCCTCAGCCAGAAGGTCCTGGGGCTTTTGCTCTCCTTGTGTTCACTTATGGCTGCATTTCCCATCATTACTTCAGCCCTGGCTCTGAGTCTCCACTCCCTTGAGGTCAGGGCCCCCGGTTGGTCTTTAAAAGCCAAAGGTGTGAGTGTGCTCAGTTGCTTCAGGCGTGTCTGACTCTCTGTGATCCCATGGGCTGTAGCCCGCCAGGCTCCCCTGTCCATGGGCTTCTCCAGGCAACAATGCTGGCGTGGATTGCCATTTCCTTCTCCAGGGGATCTTCCCTATTGAACTGGTGTGTCTTATGTCTCCTGCATTGGCAGGCAGGTTCTTCACCGCTGGCACTGCGTGGGAAGCCCTTGCTTTACCCCATGTGCACTGAGACAGCGGGTTCTGAGCGTCTGGGAAGAAGGGACTGCAGCCCAGGACTCCCTGGGCCCAGGCTGGGCTCTACCCAGAGGCTGCTGGAAGCCTCACCACAGGCAAAAACAGGGCCAACCACTCTTCACTAGGATGTTTTATCTTCTTCTTCCCTTTTTTTTTTTAAATTTGAGGTATAACTGACACACTGTAAAATGCACGTATATGTTTATCAAAATATGCCCTCATTTACCTCAATTACCCTCCACTCAAGTCAAACTCATAGACCTCCCTCAAGACCCCAGGAACTCCTTTGATGCCCACCCTGCTATTAAACGCTTGGAGTCATCACAGCAAAGCTTCTTGCCCTACAGCTGAATAAAGCAGCTACGGCAGATTCCAATGTCTCCTTCTGAAAACTCGAAGCTCAGAGAGGTCAAGCGATCAGCTCCTGGCCACACTGCCAGTAAGAGATGTGTGGTGGCCGGAACCCAGCTCTGGGCCCTTTCTGCTCTTTCTGGACTTCCAGAAGAGTGCAGAGCTGTCTTCTGAGACAGCTGAGAAGACTGAGCACAGCCCAGGGTGCAGATCACACAGAGACCAGAGGAGCAGAGGCCTGGCGTCCTCGCTGTCCAAGTGACACAGTGTCCAGGCTTCAGGAACCAGGCTGTCTCTCAGCTGGGGCCACCCCTGACCGGCAAGCGTGTGATGTGCGCTCTCTCTCGAGGCCCACTCCTTCTCTACCTTGAATGCAGATAACCCATCCTCAGACTTCAGGATGCCCAAGAATCCTGGGTATCCTGGGTACATGTTGATTTTCAGGCCCGGGGCAGGGCCCAAGTGTCTGCATTTTCAAGAGGCTTGTTCCCTCCTCCTGCCACACCACCCCTCCTCCCGGACACCCATCCAGGGGCTCTTTGACCAGCCCTGTGTAAGGGGACCGCTCTCTGTCTCCTCCACCCTGGAAGTGGCATCAGTCACAGTTTCCAAGATTCCACCCTATCATACCCGACCTCGCCCTTCCTGGAGGACTTCCCCTTTCCTTAACTTCTTCCTTCTTTTATCTTTGCTATCTGCCTCTTCCCTGGATTGTGGGATTGCTCTTGATCGTGATTCTAATATTCAACTTGTTCATCTAACCTCTAGTCCTCTCTTGAATTGTCCCTTAATCTCTAGAAAGCCTTATGGCTATGGTGATTTGAGACAGTCCGCACGCACCAGATACACAAACACTTCTTCTACTGAAAATCCTTCTATGGTGTAAAGTCCAGACTCCTTCAAGAAGCACTGAAGACTCTTCAGTTTCTACTGCTTGCCTTCCAGTTTTATCATACCTCCTTCTTCTCTGAAACCTATCCTTCCTTCTCACGACAATTTCCAGCTACTGTCATACCCTCGTGCTCAGGCAAACTCTGCTCCTTTTCCCTGGAAAAGCCTTCCTCTGGGACCCCTCCAGTTTTTAGGACCAAGGCTGAAGGAAGGTTCCATCCTTTGGGGAAATTCCCAGCCTCTCCCAACACCCCCAGGGAAGGGATTGCTCCCTCTTTGGGGGCTATGTCTTCTCCCCCTGACGAATCCAGGAGCCCTGGATCCTCAGGACCTGCGTGGGGTCTGGGCCCTCACCATGGGGACTGAGGGTGGAGTCTCAATCCAACACTTACACGGTGGTCCAGCAATAAAATAAAATACAAGTCAAAGTGTTTATAGTAAGTCCCCTACATATGACCTTTCAAGCTATGAACTTTCAAGATGCAGACATTCATGGCATCAACACCAGGCGTGAGTGACACCGAAGCTTGCCCTTCATCTCCTATTGCTGGTGGCGATCCTTCAGTTCTACCATCTCCCACCTCCCCTCCTTCCTCCGGTCAGTGACTCTTCTCCCCTCTTTGCTTGATGCCAGTCCCTGGATGCCAGCGGCTGTACTGTACAGCCCTCAAGGTCCTGTACAGTAAGATTTAAAATGTTTGTATTTTGTGTTTGCTTTTTATGAATTATGTGTGTGAAACACAATTACAAACGTATTTAGAGTACAGTACCATATAGCCGATTGAGTTAGGTACGTAGCTTAACTTCGTTCGACTTACTAACAGATTGGACGTAAGGAACAGGCTTTCAGAACAGAATTCATTTATATGATGGAGACTTACTGTATTGTGTTTCCTATGTGCTGGGCACTGTTTTAAGTGCTTTTTTTGTATTCGGCTTATTTGTATAAAAATCTGTTTTTCTCTGATGTTGGTAATTAGAGAGATCTGATGTCTGTATAGTGTAATGTCTTAGGTTTCAGAGGATACAACATAACTTTTAACCGTAGCATCTGTAAGAATCAACAAAGGCCATTGTCTCCACTTCTATACTGAGCTTCTCTGATGCTTTCATCCTAGTGGGATTTTTTTTTAACTTGTTTTCTTGTAGGCTTAAAAAAATGCTAGTTGAATAATTTGAAAGGTGATTTTATTTATCACGTCAACTCCATCTGCAGTATATCTAAAAATTTGAATAAAAGTCAATGGGGGAAAAATGATTGAAAATATATAAGTGATTCGACATACGGAGGTTTATTTTAAAAGCAACCTCCCCTGACTGTGTCGGCTCCTGTAAGACATTTGGGATGCCACGAGGAAGAGGACTATGGCTCTAGACAAGCTTCATCCTCTCCTCGATTTATGATGCAGGGTAGAGCTGAGGTGGCTCTGTGCAGAAAGGAGAAACCAGCAGCGGAACCCTCTAGATGCCTAGTGATCACTGGAATGTGTTGCCATTTCCCAGGGGGCAGTCAGTTTCAAGCCACCAAAATGCGCTTCTCGATTCATTAATCTCTTAGTTAGGGTGGGAGTGGAGACAGGGAAATCTACTCCCGATAAGCGTGAAGTACAATATGACTTTGCCTTCTTATGAAGAGCCATCATTCACGTAAATGGCATCCTTCAACCTTTCAAGGGATTAAATGCTACGCGACAGACCGCATCTGGTTCAAACAACAGCAAATCAGAGAGGGTAACAATACACCGCATGCTGAATAACAGGCAGGCTCCTATATCCATAAGAGGCCAACAGCAGAGGGGGAAAGAGAGACCTGTGAGAGGCACCGTAAGAAGAGCACACCTGTAGATGTGTCGGGGAAGATAGTGATGTCGGCCGGGCATAATAACGCCATTCTTCTAGCGTGACCCAAAGTGGCAGGCAGCCGCCCTCCTTCAGGAGCTGGAACACAGCTCTCGGTGACCCAGGGACCAGAAGAGAGAATAAGCTACAGAGACTCTCCTTTCTGAAAGTCACCAGCCCGGGACTTTAATTAACGCGCGGACTCACGTTGGCTCCTTAGAGGGTCTCATTGGAAAGCAGAAGGAGAGGCCGTTTGTCTGGAATTCGATAAAAAGGACTTGGAGTTTGACTTCTTTGTTTCATCTCCCTTTTCTCACCCTCCCCCACCTCAACTCTCCTCCTCCCCTTGTCTCCAACGCGGACTCTCATTACTCTCATGACCTCTGCCCTCTGACCCTTCCAGGGAAGGATCAGATGCATGCCATTCACACCTCCGTGTAAAGTTAATCCTCTGGCATTTCCCAGGTATTCTGTTTTAGCCATAACCCCCTAAGAAAAGCTGTTCTCTGTTAAAGGAATTTCAGGTTGAGATGAGTGTGTTTGGGATGGGATGGGGCGCACTGATAAGAATCAAATTCTGGAAGGTTTGAGTGGCACCAGCCTTGAGCATCTCAGGCCATCCTTTTTTGGGACTTCCCCCCCACCGCCCCGGACCTCCACTGGGAGTATTAATATATTGAATGGTAGAGTGCTCAGAACTATCCTCTGTGCTTTATTTATGTATTCATCTCTTTTAAAGTTAGTTTTAATTTCTATCAAAGCTGTACACCCACCTTTTCTTTTCTTCAGTGGTGCTCCAAGGTGACTGACATTTAGACTCCTCTGGGAAAATGTTTTAAAATCCTGAAGTCTAGATTTCCCTCCAGACCAGCTAAGTAAAGCTTATAGGAGATACGGCCCAGATCTTGAGGGTTCTTAAGAGCCCCAGGTGATGCAGCCAGTGGGTGAGCCATCCACATGGATCTGAGGGAGATAAACTTACAAGGTATATTTAAAACCACAGCAACACGCCTGCACGCTCAGTCGCTTCAGTCGTGTCTGATTCTTTGCAATGCCGTGGACCACAGCCAGCCAGGCTCCTCTGTCCATAGCATTCTCCCAGGAAGAATACTGGAGCGGGTTGCTATGTGCAAACAGCAATATCCCCAAGACTTCCCGCTCCCCATTCCCCATCCCCCAGAAACAACAAATTCAGTGATCTGAGCTGATTCATACGGTAGTTACCCTCATACTTCTAAATTACTTGATTATATCACTGGTCCTTGACTTTTCGGCTTTAATCATCTATCGACTTCCAACCATGGAAACTATGAGTTAGTCCTCCTCTAACATCACAGCCTACCCCTCAAAAACTCAATTTTCTGAACCCCATGTTGTAGCCACGTGTTCCGGGAAACAAACTCACTCAGAAGGACAATGCAGATAGTGGAGTACAATTTATTACACCGGCAGGCCCAAGGCAGAGTCTCCTCTTAGCCAAGGACCCCGACCAGCATTTGTGAAAATCTTTTATGCCCCTTGTGTATGTGTAGGAAAATACAATCCCAATAAGCACATCATTCACGTGCTATGTGCTCATGTGCTCAAACAGTCAAACAATAGCCAATAATCAATAAACCTGAGGTTACACTCTAATAGATACAGAAACATTTATGGCCTGTCTGGAGGAAGGGGTGATTAGTGTATGCTTTCTCTTAGGCGATGAGTAACCTAGATATGATCTTCAAGGTTCCCCTGTCTGGAGAGTGTCTTATCCTTCTGTTGTTTTCCTAGGCACTAAACGCAGAGTTCAGAGTCCATTGGAAAGGTGGCCGAGCATGATCGGCATGAACAGGCCTAAGATGGGGTCCAGGCCCTGCGAATTCCTTCTTCCCATCTTCCTAGTACTGTTGTCATTTGGTTGCATCGATATTTGTATTGTGACTCTCTTCTCTGTTCCCTGAGTTTTCTCTGTCCTCATCATTATCCCAGCCCCCAACTCTTCCCAAAGTGTTCTCCTCTCACGAGGTTGAAATCTCTTGAGGAAGTCTCTCCCACTGCCCGGGGGGGGACCTCCCGTCTGGACCAGCCCCTGGTCCAGCGCTGCTGGGTGACCTCCACCATCAGCCTGATGATGCCATCTTTTCTCGTGCTGAATCCTTTGTCGTTTTTTTTTTTTTCTACTTTCTTTTTTGGGGGTTTGATCCTCTAGGAGCTTCTGGGGAGAGAGTACATAAGAGTAAAGATTTTGAGACCTTGACTGTCTGAAAATTCACTCTTCTCTCCTGGAGTCTGGCTGAAGATAGAATTTTAGCTGGAGGGGTATCCCTGGTGGCTCAGGGGTAAAGAATCTCCCTGTCAATGCAGGAGACATGGGTTCCATTCCTGGTCCGGGAGGATCCCGCATGCCATGGAGTGGCTAAGCCCGTGCAGCCCAACTATTGAAGCCCAAGAGCCTGTGCTGGGGAGCCTGGGAGCCACAACTCCTGAGATGATGTAACTACGGAAGCCCAAGAGCCTGTGCTCCACGCCAAGAAGAGTCACTGCCTGAGACACCTTCTCACCGCAACAAAGAGTGGCCCCCACTTGCCACAGTTAGAGAAAGCCCACTGACAGCAACAAAGACGCAATGCAGCCAAATAGATAAATACACTATTTCAAAAAATTTCCTCCTTCTCCTCACTCTGTTCTCCCTTTTCAAACTTTCTCTTGTTCGAACATTGAACTTCAAGGATTTGCCCTCTAAATTTCTTCTGTTTTTCTCTACTCTTTTTCTAAAAAATTTTACTCAAGCACAGTTGGTTTATAAAGCTGTGTTTAATTTCTACTATACATCAAAGTGATTCAGATGTATGTATATATTCTTTTTCATATTCTTTTCCATTATGGTTTATCATAGGATATTGACTATACAGTAAGACTCTGTTGTTTATCTATCCTATAAACACCAGTTTGCATCTGCTAATCCCAAACTCCCCCATCTTTCCCTCTCTTATCCCTCCTCTACTGTTCTCTGACTTTTTATCTTTTTGCTCTACTTTCTAGGTGACCTCTTCATTGCCCTCTTCCAACTCTTCTATTAAATTTTGTATCTTCTATTAAGTTTCTAAGGTCTCCTGTTTTCAGAATATCTCTTGTGTAGAGCATCCTGGTATTTCAAGAGTGCAATAGCTTGTCCCATCAAGGTCTTTGGAAATTACAGTGAGGAAGCAACGTGCAGCTCTGTAGCCCAGATGTAAACTCATCTCTGGGACTCACCCCGTTACATACCTGGGTAAAGTGACTAGGGGACCGTCTGCAAGAAACAGAAGAGAAACTTTCCGAGCTCAATATGTAAACAAAATAGTACACAAACCGAGATAGACACTGCCTCCTTCTAACTATACTTCCATTATATTTGGCCTTGAGGGTCAGAGAAGAAAGAGTAAATCCTTTTTTGATGGCTTTAGAATAATATAGAAACGTCTGTTCTAATTCATAATCCACTTGCTAAAGATGAAAACTACCAGTGAACTGTATCTGAATAATAATCCCCTTCCTCTATATGCAACTTTTAATTTTACCAAGAATGTTTGCAACCATTGTCCTGTTTGGTCCTCATAAAGACTGAGAAGACAAACAGGATAATTCTCCCATTCAGCAAAGGAGGAAAGCTTGTTTCCTTTCCTTCCACACATGCTACCTCACTAAGACACCTTGTAATCAAATTTGCCATGTACATCAATATAGTGAAAAGGGCAAAACATTGGAGTGGGAATCAAGAGACCTGGATTTTAGTCTGGACTCTGCCACTAATTAGTTAAGTTGAACTTGGGCAATTTAGTTCCATTCCATGAGCATTTTTTCAGTGCCTCCTATATACCAGGGACTGTGCTGGAAGTACCAAGTTGGATAAGACATGGTTACTGTCTTTAAATTGCTTACAGTTCGACTGAGAAGACAGATACAAACCAGTTCTCTATCATCATTTATGAAAGTCATACAAGAACAGATGCCTTGAAAGACCATCAGAGGGCATAATTAATTCCATCTGGAGAGGAAAGGCAGGGAAGTTTTCAAAGGAAAGGAGAAAAAAGTCATCTTTTTAAAAAATTTAATGATGACAGTAATATAGCGTTTCAAGAGAGTTCAAACAAAATATGATTCATAGAAAGTGAAAAATCACCATAACTCCCTTCCCATCAAGAGATGAGTGCTACTAATTTGATGTTTATTAGCAGGTGACATTTGATCCAGATTTTTAAAAACCAGTGGAGGTTTGCCTGACATGAAAGGTGGGAGAGACTCGAAAGAGAGTTCACGGTTAATGAGACCTGAAGAAAAGGGGCAATCCCATTGGTTAAGAGTCTGCACCCTCACTGCTGAGGGCCTGGGTTCAGTCACTGGCCAGGGAACTAAGATCCCACAAGCTACTTAGTGCAGTCAAAATTAAAAAGATACAAGGATTTGTCGGACAGCACAGGGAATATAGCCCATATTTTGTAATAATTATAATTGGAGTGTAACCTTTAAAAATTATGAATCACTAGATTGTATACCTGTAACTTATGCTGTGTTGTATTCTTGTAACGTTATACAGCAACTATCCCTCAATTTAAAAAAATACAGGACAAGAAAGAGAAAACAAATATTATATATTAATGCATATATCTGGAATCTGAAAAAATTGGTACAGATGATCTTATTTACAAAGCATAAATAGAGACGCAGACGTAGCGAACAGATGTATGGATACCGAGGAGGAAACAAGGGTGGGTGGGATGAATTGGGCCGTGGGGGTTGATACATATATACTACTGATGCTACATATAAAACAGATAACGCAATAGAACCTACTGCACGGCACAGGGAACTCTACTCCACGCTCTGTGCTGACCTAAATGGGAAGTAGACACAAAAAAGAGGGGATATATGGATACGTACGGCTGATTCACTTTGCTGCACTAGAAACTGACACAGCATTGTAAAACAACGATGCTCCAATTAAAAAAAAAAATACAGAATCAAGGAGCAGGTTTGGGGAGAGCGTGATGTCTAAAAGATGCCTTGGGGAAGCTATCCAGAAAGAACTGAATGAGGCTGGCGATGTTCAGATTCCACTTGTCAGCCTGGTGTGACTCCCAGGACAAGCACTAGAATAGGGAGGCTGAACTGGACCAGAAGATATGATAAACTGGCAGAGCAGAAAGGAGTGAGTGGGCACTGTTAGTACCAGAGGAATAGTCTCAACTGTCTGATGATCCAAGCTGGGAGTGTGAAACCACAGTAGGAAATAAGTCCAGGGATCAGGAAGTTAGAGGATGAAGCAGAGCATTGGAGGCCGAGTGTACATCGTACAGGCTGTGGGCTGCCAGGGAGACGAATAGGATGGGTCTTTTTATTTAAAAAAATTTTTTTAAGTATTTATTTATTTATTTATTCAGCTGTGTCAGGTCTTAGTTGCGGCAGGTGGAATCTGAGTTGCGGTATGCGGGATCTAGTCCTCTGACCAGGGATCAAAGTTGAGCCCCCTGCACTGGCAGCATGGGGGTCTTAGCCACTGGACAACTGGGGAAGTCCAAAGACAGGTTCTTTTAAAATTATTGCTTCTGGAGCTTCTCTTGTGACTCAGTGGTAAAGACTCTGTCTGTCAAGGCAGGAGACATGGGTTCGATCCCTGATCCGAGAAGATCCCACGTGCCGTGGGAGCAACTAAGTAGTTGCCACAACTACCGAGCCTGTGCTCTAGAGCCTGGTAGCAGCAGTTATGCATCCACAAGCCCCAGAGCCTGAGCTCCACAATAAGAGAAGTCACTGCAATGACGTGATGAGAAGTCAGGCGCCACACCAGGGAGGAGCCCCATACAGCAACATGGACACAGCATGGCCAAAATAAATATAAAAAGAATCAATAAAAATAACAATACCGTATTAAAAAATAGATAGAATTACTGGTTCTGACTTGGGAGCTGAGAGCCCATCTCCTGGCCGACAGTGTTCTTCCGGGATCTGGAACGCACTGTTCACCCGCAACAGCCTGCTCAGCTTTGCCTGGTGGAAACTCTAAGCCAATCGGAGACAGGAGGGTCTTTTGAGACACCCTTTCTGGTTCTCTCCCTTCCTCTGCACCAAGGGCTCAAGCTGGATTCAATTCCAGCTTGCAAGATGAAACAAGTCGGGAAGCCAGAGAAAAGGTGAAGGGATATGATTTTTGGTTCACTGGAACAAACCTAAGAAATGGAACTGGGGTTCATATTAGGGTCTTACCCCACATATCCCATTATCACAGGGTGGGTCCGCTGGAGATGGTGTCTTCAAGCTTCAAGGACAACCATTTCTCACTTCCAAAGCTGAGTGGATTGCTTCTAAATTTCTTTAAATCTTCACTGAAGTCTTCTTCTTTTTCTTTTTCCCCCAGAGAAATGGTCATATTTTCTATATGCTTGGTTGGGATGGGCCAGGATTGGGGCAGGTATAAAAAAGTCCTTAAAATAATCTTGCTGCATGTGTCCAGCCAAGTCTCATCCTTCTCAACCGGACTGTATTAATATTGCAAGTGCCACAAGAGGTTTCAGCCAATAGGCTTTCATGGGACCAGGTCCAGGAAGAATGAAATGTCAACACTCTAATCTCTAGGTCCCAGGGTGTAAAGAGGTTTTACTCATTAGACCAAAGGACTTTGATCAGAGTAACAGTGGTACTATGGGTAAAGAATCCACCTGCCAATGCAGGAGATTCAAGAGATGCGGGCTCAGTCCCTGGGTTGGGAAGATCCTCTGGAGAAGGAAATGGCAACCTGCCCCAGTATTCATGCCTGGGAAATCCCATGGACAGAGGAGCCTGGGGAGGCTACAGTCCATGGAGTCTCAAAAGAGTCAGACATGACTAGTGACTAAACAACAACAATAATGTATAGACTAGAGGATTACTAAGGCTTTGACTCTTTAAAATGCCCCTGTGGATCCAAAATGCAGAATTCCTTCCCATCTATGCCCCTCCTCTGAAACATTTAATCAGTTTGGAAGATATCCAGAGAAATCTAAGCACCTATAGGAAAACAAACTGGTCTGCAGCGCCATCTGCTTTTTGTAGTCTGACACCCTGGTTTTAGTGGGACGTCAACACCCCCACCCTCACCCCCAGCATCCAGAGCCCTACCAGCATCTCCTGCTGAGCTGGCTTGGACTCAGGCTGTATTGACAGCTATGTTGGCTAAACCAAGGAGAGACACCACCTTCCCAGATGTCTGGGAGCCCACCTCCATGTAGCTCTGTGGTTGAGACCCCCAGCATTCTTCTTCCTGTCATCCCACCCGCCTCAACACAATTCATACCCCAAAGTGGAGACAGATAAGAAAAAAGAGAGAGGGGGAGGTGGAAAAAGAGGGAAGAAATGTGTTCATTACTTTAGAGGAAAGGGAAAGGAGTAAAGAGAGTTCCCTCCTGAAGGCTCCTGCTTCTTTGGGTGGATTAAAAGGAGTGAAAGGACTTCCCTGGTGGTCCAGTGGCTAAGACTGTGCTCCCGTTGCAGGGGTCCAGGTTCAATTCCTGGTCAGGGAATTAGATCCCGCATGCCTCAACTAAAACCTGCTGTAATCAAATAAATATATTAATTTATTTTTTTAAAGGAAAGACTGACATGATGAAATGCATGAAAGTCTTCAGGAAAGCAAAAGTGGAAATGACAATGAGAATATCTAGCTGTGGGAGAGGAATGCAAGGAGCAAAGCAGTGAATCTAGGGGACCAAGGATAACCCAAAAGAACAGGGTGTGAATAAAGATGAGATAATATGATGCGGCTGAAAAGCACATTCAGCGGGAGTGGAAAACTAGGTGGGAGGCAGGTGTGGTGGGCTGAGCAGTGCCCTGCTCCGAAAAAATATATCCATGACCCAACCCCTAGAACCTGTGATTGCTACCTTATATGGCTTAAAAAAAACAAACAAACAAAAAAAACAAAAAGAAAAACTATGCCAGTATAATTCAGTTAAGGATCTTGAGATGGAGAGATTAGTCAGTTTATCCAGGTGAACCCTCACGCGATTAGAAGGGTCCTTACAAAGGAATGTCTGACTCATAGAAGAGGAGAAGGCAGAGACAAGTGATGTGCCCATAAGCCAAGGAACGCCTGCAGACACCAGCAGCTGCAAGAGGCAAGGATTCTCCCCTAGAACTCCCTGAGGGAGGGGATGAGGCCCTGCCAACCACCCAATTTCAGCTCAGTAATAGTGATCTTTGACTTCTGGCCTCTGGAACAGTGAGAAAATAACATTTATCCCCCCTAGCCACCGAGTTTGTGTTGATTTGCTACAGTAACCTCAGAAAGTTTATGCAGGTGAGATACAGCAGGTTATTCAGATGAGGTCCCCGAGCCGTACATTATGAGAGGAGAGTGGTTTGGGGTGAGAATAAAATCTGACTTGTAGACACGTGATTGCTAAAGAAGAGTGATGTCAAATTGAAATATCTTCATAAGCATTCACCCCATGCTAGGCATCTGAAGTGCATTATCTCATTTAATTCTTACAGTTACCTCTTAAGGTAGGTTTCTTTCTCTTTTTAAAAAATATATATCTATTTACTTTATTTGCCTGTGCTGGGTCTTAGTTGCGGCATTCAGGATCTTTCTTCTTTCAGTTGAGGCATGTGGGCTTTTGGTCATGGCATGTGGGATCTAGTCCCCTGACCAGAGATCAAACTCCCCTGCCTTGGGAGTCTGAAGTCTTAGCTGCTGGGCCACCAGGCAAGAAATCCCTTAAGGTAGGTTTCTTGTCCCATGTTTTTTTGAAGGTGAGGAGACTGAAGTGCAGAGTGATTAGGAAGTATGTCAATCATGGAAATGGAACTTTAAGGTCTTATATATCCATCTTCAAAGTTGGGGTTCTATTCGCAGCACCCAGTGAAGCCGAGGCGCCAATGAACACTGTGCTCCCAGGACAGACATCGAGGGGATGACAGAAGTTGGAGATGAGACCAAGACTAAAATGTCTTTAATAAATATTCTACCCCTACTGTGAAGAAGGCTGAGCGCTGAAGAACTGATGCTTTTGAACTGTGGTGTTGGAGAAGACTCTTGAGAGTCCCTTGGACTGCAAGGAGATCCAACCAGTCCATTCTGAAGGAGATCAGCCCTGGGATTTCTTTGGAAGGAATGATGCTAAAGCTGAAACTCCAGTACTTTGGCCACCTCAAGGGAAAAGTTGAGTCATTGGAAAAGACTTTGATGCTGGGAGGGATTGGGGGCAGGAGAAGAAGGGGACGACCGAGGATGAGATGGCTGGATGGCATCACTGACTTGATGGATGTGAGTCTGAGTGAACTCCGGGAGTTGGTGATGGACAGGGAGGCCTGGCATGCTGCGATTCATGGGGTCACAAAGAGTCGGACATGACTGAGCGACTGAACTGAACTGACCCTGATTCTTAGACGTATGTGTAGTTTGTAAGGGTGGGAAGGGAGTGTTGGGCCCTTTACTTGAGAGGGTTTCACAGACAGTGGTATCATACAGAGCAAAGCCAGCCTTGTTAGGACAAGAAAGCAGAGAGGGTACCTTCTAGAAAAGGTTGAGGAGAAAGGGAACTTCCTAGGCTGTGAAACTGTTCATTGCAGAGGGCTTCAGAAAGGGAATCTTAGAGACTCCCTCATCCAGTCAGTAGGCATATGATAGCATAGAAATCCTCTCATACAAACATTGAGAAAATTCTTCTAGAATAAAACTCTTAAGATGCATGGCAACAGCAACAATAAAACAACTAAATTTTAAAGCGAGCAAAGGACTTCAATAGACATTTCTCCAAAGAAAATATACAGATGGCCAATAAGCACATGAAAAGATGCTCAACTAGTCATTAGAGAAATGGAAACCAAAACCACAATGAGATACCACCTCACACCCATTAGGATGGCCTCTATAAACACAAAACAGAAAAATAGAAAATAGCAAGTGTTAG
The DNA here is from genome assembly GCA_006410935.1 of Redunca redunca. NCBI lineage: Eukaryota > Metazoa > Chordata > Mammalia > Artiodactyla > Bovidae > Redunca > Redunca redunca. Next base: position 176,279 of record SJYQ01025502.1, on the reverse strand, counting down.
TGGGGATGTGGAGAAATTGGAACCCTTGTGCACTGTTGGTGGGAACGTAAAATGGTGCAGCTGCTATGGAAAATGATATGGCAGTTCCTCAAAAAATTAAAAATAGAACTACCATATGATCAGCAATTCCACTTCTGGGTACACATCCAAAAGAACCGAAAGATATTTGTACACCCACATCCCTAGCAGCGTTCGCAAGAGCCAAAGGGTGGAGGCAACCCAAGACCATCCAAGGATGAACGGATGAACAAAATGCGCTCTACTCAAACAACAGAATATTACTCAGTCTTAAAAAGGAAGGAAATTCTAAAACGTGCTACAATATAGATGAACTTTGAAGACATTGTGCTTAGTCGCTCAGTTGTGTCCAACTCTTTGCGATCCCATGGACTGTAGCCTGCCAGGCTCCTCTGTCCTCGGAGATTCTCCAGCCAAGAATACTGGAGTGGGTTGCCATGCTCTCCTCCAGGGGATTGTCCCCACCCAGGGATCGAACCAAGGTCTCCCACATTGCATGCTGATTCTTTACCATCTGAGTCACCAGGGAAGCCCTTGAAGACATTACGCTAAGTGAAATAAACCAGTCACAAAAGGACAAATTGTATGATTCCACTTATGGGAGGCAAATTCTTAGAGACAGGAAGTAGAATGGTGGGTACCAGAGGCTGGAGAAGGGAGAGATGAGGAGCTATTACTGTCTCATGGATGCAAAATGTAAGATGGAAAGAGTTCTGTGGATGGATGGAGGTGATAGTTGCACAACAATGGGAACTAGTTAGAGTGGTAAATTTTATGCTATGTGTATTTTATCATGATTTTTAGAAATAAAAATAAATAAATAAAACATGCAAAAGCTTAATAGACAGAACAGGAAATTTTCAGATTTCCTGAAAGCTGGGAGAGCAGACTCTGGAACTTATACTGCAGTGGTCCTGGGGTGATGATCCCCACACGGAAATGGCTGTGGACTTGGACTCTAACACTCGTGCAGGGTCAGGAGATGAGGCCTCCAGTCTGGTTGAAGGGAGGGGTTGGAATTGAGTCCCCCACATGAAACCCAGATGCTCCCAGAAAAGCCAAAAATCAACCCAGAAAGACATCAAGGAAGCTCATCTCTGCTCTGACTCCAAATGGGGAAGGACAGTCCCCTAAGAAAAATCACAACCCCAGTCATGTGCCTGGCACAAGTCCAAATAGCCACTACCTGTATCGGAGGAAAACCCCAAGCCAAGAAATTAACATAAAATTGGTATTTTGCAAGTGATACCCCTAGGATACCTGGCAGAAGCAAATATAAAACCACTCTGAAATTAAACTCCAACACTCCAGGCCACAGAGAATTCCCACAGGAGAAATAAAGCTCTGCTTACAATAAAAAATTATAAAAACAGAAGGAAATAATCTACCATGTGTAAGAGTCAGCAGTCTAAAATAAACAGCAGGATTAAACACTTCAAAATTTTAGATGGTAGATAAACTACTAGATAGAGACAGCAAAATTAGTGTTTTTAAATGATTTTACAAATCAAAGAAGGCTATTCCTAAGAATATTATAAGACATTGTTTCTAAAAAATAGAAAGATCTGAAATGAGCAAGAGGGAACTGAAATGAAAAATATGGTTACTGAAACTAAACTGCAAGGGATGCTTACATAGCAGAATAGACACACAAAAGAGAGAATTAGAGAAATGGAGAGAGATCTGAGGAAATATTTCAGAATGCTCCACAGAGAGACAAAGAAGTTAAATACATCAAAGAAAAAAACCAGGTAAAAAACAGGCTGGATGAAAAGAGCCAACATATGTCTCCTATCAGTACCAGAAAAAGCTAATAGGAAGAAGAAAAATATTCAAAATTTAATATCTAGATTCAAAAGCTGGCACTGCCAATTACTGTCAAGCTTGGGCAAATAATTTAACCTCTCTGTGACCCAATTTCCCTGATTGTAAAATGATTATAAGATTCTGTTATGAGAAATAAAATAGCACATGTAAAGCAGACCACATGAGAAACGTATATGTGGCTGTTATTATTTTTAAATTTTGTGTTAATATTGTTTTAATGAGAATGATTCCAGATTGGTAAAAGATTCAAACTACGTTTAAAGAGTCATATGCTACTGTAGAGCACAGAGAACTATATTCAATGTCCTAGGAGAAACTATAATGGAAAAGAATATAAAAGAAAATGTATACACGTGTATAACTGAGTCACTCTGAGATACAGCAGAAATTAACACAACATTGTAAATCAACCATACTTCAATAAAAAAATCAATCTTAGACTTCAATTAAAAAACATTTAAAAGAATTACATGGACGATAAAAATAAATCCATACCTACACACATTATATTAAGCTGCAGAACAGGGGGCTTTTCTGGTGGTCGAGTGGTTAAGAATCCAACTTCCACTGCAGGAGAGGAAGTTTCCATCCTTGGTGGAGGAGCTAATATCCCCATGCCTCAGGGCTACTCAGCCTGAGGGCCAAAAAAAGACCCAGCTCAGACAAAAATAGAGATAAGTAAACAAACTCCAAAACATCAAAGACAAAGAAAAAAATCTTAAAGCAACAGAAAAGGAAAGATGTATTCCCTACAAAGGACTACAGACTTTCAAGACTCTAAGTCTTATTCCTACAAGACTTACAGATAGGATCCTCCTCAATAGCAACAAAAGAGAAAGGAAAATGTCTTCATCTCACTCAGGGGAAACAGAAGTCAACCTAATATTCAATATCAAGCTAGACTGCCATTTTCCACTGAGGATGAAATAAAGGTATTTTTCAAAGTAAAACTGGGATTTTTTAAAAAAAACCACTCACAGACTCTAAGGACCACTAAAGGACACCCTTCAAGAAGGAAATTGAGGGAGTTCCCTGACAGTCGAGTGGTTAGGACTCTGCATTTTCACTGCCATCCCTGGTTCAGTCGCTGGCCAGGGAACTGTGGTCACACAAGCCACACGGGGCAGCCAAAGAAAAAGCAGAGAAAGAGAAGGAAATTGATGAGGAGGAAGAAGCAGTTGTGAGCAAAGAGGAGTATCTTTTGGGGTGGGGGTTGGGAGAAGATGAGGGCAAAGGGTCTGCAGGAGAGCAAAGGGGGTTGAAGGATCTGATGCTGTGACGATCTCACACATCACAGAGAAGGCTTCGAGGAGGCTCAAGGAATCGCGTGCAGAGAGGAGGATGAAGCAGACAAACTGTGTGGCACTGATTAGAATCCTGGTGAGGGGAGAGGCTTCCGTGGTGATCCGGTGGTTAAGACTTCAACTTCCTGTGCAGGGGGTATAGGTTCAGTCCCTGGTAAGGAAGCTAAGATCCCACAGGCCTCGAAGCCAACAAACCGAAACATAAACAGAAGCAATATTGCACCAAATTCAATGAAGACTTTTAAATGGTCTATGTTAAAGAAAACAAACAAAAAAAGAATCTTAGCGAGGGGACACAGGTCCACTCCGAGGAGTTTTGAAGGAAGCGAGTGGCTTTCTGGGCCTCAGTTTTCTCGTCTCCAGTGCGGGGTTGGCATTAATGATCTGCAATGTCCCTCCCGGCTCTGACATATCACACTGTTGGGTAGAGTGAGGACGTGGGAGACTCTTGAGAACAGTTGGACTAAGTGTGCGGAGGTTTTGAAGCTGAGCTCAACTCATTTCTGAAAGCAAGGCGACAACCGATATTGGACTAAAGTCCCAATGAAGAGGAAAAGGAGGTGCTGAGACGACCAGAGCAGAGAATGGGCCAGTGCATGGCCCAGACGACAACAGGGCAAGACCTAAAAAGCCACATCCTGGCTTCCAGATTGCCTTCCAAAAGCTCTGTTTGACAGAAATCCAAACACGCCTTGTCTCAGGCACTTTCCCCTTTAATTTTCAAATTGATGTATATTTTGAGGGAAACTTAATCCATGTGGCTCTGAATCATGTACAACAAACTCCTCTAACAGACTCTGGATGCTGGGAGCTCTTCCTGAGCTTGGAACAGCTCAGTACAAGATGCTCTTTTCAAACTGATTCTGTTTCCAGTTTCTCTGTATCCATCTACTCGAGGTCCAAGATTTTGGTCAGATGCTAGGAACCTGCTGGATCAGGACTCTGCACTTTTCTTCCTTGTCTTCCTTGGCGGTCAAAGGGAACGCATCCAGGCCATGAGCGGCGGGTGGGATTGGGGGAGAAGGGGGCATAGGGCTTGGCTCTGCCCAAGAAACGGTGATGCTCATATGAACAGGGCCTGAACTGGCTTCTCCAGCACAGTGGCTGCATTTGAGGCAGGCCTGGCAAAGAGGACTCCAGCTTCCAAGCTGCGTTTCCTTAGGTTTCAGTAAGGGCTCCACCCAACCTTGTTACCCAGGGCAAACCCCACAAGCTGGTGGTTGGCACTCCTGCTAACCGGAGCCTGATCCCACAAGCCCCAGGAGAGCAGGGCGTCCAACCAGGATGGGCGGCACTGTATTTTCTTTTAATGGTTCTCAAAATCCGCTGGCTCAGAGCACGTGGTCCCAGCTGACTCTAATGCTCAGCGGTCCCGTGGTGTACCTCACTTCCAGGAATCCTACCCAACCCCGGGCCCGAGAGCTTCGTCACGTCTTTACCCACAGTCTGGTTGGTTCCAAAATGTAGAATCAAACCACTGGAAAGAATCTTGTCTGTGACTTTGGGGCCCATAATTTCCACATTTCCTTTACAACTGGTAATGATATGGGTGTCCCTTTAAAGCACTTCTCAAATACTTTATGTTCTTACTCATTTAATTTTTTTGACTTTTTATTTTATATTAAAGTATAGCTGATTAACAATGTTGTGATAGTTGCAGGTAGACATCAAAGGGACCCAACCGTGCATATACGTATATCCATTCTTCCCCAAACTCCCCTCCCATCTAGGCTGCTATATAACACTGAGTAGAGTTCCCTGTGCTATACAGTAGATCACTGTTGGTTATCCTTTTAAAAAAAAAAAAATTATTTTCTACTGGGGTATAGCTGATTGGCAAACAATGTTGTGAATGTACTGCACAGTAGGTTCATGTTGGTTATCCAATTTAAATATAGCCGAATGCACATATAAATCCCAAACCATGCTCATTTCACTTTTTAACTGCTTTTGAGCTGGGCTGAAAAGAACAATCCAACAGAAGAGTCAAATTTTGCCACTTAAAAAGCATCATGGGAGCCAAAAGCTATCTCAGGGATGGTTTTCTATATTGTTTTTTCTTTCCTATTTGGGGTTGGAGTTACTGCTTGAGTGGCATAATCTTAAGGGTGACTTTCCTTCGTAATATTCCCCTGTAACATCTGTTATTCCGTGATGAACTGTGATTAGGCATCCCGCCTGCGTCAAGATTGTTGGAGGAGAAAAAGAGGGGGAATTTGGAATATGCTTGTAAAATGCATATACTCTTAGAAATGAAAGCACACTGAGTCCAAAACAGCTTGATGTAAATGAGTTAATTAGAACAGGAAGCCCAGCGAGACAATGTGGTTTAGCAGAAAGAATGCTGGGCTTGGAGGCCAAAAAAAATAAGAGATTGAATTCTGGCTCTGCTGTCTTTCTCTGCCTTAATTTCGTCCTCTGTAAATGTGCAATAGCCATCCCTGTCTTATTATAAAGGTGTGATCAAGATCTCCGTGTGTGTGTGTGTGTGTGTGTGTGTGTGTCCATGGACATACTCTGTGATGACTCTGCGAATGTCAGCACATCACCAGGGTGGGAAAAATGGGAAAGGGTGGAGGAAGGAGGATGGGGCTGCAGGATTTGCCGGGGGCTGGGGCATCGCAGGGTCCTAAGGAACTCCCTGGGGACTAGCCTCTGAGGGTACCAGGCAGCTTACCCCTGGACCAGCCTGCCCCAGGGCGATGCTTGGGAACTAAAAAAGGAGAGGGTTCCACTCCAGCTTACCCCAGAGCCTGTCTCTCGCAGCCGGTCAGCCCTGTTTCCCTCCCCGGCCATGAGTGTGGGTCTGCCCTCTGCCCTGGCCTGCGGCAGAAGGCTTGAAGAGCTGGCTGGACCATTGGAAGTTCCCTGGCGGTGTTTTAATGAAGACTGTGGTACCTCGGGTTTAACTTTTACTGACTCCTGGGGAAACCCACTCACCTCTGCTTGAGGCACCTTTACTCCGGCTTCATAAAAATTTGTTTATAAGGTCAGGCTCAAATAAAGTTACAATAGTGCAGCACAGTGGAGGGGATGGATTACGAAGGACTTCCAGCCCGTTACACAGACAGATTACCCTGTAGCCCCTGGGTCTGGAGGCTGGTGGATGGTTCCCAGGAGCTCTTTTTCTGTTCATTTTGGCAGGTTACCCACCCCCCCAAAAGCAGGCCCCTGGAGCCGCCAAGCTGGGGAAATGGGGAGAAACGTGGAGCTGACATGTGAGCCCTAGCCATCGGGGCATGGGACTTGTCTTACCTCCAGGCTTGGAAATGCAGCCTGACTTTTGGGTGGGAGCCGAATGGATTCTACCGGTGGCGGCGGTACTGCGGTGGAGAAGACCCCTGGGACCAGGGTACCAGTGCCGAAACCACACATGCTTTCTTTAATTAACAGGAGCACGAAGCCAACAGACACACCGGCATCTGGGAAGTGAGGGCGGCTAAACGGGAAGCCTCTTGACTGCCTCGGGGAGCACGCTGCCTGCCAGGATTGTTCCCTGTTCCTGTTTGCTCACAAAAAAGCCCCTGTGCTTCTTGAGCGGCCGGCCCAGGTGCTGGCAGACCCCCAGCCCGGCCGCACTGCCCAGGCTTGTCCGCCGCCTCTCTGGCGAGGATGCTTTCCTTGAGTAGCTGGTTGGAAGTGTTCAGAAGAGCCAGCGGATGTTCCCAGGGTTGTCCCAGCCTTAAATGGTCCTCTTTGGCCCCGCTCGTGCTCTCCTGTGGCATTTCAGGGCCTTAGTTACTTCTGTCAATCCCCTGCACTTCCTTCTCCCTCCAGACCTCCTGCAATCACCGCCACCTCCCACCCCCTGCAGGTTCTGACATAGTCTCCAAGCCCAGGGAGCCCATCCAGGCAACGGGGGTGACCCTGCCCGTGGCTTTCCTCGCAGACCAGGTCAGGGACTTTCATTTCCAGAGGAGTCTTTTCTATGCTCTGTGAGTCTCTTCTGATTATTGGGCATTGCAAGCAGGGCCGAGAGACAGTGAGTCATTCATCAGACCTAAGTATCCAGTGTCTGGCGTATGGCGGGCTCTGTGCCGGGGGCAGGGGATTCCAGGCAGCCGAGATGGGACCCCACCCCCTGAAAGGAGCCAGAGGCAGGGACAGAAGCCGCAGCACACTGTGAGGGGCTCTGCTAGGTACATCCAAGGGGCCACAGGCACCCAGCGAAGGACCATCCTGGCTGCACACAGATCATCTGTATTAGACTCGTTACAAATTAGATTCCTAGACCTCACCCTTGAACTTCCAAATCATAATCTCAGGGAGATTATTATAAGGCAGAAGATGTATTTTAATGACTTTCTCAGTTGATTCTTTTTTAAAAAAAATTTACTGAAGTATCAGTTCAGTTCAGTTCAGTCGCTCAGTCGTGTCCGACTCTTTGCGACCCCATGTATCGCAGCACGCCAGGCCTCCCTGTCCATCACCATCTCCTGGAGTTCACTCAGACTCACGTCCATCGAGTCAGTGATGCCATCCAGCCATCTCATCCTCGGTTGTCCCCTTCTCCTCCTGCCCCCAATCCCTCCCAGCATCAGAGTCTTTTCCAATGAATCAACTCTTCGCATCAGGTGTCCAAACTACTGGAGTTTCAGCTTTAGCATCATTCCTTCCAAAGAAATCCCAGGATTGATCTCCTTCAGAGTGGACTGGTCGGATCTCCTTGCAGTCCAAGGGACTCTCAAGTATAGTTTATTTAAAATGTTGTATGAGTTTCAGGTGTACAGCAAAGTGAATCAGTTATACACATACATATATCCACCGTTTTTTTAGATTTGTTTCCCATACAGGTCGTCATAGAATATTGAGTAGCATTTCCCCATGCTGTACACTAGGGTATTCTTTCTAGTTATCTAGTTTATATTTAGTAGTGTGTATTCATCAATCTCAATCTCCCAGTTTATCCTTCCCTACCATCCCACGGTAACCATAAATTTATTTTCTATACCCATGACTCTACTTCTGTTTTGTAAATAAGTTCATTTGTATCTTTTTTTTTTTTTAGATTCTACATGTAAGGGATACCATACGATATTTCTCCTTCTTTGTCTGACTTATATCACTTGGACAATCTCTAGGTCCATCCATGCTGCTGCAAATGGCACTATTTTGCTCTTTTTTATGCCTGAGTCATATTTCATCACAGGCATGTACCGCATCTCCTTTATCCATTCTTCTTCTGATGGACACTTAGGTTGCTTCCATGTCTTGGCTGTTGTAAATAGTGCTGCAATAAACATGGAGGTTACTGCTGCTGCTAAGTCGCTTCAGTCGTGTCCGACTCTGTGCGACCCCATAGATGGCAGCCCACCAGGCTCCCCCGTCCCTGGGGTTCTCCAGGCAAGAACACTGGAATGGGTTGCCATTTCCTTCTCCAATGCTTGAAAGTGAAAAGTGAAAGTGAAGTCACTCAGTCGTATCCGACTCTTTGTGACCCCATGGACTGCAGCCTACCAGACTCCTCCATCCATGGGATTTTCCAGGCAAAAGTACTGGAGTGGGGTGCCACTGCCTTCTCCAAAACATGGGGGTACATGTATCTTTTGAATTATGGCTCTCTCTCATTATATGCCCAAGAGACAGATTGCTGAGTCATATAGTAGTTCTATTTTTAGCTTTTTAAGGATCAGTTGACTCTTACTTACACTTAACTTTAAGAACCACTGACTAGTTTGATGGCCACTGTCCCAGGGATAGTTAGGATGTGTGCACTGAAGTGATGACATTCAAGGATTTTTTTGTTCTTTTTGAAGAAATAGTCTGTATTTACATTTTGATTTTCCTTGAATGAAATTATCAGGAGATACTTACTCATTATGTTCTGTATATACAGGGATGGAACCCACCTTTGTGAGTGGGGAAATAGCTTATAAGACTTGAGTGACCCTTTTTAATCTTATTTTATTATTTTTTAAAATTGTGGTAAAAGGTAAACAACATAGACGGTATCATCTCAGCCAGCTCTACAAATGTACTGCCTTTCAGTGGCATCACATTCATCCAGGTTGTGCAAACCATCACCACCATTCCTCCACGGAGCTCTTTTCATTTTGTAAAACAGACTCTCTGTACCTGTTAGATAGTATAGCTCCACATTCCCTCCTCTCTCTAACCCGAGCAGCCAACATTGTGTCCCTATGAATTTGCCTCATGCAGGTGAATATTCAGTCTTGAATATTCATTAGAAGGACTGATGTTGAAGCTGAAACTCCAATACTTGATGCAAAGGGCTGACTCATTTGAAAAGACCCTGATGCTGGGAAAGATCGAAGGCGGGAGGAGAAGGGGAAGACAGAGGATGAGGTGGTTGGATGGCATTACTGACTCCACGGACGTGAGTCTGAGTAAACTCTGGGAGTTGGTGAAGGACAGGGAGGCCTGGCCTACTGTGGTCCAAGGGGTCCATGGGACACGACTGAGCAACTTCACTGCACTGAACCGAGGTGACATCATGCCATATGTGTCTGTTTGTGACTGTCAGGGATAGATTTTCTCTTCTTGGGCTCCAAAATCACTGTGGATGGCGACTGCAGCCCTGAAATTAGAAGACCCTTGCCTCTTGGAAGGAAAGGTATGACACACCTAGGCAGTGTATTAAAAATCAAAGATGTCACATTGCCAACAAAGGTCTACATTGTCAAAGCTACGGTCTTTCCAGCTGACGCATATGGATGTGAGAGCTGGACCATAAGGAAGACTGAGTTCTGAAGAATTGATGCTTTTGAACTGTGGCTTTGGGAAGACTCTTGAGAGTCCCTTGGACTGCAAGGAGATCCAACCAGTCCATCCTAAAGGAAATCAACTGAGTGTTCATTGGAAGGACTGAGGTTGAAGCTGAAGTTCCAATACTTTGGCCACCTGATGTGAACAGCTGACTTATTGGAAAAGACCCTGATTCTGGGAAAGATTGAAGGCAAAAGGAGAAGAGGGCATCAGAGGATGAGATGGCTGGATGGCATCACCAATTCAATGAACACCAACTTGGGCAAACTCTGGAAGATGGTGAGGGACAGGGAGGCCTGGCGTGCTGTAGTCCATGGGGTCGCAAAGAGTAGGACACAACTTAGCCACTGAAAACAAGGAATAAAATTTATTTACAAAACTGAAACAGACTCACAGACATTAAGAACAAACTTATGGTTACCAAAGGGGAAAGGGGGGAGGGATAAATTAGGAATTTGGGATTAACAGATACACACTACCAGTTACAAAACAAATAAGCAACAAGGACCTACTCTATAGCACAGGAATAATACTGAGTATCTTGGAAAAAGAAAGAGAGAGGGTCATTTACTACATACATTCACTCTCTCCAACACCCCTACCACTGATAAGAGATGTGCATGTTTGTATGTAAAACAGACACTCATTCAGCAATTACTTGGGGCAGGCTCTTCTACAACGCAAGCATGGTTATCTCATTTTACACAGAGATAACTTGATAAGTGGTGAAAAGAGAATTCAAGCCAAGGTCTTTAGGTTATGTGTATAAAGCCTATGATGACCGATTAGGTTTTTTTCCTTAAACGAGAACCACTCTGTCTCTCCGTGTCCCTGAGTTGGTTATTACACCACATCAGACAGTGAGTGTTTTTGAGCAGTGGGATTACACTATCAGGGCTTTGTCTGGGAAAGATAATGATGACCACCAGGTATAATCCGGGCAAGAAATGACCAAGGCACACAGGGGCCATCGCAGCAGGAACAGAGGACAGGATAAGAGTTGGGAAAATGGGAGGTGCTAGATAAGACAGGAGGAGGAGGCGATGGCACCCCACTCCAGGGCTCTTGCCTGGAAAGTCCCATGGATGGAGGAGCCTGGTGGGCTGCAGTCCATGAGGTCGCTAAGAGTCGGACACGACTGAGCGACTTCACTTTCACTTTTCACTTTCATGCATTGGAGAAGGAAATGGCAACCCACTCCAGTGTTCTTGCCTGGAGAATCCCAGGGAGGGGGGAGCCTGGTGGGCTGCCGTCTATGGGGTCATACAGAGTTGGACATAACTGAAGTGACTTAGCAGCAGCAGTAGCAGCAGCAAAGACAGGAAGAGGGATTGAGGATGTGTGAATGCTCCAGAACAATTCTCCCCTGTGGTTTCAGAAAACTGAGTGGGCAGTCCTGCCGCTTACTCAGACAGGGAAATTCCAGAAGCACTCAGAGTCTGAGATATTAGACCACTGCTTCTGTACCTCCCCTGCGGGACACTAGGATTTCCCAACCCGCTTCTTTACCAACATCGGACCAGCCCTCAGTTTGACAGTGTTTGCCCTCAGTGTCTGACAATGTCTCAGTTCATAAGAATATCATTGCCTCCCAGTTTTGACCAACAGAAAACCATGGATGTGATAGGTGCTTTGCCAATGGCGAGATTTCACCATCATGTCTGTGGGCAGTTTCATGATTCCCAACTCAAACCATTCTCTCCACTGCAAATGCTCCTGGAAGATCTCCATGTGAGCACCTCATCTCTTGGTCCACTGTGGTGAGGTGGAGGGGAGGCATTCTTTGCAGATGTTTTTCTGGTTGGTGTCTTTCACAAACCACAGGGAAGGTGGCAGTTTACATCCGATCAGCAGGCTGCAGACCTGGGTTTACATGATACTCGATGGCACTGTTTGATGTACCCACAGCCAGGGGGCTGTCTGGCAAACCCAGAGCAGTGGCCAAGGCCAATTCAATCCCTGAGAGGAGTTCTCACAGTCTGGAAATGGAGAAAGCTGTCACTCATTTGGTCCTGGGAAGAAGAGCCTTGCCATCCGGTGCCCCGGTTCTGCTGAGCCTGGACAAAGCACAGGCTAAGCTGAAGGCTGGAGTACAGAGTTAGATTTGGCCCAGAAGGGGACAGTGCTCAGTGATAGTGGCTTAAAGCAACAAATATGTGCTATTTCACATAGTTCCTGTGGGTCTGGAAGCCAGCTGCAGCTTAACTGGATGGTTCTGGCTCACTAGGGATTCCCTAGTGGCTCAGCTGGTAAAGAATCCGCCTTCTAAGTGGGAGGCCTGGGTTTGATACCTGGGTTGGGAAGATTCCCTGGAGAAGGGAACAGCTACCCACTCCAGTATTCTGGCCTGGAGAAGTCCATAGACTACAGTTCATGGGGTCTCAAAGAGTCGGACACGACTGAGCGACTTTCACTTGATTTAATCCTGGTTCAATAGCTCACGATGTTGTAATCAAACTGTTGGCAGGGGCTGTCATCTGAAGAGTCGAACAGGGCTGGAAGATCCATTTCCCACTTGTTCACATTGCTGTTCGTGAAAGTGAATTCGCTCAGTCATGNGAGACCGCCCGCGGCATTTACTAGGGTTAACGATCAAGCCTCTGTTGCACTGAGCTGCCCGGTAACTCACGAGGCTGTTGGAAGCCTCATTTCCGTACAACCCGGGCTGGTGGCGCGCAGTCAGTCCGCCAGGCGAACAGCGATGTTGCAGGAGGAAGTGATCCCTAACAAGTGGAAATTCCCTTTACATCTCCTGGTGATTCGTAACAGGGCTCTGAGATGGGCTGCAGGTTTGCTCCGAAGAGCGGAAGGGCACTTGCCCTGTGCCATGTCATCAGCACACACCAGTGGGTCCTAAGGATTTGACTCCAGTCTGCACCTCAGCAGCAGATCAGAGTCGGCAGTGAGGGAAGGAAGCTGTATTCAACCCGGTCCTGGTGAAACAAGGTAGTGGTACCACCAACTGCCATCTGCTGCAGACCTCTCTAGGAAGCAACATCAACATCTTGGTCTGAAATCCCAGTGACAGAACAACAGCTCCCCCCCACCCCCGCCCGCTTGGGGTCACCTGGGGTAAATGGGTTCCCGCCATGCTGGCTGATTCAGAATGGCATTCGGAAACGTGTGTCTTTTGTTCTTTTGGTGAAGGAATCTTGGTTCTTGTGTTGTCTGCGCCTCAGCTTCTCCTAACACTGGGTTTTGCCTTTGTGGGGACTGAGAGAGAAGGCTGGTGAAAAATGCTTTGTTACATTACATCGTCTCCTGGCTCCAATGAATTGCTCTGTAAATCACCTTATTGTTAAAGTGTCCTGGCAAAACTACACCACCACTTTCAGGGTCTAAGAGAGCACAGGGATATTAATCAGAGGCAACTGGTGCAGAAGGGACATTTAAAAAAGAAAGAAAGAAAGAACATAAAAAACACGGTTTTGTTTTTTTTTTTAATGTGTAGAATCTGGAGAAGAGCATATATTGGGACTGGGGCCAAACCAGACAGTCTTGACTCTTTCATAAATACTCTGATATAGGAATGCATTATCACTGAACACTTTAAGCCCCTATCTTTTTATGGCAAAACAGTATTGAACACCTGCTGCATCGTAATGACCTAGTTCAAGCAGCACAGGGTGACGATGGGAGGGCAGGGACGGGGCCTCCATAAATCAGGAGGACCTTCCATCAGGCTCGGGTTGCAGAGTTGGCTGAGAGGACTGCAGGTACCAGCATCTCACAGACGTTCCCGGGAGGGCCCGTCCGTGGCTAAAGCACCACAGGGGCAGTGAACCCAGCTTCCCGAGTCTGAGACTCTGCGTGGAAACCTTAGGGGGAGGAAGTGGGCACAGGGGCATTGGTTTCTCAGATTATTGGTTAGGACAACTAATTAGCAGGCCAAGAGCCTTTCCTGAGAGCCCGTAAACTACTCGCTACTGGGTGTGATAGAAAAACACACGCCAAAGGAAAGCCATGGGGCTTCCCTGGTGATCCAAAGGCTAAGATACCACGCTCCCCATGCAGGGGCCCAGGTTCCATTCCTGGCCAGGAGCGAGATCCCGAGTGCCACAGCTAAGAGCTCGCATGCCCAGACTAAGACCTGGTGCAGCTAAATAAGTTTTACTTTTTTAAAAAGAAAGCAAGCCAAATTCTACTGTAACTAAGTAAATTCTGGAACTTTGGCCAACAGTATATTCCCCAAATAAGGGGTGCTTTCTGGTCTTTTTGTGACTTGGTTTTCTCGTTACAGGATCTGGTTTCTTCGTTTTCTTTTTCCAACTTTCTTGAGATACAACTGACATACAACCTTGTGTGATTTTAAGGTGTACAACGTGATGATCGGAAACACCTAGGCACTGTAAAATGGTTACCACAATGAGGTTTCCATGTTATTGTTGTTATGGTAAGAACACTAAAGTGCTACTTAAAGAAAAAAAATTGAAGTGTAATTTATATAAATTGTAGGTTTTAAATATAGAGATTCACAATTTTTAAAGGCTGTGCTCCATTTATAGCTATTATAAAATATTTGCTATATTCCCCATATTGTGCAATGTATCCTTACAGTTTCTTTTATGCATAATAGTTTGTTCTCCTTAATTCCCTCCCCCTGACTGCCCCTCCCTCTCAAAGCTCTACTTGTAGCAACTTTCAAGTGTACAGGGCTGTGAACAATAGGCAACAAGCTGTACCTTAGATCCCTAAACTTATTCACCTCATAACTGAAGGTCTGTGCCCTTTGACCAACACCTCATTTCCCTCAGCCCCTCACCATTCTTCTCTCTGCTTCTGTGAGTTTGGCTTTTTCAGAGTTTGCGTGTAAGTAAGACCATGCAGTGTTTGTCTTTTTCTGTCTGACATTTCACTTAGCCTAAAGCCCTCCAAGTCCGTCCCCGTTGCTGCAAATGGCAAGATTTCACTCTCGTGGCTGAACGGTACCCCACTGTATACACGTACCGCACCTTCTCTGTCCACTCACTGGATGGTGGACGCTTAGGGGGTCTCCCTGCCTTTATGAGTGATGCCACAGCAAACATGGGGGTGCGGGTGGTGGCTTTATTTCTTTCAGATCGCTATCCAGAAGTAGGGCTGTTGGGTCGTGTGAAAGTGAAGTCGCTCAGTCGTGTCCAACTCTTTGTGACCCTATGGGCTGTAGCCCGCCGTGCTGCAGGCGCCTCTGTCCATGGGATTTTCAGGCAAGAATGCTCGAGTGGGTTGCCATTTTCTTCTCCAGGGGATCTTCCCGACCCAGGGATCAAACTTGGTAGTTCTATTCTTATTCTTTGAAGACTCTCCAGACTATTTTCCATGATGGCTACAGTAACCACCAGCAGTAAACAAACAGTTCCTGCTCATCCACACCCTCGACAACACTTATTTCTGGTCTTTTTCATGACAGCCATTCTAACAGATGTGAGGTGACATTGTTTTGTGGTTTTGACCTGCAGGGTTTGCTTTCTAATAGACTCTGACTTAAAGTAGATGGCTTATGCCCTCACACAACTTATCATCTATTGGTATGCAACAAGCACAAAAAAGTTCTGTCCCTAAACATATATTAGAGACAGGTGTTTAAATCCCAGATGTCACAAACAAAATCTAACCAATGGGGGGAGAGAGGTGTTTTTGCACTGATCATTTGCAAAGGGAACACTGCAACAAAGTTCAACCTTTTCAACCACCTTCTTATTTCTTCAGCCTTTTCCTCACTCCTTAAGCACACAAAGAAAATAAAACTCACTTGACATGTCTTTTAATATTTTGTTACATAATGATGATGATCAAGCAGACAGACTCTGGGATCAGCAGGTCTAGGTGTGAATAACAGCTCTGTGTGCCCCTGGTCAATTATAATGACTCTCTAGGCTTCAGCTTTTTCATCAGTAAAATGAAAAAAGGAATAATATTACTCTCATATATAAGCGTTATGAGAATGAACTAAGACAATCTACCTAACAGGCTCAGAATATTAGCAGCCAAGCAGTAAGTGCTCAATAATACTATTATTATAAGCATTGTTATATATACATAGATCATTGCTATAGTGTTAATGTATACATACATTCACGAACTCTTTTTAGAAAAAAAAAGCCATACTTTACATGGGCTTCCCTGGTGGCTCAGCACTAAAGAATTCACCTATGATGCTGGAGACGTAAGAGACAGGGGTTCGATCCCTAGGTCGGGAAGATTCCCTGGAGGAGAAAATGGCAGCACACTCAAGTACTCTTCTTGCCTGGGGAATCCCATGGACAGAGGAGCTGTCCATGGGGGTCGTCGCAAAGAGTTGGACATAACTGAGCAAAGGTACACACACACACACACACACACCTTACATACCGTTTTGGTAATTGTTTTTAAATTTCTGATGCATTATGAACATTTCACACATCATTAGTCTCCCACAACATCATTTTTAATGGGTTCCAAGTATGCCATTACATGAATGTACCCTGAAGTGTTTAAACAACCTCCTATTGTCAGACAATTAGCTTGTTTCCATTGTTTGACATTATAAACACCCAGTGAGGAACCACCTCATAGAGCTTTCTTGCACACATTTTTGGTTGTTGCCCTGGGACAAATTCCCAGAACTAGATCAAAAGAAATGCAATTAAAACATTCTAAAAAGAATATAAACACATTACAGAAAACTGGGAAAAGAGAAGAAAAATACAATTCTCCCACACTAATACAATTACTAAGATAATTTGAGTGATTAAGATATTCCAATGTTTTCATTTTTACTTAAAAGAATAGAGGCCTTAAATAAAAGATGGGCAGATGTTAATTATGTCTGTTCCTTTCTGAAATCCACTAAAATGACATTAAAGAACTAAAAAAAAAAAGAGGAAGCATAAATCCACAATGAAAAAGAGATTGGAAGAGGCTGACAACAACCAAAAGATGTGATCAAAATTCTGAACACAGAGATAGACCAGGCAAGTGATAACTGACTTAGTGGCCTAGAGGAAACTAACATCTATGCTGTGACTTAAAATGAATGACTGACCTTAAAGAAGCATCTGGACACTCCAAAGCCCCTCTTTGAGCCTGAGAAGCAGATTTACCCTCAAGGGAAGCTGAACCAGACCATTTCTCTTTCAAGAACATCAGGTACTGCTGAGGGCAGGGAGAGGCATCCTAGTGAAAGGAGCGTATTTAAGTGAAAGTTGACATCACCTGCTGAAAGGTAAGTTTCCCAGCCCTTTCCCCAGCTCAACTCCCAGAATGCTGGCAGCAAAAGCTCAGGCACTGCCCCACCTCCACCCCAGACAGGAGGCTGGAAAATTCTACGAAACACAGATCCAAGAGAAAAGACTAAGGAGTTTCCCCTAAGGAAACGTTAGTTTCCTGCATAAGCTATGGTGAAGCCTCTCCCTATATGAAGAGACAAGCACCCTCCCACCATGCAAAAAAAAAAAGAGCAATAGACATTTGAGAAAGGCTCCTAACAAGAAACACACCAAAACAAAACAAACTAGCCAAAAAGAAGAACTCAGAAAAAAACAAGGCAGGACACAAAAGAAAGTCTCTAAAAAAGAGAAAACACTGCATCCTTGAAATAAGAATAACAGAGTCTCAGGAGGTCCCTGTTGGTGCAGTGGTCAAGACTTCATGTTTCCAATGTGGAGGGCATGGATTCAGTTTTTTGGGGTGGTTTGAGGGAGGAGAGACTAAGATCCCACATGTTTCATTGCCAAAAGATTTTTTTTATGACTTACAAAGCAAGAAAATGCCTCAAGCAGTTAAATATATGAGAAAAAACATCACCTTTTCACCTTCCAGAAAATGGAACAAAAAGAAAAAGCTATAGAAGATGTAAAGATTAGGAAATTTTGAGACAGTGGTTTGAGACATGCTAGAAAGTGTGAACCAAGAAGACAAATAGGAGGAAATCATTCAAAAATTAATACTGAGTCTGAGCTGAAGGACAGGACAGTAAGAGAGAAAAGACATGCCCAAACACATAATTCTAAAATTTCACATCATCAGAAATTGTAAAAAATTCATAAATGTTGCTAAAAAGAAAAATTTCAAAGTCACTTAAAAAAAACTCAAGAATCAAAATAGCAATTGAAGACAGTAAAGAAATTCTGAGGGAAATGGTTTGAACCCTGAACTCTCTACCCAACTAAACTATAAATCAAGTGCACTCTTTTAAAAACAGTTTTAGACATTCAGTGTCTCAAGACATTTACCTTCTTTTCTCAGAAAACTTTTGGTGGAGGTGCTTTGATAACACAGGGGAGTAAGAAGAGGAAAGCAAGAAGTGGTGATAGGAGACTCAAAAAGAGATTCAAAAAGAATTTAATGGCTAATGAAGACAAGCTTTTTCTCTTCTTCTTCACAGAATGGTCCCAGGTGAGCTCTCCAGGTCTGCAGGGCAACTCTGCTCCACTTAGTCATTCCAGGAGCCTTGTTCTTTCTGTCTTGTTCCTCTGCCACCTCTGACAGCAGTGGTCCTTGCAGGGTGATCCTGCCAGCATCACTTGAGAACTTGTGATGTTCTCAAGTGATCCTGGTAGGGTCAGGTTGTGCCAGTGGACGCATGTGTAAGCAACGTATTGCCACTTCCTGGCCTTTCCATAAAAACCTCCATACCTTTTCTCTCTGGGGAACTGGAATATGAAAGTGCTTGCAATCAAACTTTGATCACACAGAAAAGAATAATGCCCTAAAATCCCCCGCATTCTTTACCAGGCAGACTCTTTACCACTAAGCCACCTGAGAAGCGCTGGCAATGCAGGAGATGCAGGAGACGGGGGTTCGATCCTTGGGTCGGGAAGATCCCCTGGAGGAGGAGGGCATGGCAACCTGCTCCAGTATTCTTGCCTGGGAAATTCCACGGACAGTGGAGCCTGAGGCCTACAGTCCGTGGAGTCTCGACTGAGCATGCATGCAGAATGTCCCAACCACAGACCAGAACTATGACTCAGGCTGCAGAGTGACCAGTCCAGATGGGAACAGGAGAGCTGCAAAAGCTCCAGGAGAGTTGCCAAGGAAAATAACGAACCCAAGAAGAGAATACCTGTATTTGAATGTATTGACAGGAGGTTTTGTGGATGCATTAATAATAGGTACGTAGAACATTAAATGGAATACAAAAAGAGATAGAAAAGCATTAATTCCAGGGAAAACAAAAGGTTGAATGAGAAAGAAAACATAATTATATGATTCTATGTGGCTTAGCTGGGAATAATATTTACAAAGTCATAATGTAAATACTTAATATTGATCTAACCAAAAATGGTGATGTAACTATATTGGGAGAATGAGCAGAGGGAAAAGGTGTGCCAGACAGTTCAATGATGATAAACATAGCATTTATATAGCTATGTATACTATACTGTGTGCCAGAAATAATTCTAAGCTCTTTATATAATCAACTTTTAATCTTCATATATATTCTAGGAGGTAAATACTATTATCATGTACATTACACATGGGAAAACTGAGGCACGCAGCAGTTAAGAAACTTGCATGTTTACAAAATTAGTATGTATTGTACTTGGAGTTTAAACCAGGTAATCTCTCTCCAGAGTCCATACATTCATTACTGCACTACCTAGTCTCACTTTCTGTGGTAGGAAGACAGGAGACAAGACCTAAAAATCAATAAACTGAGAAATACAAGCTAAGCATGTTATTTAAAGGACATAAATCCCAAGAAGAAACAGATGAGAGTCTAAAGTGATTGCTTCTGATCAAGAGGTGGGAGTGGTCGAAGAATCGCTGCTTCTCTTTTATTGTTGTTACAGACCCAGCACTCAGGTTTGGCTTTTCAAATCTTGAAACAGCACTTTGATCAAAACAATTTTTTTAAAAAGAAAGATGACAGAAAGAATAAGGCTGGCTAAGTTACCTTAGCAAACGGAGAGAATGACCCAGAAGAGAAGGTCAAAAAGTCCCTAATGGGTAAAATGTGCAATAGAGCTAGGAACTAGGAAACTTAGAGACAAAGAAAGTTTCCACTAGAAGTAGAAACAAAAGGATGGTATTCTTGGGGAAAGTACCAGCAGAAAGGAAGAGAGCCAAAGAGAATGAATGAGAAGGAGAGAGATTAAATAAGTCAGGGCAAAGTCATTTGTCCTGGGCTATAGACCCAAGAAGGGGAGCAGCAGACTTCATGGAAATTCTGTGGGCTGAGTCCAAGGAAGCTTCCGAGGTGGCATTCTAGCCGCTTTACAGTCAGCCCCTGTAAAGCTCGGCTTTACCCAGAGCCCCTATCATGAAACTCCCTCCTTAGCTGAAATAAACAACTCTGACCTTAAAACTGAAGGTAGACAGAAGGATGCATTGCAAACCCATACTGAGGTAACTGATTAAAACCTAATTACATGTCAGTCCCAGCCAAACCAAAGTAAGTAAGAAAATATTTCTTGTCTATCTACTATGTGACCTTGGGTCTTTCTGGTGGCTCAGTTGGTCAAGAGTCCACCTGCAATGCAGGAGACCCAGGTTCAATCCCTGGGTGGGGAAGATCCCCTGGAGAAGGAAATGGCAACCTACTCCAGTATTCTTGCCTGGAAACTCCCACCGACAGAGGAGCCTGGCAGGCTACAGTCCATGGAGTGGCAAAGAGTCAGACACGACTGAGAGACTAAACCACCACCGTGTGGCCTTGGGGCAGGCAAGCAAGTCACTTATTTCTCCCAGCCTGTTTTTCCTGTTGCAAAAAAATGTGCTTGCTGTATAACAAATCCTGTATATGTATAGTACTCATAACTTTCAGAGTCACTTTTCATTTTACATTTACCGGAGCCAGTTTTTAAGGAGATAAAACTGAGGGAGGTAGGGCAGGGCCAGTGGGAGGTTGGAAGGGGGTGAGGAATGAGATGTGTTGCCTAAAATCACACAGCTAGTTAATAGTGGAACCCCAATTCTAGTTCTAAACATAGTTCACTTTTGTTTGTAAACGTTGTCTCAAGTAAGTAATATATATATTATAATATATATATTACTGCCTGCAATGCAGGAGACCCAGGTTCGATTCCTGGGTGGGGAAGATCCCCTGGAGAAGGAAATAGCAACCCACTCCAGTATTCTTGCCTGGAAACTCCCATGGACAGAGGAGACTGTTTGGCTACAGTTTGTTGGGTCACAAGAGTCAGACACGACTGAGCAACTACACACACACACACACACACACACACACACACACACACACACACATATACATGCTAAGTAGATTCAGTTATGTCTGACTCTTTGCCACCCTATGGACTGTAGCCCACCAGGCTCCTCTGTCCATGGAGAGTCTCCAGGCAAGAATGGGAGAGGTTTGCCATGGTTTGTCATGCCCTCCTCCAAAGGATTTTCATAACCCAGGTTATAAGAACCTGCCTCTCTTCTGTCTCCTGAATTGGCAGGCGGTTCTTTACCACCGGAGAAGGAAATGGCAGCCCACTCCAGTCCTCTTGCCTAGAAAATCCCACGGATGGAGAAGCCTGATAGGCTATAGTCCATGGTGTCAGGAAGAGTCAGACACGACTGAGCAACTTCACATTTCACTTTCTTTACCACCAGCTCCACCTGGGAAGCATATATATACACTTTACATATATATATATATATATATATATATATATATATA
>SJYQ01025502.1:132009-153904 GCA_006410935.1 Redunca redunca | reverse complement strand
CAGCTCACATCCCGCCCGCCCCGCGCACACGGCCGGAGGCTGCTCCGCCCGCCACGCCGGGCTCCCGCGAGGGCGCTGGGCCGCGAGCCCGGATCCGGGCGTTGGGCCGCCGCTTCAGGCCCCGCTCAGCCCTCGAGGCCGGTCCCAGACACTCCCTGCGGGTCTGCGTTCTGGCCTCCAGGCCCGGCCGACGGTGGTGGCGGGAGGAAGGAGCCGCCCGGGTCTCGGGCCCTCGCGGAGACGGGAAAGCCTGCGCGGCCGGCCCTGCGCACGGCACCAGCTCGGGAGGCCTGCGCGGCCTGGCCGCCGCCTCCGAGGGGCGATCTTCGGAGAGCGGATCCCCGCAGCCCACCCGCCCGGACACCCTCCTCGCGGGGACCGACCGCCTGGCCGCCAGGGCCGCGCCTGCCGGTGGCCGCCGGGGTTCCAGCAAAGCAAAGCTGGACCCGCTGCCCAGGGCCCGCACCCTTCCCGGGGCAGTGCGCCCCGTCCCGCCCCCACCGCCTTTTAACGGGGGAATGCTGACTAGCAGAATACGGCGGGTGTAACAGCCATTTGTTCTGGTTATCGCTGCCGGTATTGAAGCCAGATGTGTGCGCTGCTGACGCTGACATGGTACATCTGGCCGGGTTTTTGGTTTCCATCGCGGAGTTGACCACATCCACCCTGGTCTGCGAGAAGAGAGGAGACGAACATCTGGAAGTCATTGCAGCTGTCGCGCTTCAAGGGGATCCTGTACCGCAGAGGAGAGAATTCAGTACGTAACTGGGCAAAATTATCCAGCTCGTCTTGTCAGTCCAGATCTCAAAACACATGCAGGAAAGTGGCACCCGCGTTCTGGCGCCCTCCCTTGCCCTGGCGGTGCCCGGCGGGCACCTTCACCCACCGCCCCAGGCGCCTGAGTTGTCGCTATGGAAGGACACCGGCTGTAAAGCCACGTTCATCATGACCAGAATCTTCTGTTGCTTTTGGAGGGCGGGGCTTGGGGGGGGGTGTTGTTAAAAAGGCTCTTTCTTCCTCCTTTTGATCCCAGTTTGCTGGAATCTTTAAACATTGCTTAGTCTTGCCTGTCGCTTCTGCTTGTAGCCCTCTCCTCCTTGCGGCATTCAGTGCTCTAGCCCTACCCTACCTATTCGGTTTTATCTCCATTCCTTCCCCAAGGCAAATACTCTTCATCACCAAGGATGAAATGAGTCATGCTTATTCTGACCCCAATCTTGCCTTTTGTCTGAAATCCCCTTTCTCTCTTCTCTTCCTGCCAATCCAAATCTTAAGACTCCAAGGTCTACCTCAATTTTATCTTCATTTTGGGGGGTTTGTTTTTGGTTTTTTTGCTGTGCCAGGTCGTCACTGGGGTGCTCACCATTTCTCTAGTTGTGGCACTGGCTCTAGAACAGCTGGGCTCGGTTGTTGTGGCTCCTGGGCTTAGCTGCCCCTTGGCGTGGGGTATCTTAGTTGCCCCACCAGGGATCGAATCCGTGTCGCCAGCGCTGGAAGGTGGGTATTTAACCACTGGATCACGAAGGAAGTCCTGATTTTATTTTCATTTCTGAAACCTTCCTGACCACTCAAGCCTCTGCTGATCTTTCCTTGTGTGTGTTTTTAATGAAAGGATAAACCCGTGGAGAGGAAATCCTGGCTTAAATTTTTCTTCTATCTCTCTCAGCAGCAAGCATTGTGTCCTGAAGTATAGTAAGCGACCCGTAAACACCTGCCAAATAAAAGCAGAAATTCTCCTGCTCTTTCCACATAATTTGTCTTCCGTTCTACCTTTCATGACAAGACTCAACGTCTGTGTATAATGCGTCTTGAACTCTTTGGAAAGATGGGTGTAAAAAGCTAGTAAGGGACTTCCCTGGTAGTCCAGTGGTCCATCTTCCAAAGCAGGGGACTCGGGTTCAATCCCCGGTCAGGGAACTGACATCTTACATGCCATGGGGCAACTAAACTCCTGTGCTACAACAAAGGGCCCAAGGGTCACAATGAAGCCCAGGCACAGCCAAAATAAAAGAAATTTTTAAATAAAATAAAAATAATTTTAATTAAAAGTAATTAGTAATAATAATAATTGAAGAATTCTGTCAGTTGGAGGCTCTGTTAATTTGGAGTCTGCCTGCTATAGTGCATTGATAATTGATAAGTGAAGTGCTTGGAAAGAGAAAAGGATCACAATCGGGGACTTGAAGCCTACTCCCTAGAGTGCCCCAAACTTGTTTGGTGACCTTTGACAGTCAATTATCTTCCTTATGCCGCCAATCTCCCTTTGTAAAAAGGGTGGAATGTAGCCTTTGCCTGGTTATGAACAGAACTGGGCTACTTTCCTGTGAAGAGGTAGATTTCCATCAGAAAACAGCTTTTCTCTACCACTTCTGCATGTGTTCTGGAGTTAGAAGGCAGTAGCCTTCATCATTTAGTGTTCCACCTGCCCAGCACCAAAATGCAGATGGTGACACCTACATAAATGACATAGAGGAAACGCAGAATAAGGAAAGAAACCAGGCATGAGTAAGAGCAGGATTTAGCCTTTGTGAAGGTCCAGCATTTTCCAAATCAAGACAAGCCATTGCAGGGACTTCCCTGGTGGTCCAGGGGTTAAGAATCCACCTTCCAGTGCAGGGGATATAGGTTCCATTCCTGGTCAGGAATTAAGACATCACACACCGTGGGGCAACCAAGCCTGAGTGGCAACTAGGGAAGACCTTGCTCCCCAACAAAGACCCAGTGCAGCCAAAAAAAAAGAGACAAGCCATTGCAGCAATGGCTTGGGCATTCCAGCCATAGATGAAGTCTCTTGGGGTTTGTTCTTCTTTGTGAATCAACAAGGATGAAAAGCACCCTGCAAAGCCTTGCTCTGTGGGATGAATAAGAGCATAGGAGAATAAATAGAATCTAGAAATAAAGGGGAGGGATAGAAGGAGGGAAATACTGAAGAAGAAAGAGAATGTGCCTCTCTGGTGGGGCCACCCAACCAAAGAGGATGGTTAACTTGCATGCGTAGAACTACTTTACAAGATAAGCCTCTGTGCTCTGTGGGTGGGCAGGTGGGTCTCCCACTCTGACTCTCATCTGTTAAATGAGGCATTTAGGTGAATTGATCTCTAAAGTCTGTTAGCTCTTACATTATATAACTCAGCTAGAAACCACTTTTGAGCCCAAACCAGCATTTCCCTTCAGACTAAACTCTACACTGCAGCGCTAGTCTGTCCTGAGCTCATAGAAGGGAAGTTCAGGCTTTAGATTTCTGAAATCTCTTTACTTCATGCCTTCAAATTTTTTCAAATAGCAAGAGAAACTTTCTCCCCTTCTTCCAGAGAAGTTACGGTAGGAAGATTGCAGATTAATGACCTAGAAAAATCTTCCTCAAGTGGACTGATACTTAATTAAGCTTCATTAAATCATAACTCCTGGCTTCTGCTTTTGGCCTCTTGCTACAAAGTCCAGAACTGAATAATTCCTCCACCCCTGGGGCTGTTGAATTAAAAGTGCATAAGCTCTAGGGAACAATCAGTTCACTTCCGTTACATCCACGGTCACCCTCCTTCCTGTCTGAACACTCCAAAAAAAAAAAAAAAATTACTAGATATGCCTGACTCCAGGAAAGAGGATGGTCATTTCTAATTTGTCTTGGTTTATGGGCAACTTGACAATTTGACTAACTACTAAAGAGCCAAGACTATATCATCCTCTCATAAAAAGCCAATAAAAAAGGCTATTAATGCAGCCCATTAGTTGGCTAAAAATGAGAGGTTATGTAATCATTGTCTTAGCTGAGGGGAACTAAGCTCTCCAGGAAGAGTTCACTCCACACCCAAAGGCATCAAGAGGGAAGTTCTTCTCTCCACTGCCATTTGCTGGGCTTGGATGCTGAAGCATGTGACCTTTTCCTCTTCCCTGAAGTATTCCTCTATGTTAAGTGGACCTCTTGCTTTCCTTGCAAAATGCCTCTCCAAATCCACTCCCTCTCCAGGACACTCCCCCTCACCTTTCTCTGCTGTGCTGTCCTGTGTGTGAAGCCCTACAAGTCTCCAGTCCCATGGAAGCAAAGTGCTTGGGACTGCAGGCTCAGTACTTAGGTCAGCCTTACATCATTACACAATTTGAGAGGTTCCAGGCCCCTTCCTCTCTGTTAAAAACAAACAAACAAACAAAAAATGCTCTTCTCAGGACTTCCCTGGTGATCCAGTGGTAAAGAATCACTTTGCAATACAGGGGACCCAGGTTCGAGCCCTGGTCAGGGGATGAAGAGCCCACAGGGCTCGGACCAACTAAGCCAGTGCACTGCAGCTACTGAAGCCTCTGTGCTCAGGAGCCCGAGCATCACAACTGGAGAATCCATGTGCTGCATCCTGTATGATGCAATGAAGATCCCACGGGCCACAACTAAGACCCGACACAGCCAAAAAATAAAATAATTGCTTTTCTTTAAATGCGCTTCTCAATTCTGCTATGAGATTCCTTGGGCGCCTTGAAAGTCCCCCAGACGAAATTGTGGGTACCATATCCTTTTATCCCGAGCTAAGGGCTCCCTCCACTTCGAAAGCCCAAGCCTTCTGTGTGCTTTCCCCTGGCACTCTTCATCCACTGATTTGCTCTCGGACCTCAAGCAGATCACCATTCCTCTCTGGACCAGAGCTTCTCCCTTTGTGGACTCTGGCTGGCAAGATGGTAGAAGAACCAAGTCTGAGCAAGTTTTCATTCTGATCATATATAGAGCAAAAACACCTTGACACGCAGTCTCATCTCTTTGTGCATCTTGTCACACTGGTGTGTATTGAAGGGATGATGGGGACCATGTCAGCCTCCCCCACTTGCCTAGCCTTGTCTAGAACATGGACATTAATATGTGCTTGATTTCATCTTATGCTCAACTTAACTTTCAGTATAACTCAAGGTACCTCTAAAAAGGTTAAGGCTCAGGATCCATTTAACTGGAATCCATCTGAAGGAATCAGAAGGAACTGATGCTTTCTGGAGAATGTTCTGCTCCTGATATTTTAGCAACAAATTTCATCTTTATTTTCTGGCAGCCAAGGTGTAAAGGGTCATTCTTGCTGGACAAATAGTAGGTTGAATAAAAAAAATTTTTTTTCATTGACTCTCATCCACCTTTAAGTTGGGAAGGAAAATTACTGATTGAGAAGTCCCAGAAGAACAGAGAACAGGGTAAGTGGCTAGCAAGGCCTTCAGCAAAAGGAGAAACCTAAAAACAAGCTTCAGATTCCCCTGTTTCCACCCTGTTGCCAAGGATGGACCCCCTTCGAGAAATTCCCATGATGCCTGTGGGCCACCAGCATGGCCCCAGAGTGTGTGCAGCAGCCCCGTGACTTCACAGCCGTTGGGCACAGGTTCTGTGGCCCGATAGCAGCTCCCTTCCAGGAGGGAAGCTCCATCTTGACCTGCAGGCCAGATGTTTCTTTGAGGAGGATGTAGTATTTTTTTCTTTTACTCTATCACACATCTTTGGAAGGGAAAAATAAAACCAATCCTCTGCCATGGATCCTTAAGCATAAGTGTCCACCAGCTGCAGAGCTGTCCCAGAGACTCTCTCGTTACATAAAGCCTCTGCCCCTGACTAGGGGCTGAACGCAGCAGCCCCTACCCCCACCGGCAGTCAGCTATCACCCCTCAGGTTCCCAAGCCTGCCGTTGGGGTTCATTGTCAAGCCCAAGCTCAGCCCCAGTCACCCTTGTGTGAAAGATCACTCAGATGGATCCCTGAAATTCTCAGGGTTTCCCAACAGTGGGGGACATCCTCTTCATCCCTGCTCCTCCTTGCTCTCCACACTCCGGCCCAATTGCCACTCTCTAAAACGTTTTCTCTGCTACTCCTTTGCCAGATGCATGCTCTTTTCTTCTGCAGGATCCTTGAAATTATCTCCGTTTGCTCCAGTGGGGAAGCTAGGCCAGTAAGTGCCCCCTGAACCCTGTACCTGGCATTGTTATGGCCCCCTCCACCAACTCTGTCACATTTGGAAACCTAACTTGCCCTGGTGCCCAAATGCTCCAACTGTGGACTCTTAAGACCAACAAAACAACCTTGGAAATGATCTTATAAGATCACTGGGTCCAGCCTCTTGCTTCTGGGCAGGTGAACATCCAAATCACATCGAGACAATTAATCTACCCCATCTCCGGATAGTCCTACCACTACTTAATGACCCTTGCAGGTGACGAGTTCTTCCTCAGATCAGACCTGACTCTTGCCTGCACTAATGGGGGCCTCGACTCTCATCTCATCCATTGCATCCGTGACAAATCACTACCGAGTGTTTTCTTTCTGTCCTTGGCCTTCTCCTCTTCAGCAGAGAAAGTTTCCCCCGAAATAAAACTCTGATTGTTCTGCTCCTCGCTTCCCGCCTGCCTCCTCTAAGCACCCTCTAAATCAGACCCGAAGCTCCCAAGGGAGTAATAGCCTTGCTCTTGCAGCTGGTCTGAGTTTTGCGTCTGGGAGCCTGGGCTTAGAACAGCTTGAAGTTAGCACAGAGGCGAATGAAGCTTTAAATCTCCAGCACTTAACAGCTTCTCTGCAGCCTCAGAGGTAACCGCATTTTCTTGCCTGCTTCCTCTCATCTCTCTATATATCTATGTAATCTCTGTTCACTGGAGCCTGACTCCAGCTCTCTGTCTGTACTGCTGAAAGAAGGAAGGGTGGGGAAGAAAAATTAATAGACACAGACCCATAAAAATAACAGGCTCTCTGGAGCACACATGAAGAAATAATTAAACAGATTAAATTTGGGGGTGGGGGTGGGGGTTGGGAGAGGGCTGAGACTGATTCCTCAGACTTTCATTCCCAGAGGGGCTACGGCTCAGCCAAGAGGGATTTGGGAGCTTTTTCTTTTGTCCTGATGGGTTGGACTCAGAGCCAAATATTGTTAAGTCACTAAGCTCTTTAAAGGCTGCGATGGTGCCTTCTATTTCTTTGTATTCCCCCATAGGGTTCTCAAACAGCACCGCACCCCAGTGAGAGAAGGAAATTTGATATTTATTGAGGGTTCACTGTGTGCCACGTACAATGTCAAATGCTCTCCGTCGTGGCTGATGATCAATGGAGTGTGTTTCAGACTTCAGAGCCGACTACAATCTCCTTCCTCTGCTCAGGGATCAATCCCACCTCACTGCTACCTCAAGACCTTGTGATGCTGAAGTTCAGAAAATACCTTCTCAGACCTTACCTCCTTCCTTTATTCCCTTCGGTGGGCAGAAGCTTCTGCTGTGATGGCAAGGGAAGGAGGGAGGCTGGCATTTAGAGATCATTTAATATCTAAAAATGTGTAGGTCAGGACTTCCCTGGCGGTCCAGTGGTTAAGACTCTTTGCTTCCATTGCAGGGGTTGTGGGCCTGGTCAGGGAACCACAGTGTGGCCAAAAATAAAACAAAAACAAATAAACAAAAAACTATACTTCACTTGTTTAAAATTAATTTAAAAAATACAAATATGTAGGTCAACAAGCTTCTAAAATGACATGGGATAGGGAGGGAAAATGGCAGTCCGCTCCAGTGTTCTAGCCTGGGAAATCCCACAGACAGAGGAGCCTGGAGGGCTACAGTCCATGGGGTTACAGAAAGTCAGACACGACTCAGCGACTAAAGAACAAAGAAAGGGAGAGGACACGAGGCTGGAGATGGCCTCCTCTGTCTGACAAGTCTGTTCATTCCTCCTGTCTCCTTTCTTTGGGCTCAAAGGAAGACCTTGAAGAGGAATAGTCCTCCACTGCTATGATGGTCCATCAATACTCTATCAGTTCAGTTCAGTTCAGTCGCTCAGTCATGTCCGACTCATTGCGACCCCATGAATCGCAGCACACCAGGCCTCCCTGTCCATCACCAACTCCCGGAGTTCACTCAGACTCACCTCCATTGAGTCGGTCATGCCATCCAGCCATCTCATCCTCTGTCATCCCCTTCTCCTCCTATCCCCAATCCCTCCCAGCATCAGAGTCTTTTCCAATGAGTCAACTCTTCACATGAGGTGGCCAAAGTACTGGAGTTTCAGCTTTAGCATCATTCCGTCCAAACAACACTCAGGACTGATCTCCTTCAAAATGGACTGGTTGGATCTCCTTGCAGTCCAAGGGACTCTCAAGAGTCTTCTCCAACACCACAGTTCAAAAGCATGAATTCTCTGGCACTCAGCTTTCTTCACAGTCCAACTCTCACATCCATACTTGACCACTGGAAAAACCATAGCCTTGACTAGACAGACCTTTGTTGCCAAAGTAATGTCTCTGTTTTTTAAGATGCTATCTAGGTTGGTCATAACTTTCCTTCCATCTTTTAATTTCATGGCTGCAATCACAATCTACAGTGATTTTGGAGCCCCCCAAAATAAAGTCTATTACAAAATACCGGAAGGTTAGAGTATCACAGCAGAGAATCAGAGGAAAGTGATTTGAACATCTTTGCACCTAGTGGTGACCCTGAATTATTCAATATTGCTTCTTCAGGACTTAGTACAATACTTGGCATGTAGTGGGCAATGTTTATTGAGTGAATAAATGAAAAGCTGTGTGTGCATGCATTCCAAGTTGATTCAGTTGTGTCCAGCTCTTTACGACCCCATGGACTGTAGCCCACCAGGCTCCTCTATCCATGTATTTCTCCAGGCAAGAATACTGGAGTGGGTTGACATTCCCTTCTCCAGGGGATCTTCCCAACCCAGGGATTGAACTCATCTCTTATGTCTCCTGCATTGGCAGGGGGATTTCTTACCACTAGCGCCACCTGGGAAGCCCAAATGAAAGTCTAAGTAGCTGCTGCTGCTGCTGCTAAGTCGCTCAGTCGTGTCTGACTCTGTGCGACCCCATAGAGGGCAGCCCACCAGCCTCCCCCGTCCCTGAGATTCTCCAGGCAAGAGCACTAGAGTGGCTTGCCATTTCCTTCTCCAATGCATGAAAGTGAAAAGTGAAAGTGAAGTCACTCAGTCGTGTCTGGCTCTTAGCGACCCCATGGACTGCAGCCTACCAGGCTCCTCCATCCATGGGATTTTCCAGGCAAGAGTTACTGGAGTGGGGTGCCATTGCCTTCTCCAGTTTAAGTAACTATAAACTATTAATTAATATGTTTAATAAACAGTCGTGCAACAGTACTAAAAATACTCTAATTTTTAGATTACTTTTACTTTCTGATGTTTTGACAATTTGAGGATAACTATTTCTGATATTGTGATTTATAATAAGAAATATGTATTTGGCCTTCATCTCTGTTTGGGGCTAGGAATTTTTCAACCTTGGAATTTCCTAAGGTTGATGAAAGCCTTGAAAGTGTCTTTAGCTATGTTAACGAGGTGACTTTTGGAAAGCCCCTAGGTCACCTAGGATGGGAGCTGGTCAGGAGAGAAACCAACCATGCAATTAGAGGTATGAAAGTTTAAATCTCCCCCAACCTCCCACCCCCCAAGACACACACATACCACCAAGGAGGAGAGAGGACCTGGAGGCTAAGTTCCATCACCAATGACCAATATTTTAATCAATCATGCCTATGTGGGAAAGCCTCCATAAAAACCGGAAAGGGTGGTGTCCAAAGAGCTTCTGAGTCGTGGAGATGGGGACAGAACAGCTCCCCTGGAGAGAGCATGGATGCTGTGCACCCCTTCTCACATATCTTTCTCTAGCTATCTCTTCCATCTGGCTGTTCTTGAGTTATATCCTTTTGTAATAAACTAGTAAATAAAATGTTTCTCTGAATTCCGTGAGTCACTCTAGCAAATTAACTGAACCCAAGGTCATAGGATCCTCCAATCTGTTGCTGGTGGGTGAGAAGCATAGGTGGGCTTGGAGCTGACATCTGAAGGGGGGCCTGGGAGCAGACTCATGGGGCTAAGCCCTTAACCTGTGGGATCGGGTGCTCTCGCCGGGTTAGACAGAGGCAGAATTGGGTTAAATTGTAGGACAACCACCTGGTGTCTGAGAATTGCCTGGTGTAGGAGAAAAAAAAAGAAAACACAGTATCTTAATATTAAAAGGTAGGTTTCCCGTTGCTGCCTGAAACTATCACAACATTGTTAATTGGCTCTGCGTGTGTGCATGCTAAGTTGCTTCAGTCTTGTCCAACTCTTTGCAGCTCCATGGACCGTAGCCCACCTGGCTCCCCCGTCCATGGGATTCTCCAGGCAAGAATACTGGAGTGGGTTGTCATGCCCTCCCCGAGAGGATATTCCTGACCCAGGGATCGAACCCGAGTTTCTTAGGTCTCCTGCATTGGCAGGCAGGTTCTTTACCACTGGAGCCTCCTGGGTAGCCCTTAATCAGCTATGCCCCCATACAAAACAAAAAGTTTAAAAATAAATAAATGAAAAATGTAAAAGAGAGGAAAAGTTCAGAATACAGGTATTTTCCCTAGAGAAGGCAGACCTGACAAGTACCCGGAACAGCAACAGGCAGTGAGAACAAGGAGCGTGGGGATAAGATGGACCGAATTCACCTGATTTTTCTGTCCCCCATCCGTGGAAGTGTTACTTCACTTCTCTGGGTCCATCTCTCACTCTTTCTATTTTTTTTAAATTAATAGATTATATTTTTGAGCTGTTTTAGGTTTACAGGAAAACTGGGCAGAAAGTGGAGTTCCCTGTTACCCTCTCAGCTGCCGCCCCCAGCTTCCCCCGTTATTCCGACCTTCACTCCCGGTGGTGTACGTTCTGTGGGTTTTGACAAATGCGTCTAACACTGCAGTAGGGTGTGGACTCATTTCACGGCACCGATTCATCCTTCCCTGACCCTAACCCCAGGCAACCAATCATCTCTACCATCTCTGTAGTTTTGCCTTTCCCAGAGCACCATCTAGTTGGAGCCACTCGGTAAGCAAGCCTGTCAGACTGGCTTCTCTCATTTAGCCATGTGCATTTAAGGTTATTGCGTCTTTTCGTGGCTTAATAACTCATTTCTTTTTTTTCTGCTTATTTATTTTTTTGTCCATGCCACACAGTATGTGGGCTCCTGGATCCCTGACCAGGGATCAAACCCACGTTCCCTGCCTTAGAAGCATGGAGTCCCAACCACTGGACCACTGGGGAAGCCCCTTGATAGCCCACTTCTCTTTATCACTGAATGTCTAATTTTTTTCAATTAAAGTATAACAAATATACATTAAAGCCCAGTGAATTTTTATAGTGAGCACCCAAAGACATGAAAATTGCCAGCAACCCGGCACTCATCCCCCTAGTTATTACCATCCCCCCCTTCCCAAATGGTCACTATTGTGATTTCTAGAATCGTACATTAACTTTGCTGGTCTTTGAAGTCATTTAAATGAAATCACACAGTAAGTACTCTTTTGCGTCTGGTTTATTTTCCTTGATACTTAGGTTCATCCAATCATAGTAATTTGTTCTTTTTTATTGCACTGTATAAATATGTCACAGTTCATTTCTCCATTCTAGTGTTAATGAGCATTTGTGTTGTTTCGTTTGGGACTATTACAAACACTGCTGCTATGAATATTCTTGTACAGGTCTTTGGGTGAACATGTGCTCACCTTTCATTTGGGAATATACCCAAGAGTGAAATTTCCTGGGTACCACAAGGTATCTGTATTTTTAAGTCTGGTAGATATGCCACTTTACCAAAGTACCTGGGTTAGTTTACACTCCCACAGTTTTTCATGCTCATCAACACTTTGTATTGTCAGTACTTTAATTTTAGCCAATTGGTGATTTGAATTTTCATTTCCACGATGACTAATGAAACTGAGGACTGCCACAGGTCAGCTCCTTGAGAAGCAGACTGAGATGGAGATTTCTAGACAGAAAGTTGGTGGGAGAATGCACTGGGAAAGAGAGAAGGCAGCAAGACTGACATCCCTCCAAAACTGGCTTCTGCTGACCCCTCGGGCAGCTCAGAGCTGGCAGGACCCTTTAGAGTTGTCCTGCCTTGAGACAGGAGGCCAGATCTCCATAGCAGTACTGACCAATCACTGAACGTGGGCTGTCCCAGGGAAGGAGTATGACTTGGGGTAAAAAGTTCTCTTTTGCCAAAGGCAGTTCCCAGAGAGGGACACAGCTGAGAGTGACTCTCCAAGAAGCTAAGGGATGGAGCACTTTAGTCCTGAAAAGAGATCTGAGCTGCGGACTAGCTGCATCGATAAGCACCTCTTCATGTGCTCCCTGGTTACTGGGAGATCATTTGCCAAATTCTTTTTTTTACTGGGTTATGGTTTTGTTTTCTTTATTTTTTTACTGAGTTGTAGGAGTTCTTTGTATAGTTTCAAGAAGAGTCCTTTGTCAGATTTATGAAATATAAAAACATACTGATTTTTACTCTTCATGGTGTTTTTTAATTAACAGGAAGTCTTCATTTAAACAAAGTTTTCTCATTTTTGATGAGTGAGTTGTTTTGGTTTGGGGATTTGGGGGGAGGGGGTTTGTTTTGGTGATCTCTGTATAAATCTTTATACCCCCTAAGGTCATGAAAATGTTCACATTATGTTGTCTTCCAGAAATTTGATTGTTTTATTCTACACATTTGTCTCTGATCCACCCAAAATTAATTTTTGTGTATAGTGTGTGGTAGGGATCAAACTTTTTTCCACTTCGACATATATTTAATCTAGCAGCATGTATTAAAATGATCATCCTTAACTCACTACATTTCAGTGACACCTTTGCCATAAGCCAGGTGTTACCTTTGCCATAAGCAAGTGTGAAGGTCTGTTTCTTAGTCCTATTCTCTTCTATTGGTCTGTATGTCTAGTTTGTCCCAATTCCACACTGTGTTAGTCACTGTAGATCTATGTCTTATATCTGATAATATAACTCATCTAACCTCATTTCTTTTCCTCAAGGTTGACGTTGTACCAAAATAACCCTTTCCATTTCAACACAGATTTTAGAATTAGCTTTTCAATTTCCACCAAAAAAACAACTCTGCTTGGGTTTCTATTAGAATTGCACTGAGTCATTGATAAATTTAGGGAGAACTGACCTTGTACACTATTGAATTTTCCTATCCTTGAGCATGGTATATTCCATGGTGTATTTTATGATTTCTTCTTTACTATCTTTCAACTATGCTTTATAATTTTCAGTGAAGATCTCTTATATACCTCTTGTTAGATTTATCCCTAAATATTTGATTTTGATTTTTCTATAAATGGCATCATTTAAAAGTATTTATTTCCTAAGTGTTTGTTGCTGGAATATAGGAATACAGTTGGTTTTTGCATGTTGCTTTTTAAAATTGAAGTCTAGTTGACTTGCAGTGTGGTGTTAGTTTCAAGTGCACAGCAGAGTGATTCAGTTATAGACATAGACATATACACAGACATCTATATTTTTCAGATTCTTTTCCCTCATAGGTTATCACAAAGTACTGAGTATAGTTCCCTGTGTTATACAGTAAGTCCTTGTTGATTATCTTTTTAAAAAATTATTTATTTTTTAAAATAAATACATGGGTATACCTATGGCTGATTCTTGTTGATGTATGACAGAAAACCACAAAATTCTGTAAAGGAATTATCCTTCAATTAAAAAAAATTTTTAAAAAGGAGATAAAGTTGCAAGCAACAGCATTTTAGAAAAGTGAAATGCAAATGAATGGCTACTAATTAGCAGCCCAGAAAAAAACTGAATCTTAAACCAGTCCTGGTAAAAGTTAATAAAAGAACCTATTTATAGGCAGAACCCCTCAAAAACTTATGAAATCATAGCAACTCCCTCAGGACTTGGGAAGTAATCAGTTCAGTTCAGTTCAGTCGCTCAGTCGTGTCCGACTCTTTGCGACCCCATGAATCACAGCACGCCAGGCCTCCCTGTCCATCACCAACTCCCAGAGTTCACTCAGATTCACGTCCATCGAGTCGGTGATGCCATCCAGCCATCTCATCCTCTGTCGTCCCCTTCTCCTCCTGCCCCCAATCCCTCCCACCATCAAAGTCTTTTCCAAGGAGTCAACTCTTCACATGAGGTGGCCAAAGTACTTCAGCTTTAGCATCATTCCTTCCAAAGAAATCCCAGGGCTGATCTCCTTCAGAATGGACTGGTTGGATCTCCTTGCAGTCCAAGGAACTCTCAAGAGTCTTCTCCAACACCACAGTTCAAAAGCATCAATTCTTCGGCACTCAGCCTTCTTCACAGTCCAACTCTCACATCCATACATGACCACAGGAAAAACCACAGCCTTGACTAGACGGACCTTAGTTGGCAAAGTAATGTCTCTGCTTTTGAATATGCTATCTAGGTTGGTCATAACTTTTCTTGCAAGGAGTAAGAGTCTTTTAATTTCATGGCTGCAGTCACCATCTGCAGTGATTAAAACAACAGAATGAGAAAGACTAGAGATCTCTTCAAGAAAATTAGAGATACCAAGGAAACATTTCATGCAAAGACGGGCTCGATAAACGACAGAAATGGTATGGACCTAACAGAAGCAGAAGATACTAAGAAGAGATGGGAAGTAATAGACGTGCTTAAAAGCCTGCTTACGAACGGATCTCTAGATCCCTTCACTCACACCTTGCAGCCAGGTGTACACCCTCTCCACTCTGGTATAAAACTGGAAATGTGTTCTCTGGATGGGATAAAACAAGACAGGAGCGAGACAACCTACGTGTCCTAAATATTCAAGTCTCCAGCCAGTGCTGCCAACATAGCCCTAAGAATGCCAGCAACCAGACTGTGTCCTCTAATATGAAACTGGAGAATGATGGATTCTTCCCCAGAAAGAGGAAAGATTTACAGAAAAAAAAAGTATTTATTTTTGGCTACATGGGATTTTGTTGCCACTTGCAGGCTTTCTCCAGTTGCGGCGAGCAGGGGCTACTCTCTAGTTGCAGAGCACAGGCATCTCGTCGTGGTGGCTTCTCTTGTTGAGGGCTACAGGCTCTATAACATGGGCACAGTAGTTGTGATGCATGGGCTTAGCTGCGCCAGGGTATGTGGAATCTTCCAGGATGAGGGATCAAACCTGTGTCCCCCATGTTGCCAGGCAGATTCTTAACCCCTGGACCACCAGGGAAGTCCTGGTTATCTATTTCATATATAGTAGTATGTACATGATAATCCCAAGCTTGTAATTTATCCCTCCTCCTTTTCCCCTTTGGTAACCGTAGGTTTGTTTTCTATGCCTGTTGTCTGTGAGTCTCCTCTGTTTTGTACATAAGTTCATTTCTATCTTTTCTTTTTTGCTTCTTATATTTAGTGGCCTTGATAAGCTCACTGATTAATTCTGAGTTTATCTGAGGATTCTTTCAGATTTCCCAAGAATACAGTCACGTACTCTATGAACCATGACAATGTCATTTCTTCCTTTCCAGTCCTTTTACTCTTTACTTCTCTTTATTGCCTTTAAAAGTGAAAATTAACAGAAATATCTATAAAACACCTAATATTAATATATAGTTCCAGGTCTGTTGAATGAACATATAAATACTCTAGCCCTAGGCAAAATCCAATTTCTCAGTATATAATTCATTTATACTGGATTCTATGCTGGATTAGGGAAGGGCTAGGATAAAATTTAAAGAAGAACAGAACATGGGAGAAGAGATTAAAAAGTGAGATGGAAAGCCATACCATTCATTCATCTATTCATTCACTTAACAAATATTTATTAAGTGCCTATGTGGTGCCAGTCTCTATTCTTGGGCAGAATCTGCCCCTCATGGAATTTACATGTAATCAGTTTAAAGATGAAAAACAAGATGATTTAATTTTATGACTTGTCTTTGAGGGAAACAGGAAGTCCCAGATCTTGAGCAGGTTAGGGGGAGTTTGACTATCTCAGGAGTCAGTGGGATGTTCACCCTAAGACTTTCAGGGCCTGTAGCCTCAAGAGCGACCTGATCTTATATACTTTTTTGAAACTCTTGCCTCTTTGGAATTTGCTGGAATGTCACTGAGGGTTGTTCCCACCCCCGGATGTGAGCTCTCTTCCTTTCTACCTCCAAAGGCTCTGGAAGCTAGAGCTCAGAGTTAGCTTGTCTAGAGCAGATCTCAGATGCTCTGTTCAAAGTTTTTGTCAAGGAAAACTCTGGAGGCCCTCGGAACAGAAGGGCTCCACTGAACAGATCCTGGACAGTCTCTTCCCCTTGATGAGGCTTCTTCTGACTCTAGGTGATCTATCTGATGTCCTAGATCCTACCAGCCCCAGGGACTGGGATAGCTCAAGCCTCTGCTTAGACAGACTCGACCACTCACCCCAGAGATGTCTTCTCCACTTCCGGCTCATAAAGTAGTCCTGGGAGCCAGACTTGACCAACCAGATTTCACGAGCACTGCAGCAACCCCATCCCTATGACACTCACTATATTTGAACTGTACCCACAATGGATAAATTCCTTATTTATAAAGCACTTTCACCCACATGACCTCATAAATCACAACTGTCCCAATACAGAGATGAGGAACCTGAGGCTTAGAAAGGCCAACCGGCCTCCCCAAGGTCACACTTCTGGTGAACAGGGAGGAGACCGGATTCAAGGCAAAAGTTTTCTGACTTTTCAGAGGGCCAGTGGGCTGACAGGAAGCTAAACCTGGCAGGCTTGTTTGCAAAAACAAACAAAAAGATTTCTCAGGTCCCCATGGAGACCTCCTCCAGCTGTGAATAAAGCCATCTTCTAAGGCTCTTGTTCTTGTCTAAGGGGACAGACTCTCAACCTCCAGCCATGCCCTTCCCCTTCCTGTTTCTTCTGCTTTTCCACCGGGTAGTCGGAAGCCAGGAGTGTGAAAACTGGAGGCGTTTCAGGGCCGAGGTGCCCGTCGTCCTGATGAGCGGCTGTCTCCTTTGTCCCCAGGCTGGGTGAGGAGCCAGCTGCCAGGCCAAGCCGGTCTGTAGGCACCCCTTCCCAGCTGGCAGCAGAAATTGAGGCACCCTCTGCTCAGGGTGCCAGGCCGTCTGTCTGTACTGAAGCATCCGGCTTGAGCTAATGAGCTCTTGGCGTGGACGGCCAATTATTTTAGCTCTTTAAACACCTGCCAAGCTCTCTCTTTTTTTTTTTTATTCACCATAGCATTCCCATAATGACTGAAGACTGAAATCAAACCCTCTGTGTCGAAGTCTGTGGCCTTGCCCTAGGACACTCTCACCCCTTTCACAGCCTCAGGCCTCGGGCCCACGAGTAGAGCGGGATGTTTTCCCCTGGAGCCTCACCCCAACTCCTCACACCTCAGAGTCCAGAGTCCAAGGAGGGTTTCGGAAGCCTCGCTCCATTCCAGGCGGCCCCAGAGTGTTCCTGAGCCAGACAAGAGGCCAAGGCCCCGGCCCGCGTCCTGCAGCCTTCAGGATGGGTGTGTTCTGCAGCCAGGCTGCAGTTCCCAACACAACTCCAGCGCCTCAGGCCCCCACTCCCCACAGTGTGGCACCCCAGCCCATAAGCTGCTCCCAAGAGAGACTGGGAAGTCACATCTCCAGCCTAAAGTACTTGTATCAAAGACGACATACCCCTTGGAGTGGGTGCCGTAAGGCATACTCTCCAAAATGACACCATTTCACACTTAAAAAAATAAATTGTTCATTTGGCTGCACCGGACCTTAGTTGGTGCACACTGCATCTTCATTGTGGCGTGTGTATGTGTGTGTGTGCATGCACGCGATGCACACGGTCAATCGCTCAGCCGTGTCCAACTCTTTATGAACCCCTGGACTGTAGCCCATCAGGCTACGCTGTTCATGGGATTTTCCAGGCAAGAAGGAGTGGGCTGCCATTCCCTTCTCCAGGGGATCTTCCCAGCCCAGGGATCAAACCCACATCTCCTGCCTTGGCAGGTGGATTCTTTACCACTGAGCCAGCTGGAAAGCATGGCGTACCTGACCAAAGATCACACCTGGGCCCCCTTGCATCAGGAGTCTCAGCAACTAGACCACAAGGAAGGCCCATTCCACACTTCTTACAGGTTGCTCTAGACGTGATGGCTTTAAGACTCCGCTGAGCACACACCAGATGGGCTGTGAGAGAGCAGGTCTGCATGAGGCCCAGACAAGGCTGTGCAAGGCGAGGCCCCTGTTAGGAACTTGCTCTGCATGAGCTGGACGCCCGCATCCAGCTGGGTTCTCAGAGCTTTGCATGGAGGAGAAAACTGTCAGAGAAACAGTGTCTGCTTCTCGCTGCTCTGTGCCGCCCACTCCTTGCACACAGCCAGGCCCGCGGTCTCCACAGCAGGCAAGGTTTTGGTGTCTTGTCCTTCCCCGGCCTTAAAGAAAGGCTCCAGATAACAGGGGAGTAAGTTACAGGTGTGGGGCCATGCCTCCTGGGGCCGGATTGATCTCTCTAGGTCTCTCTGTCCACTGAATGAGGAAAGTTTGTTGAACATTGCTCTGGGCCAGGGCCGGGGCAGAGGAGGTGAGTCACGAGGCCAGAGGCCGAACCCAGCTGCGGTGAAGAGCCCCAGCCGTGGTCACCAAACCCCACGGGAATCATTCTGTCTCTGTGATTCAGACCAGCTATGCCAAGCCACTCAGCTCTTCTGTAAAATCCAATGTGGATTTCGTTAAATAAGATTGCACTTTTAGCTGTGTGCTGCCCACAGGGAGCTCCCAAGACGTGTCTGCAAAGACGGTGGTGATGATGCAGTGTCGGGAGATGGGGGCATTGTTCCCTCGGGTAACTTTCATCTAGGGAGGGAGGGAAGACGGCAACTCAAGGTGGACAAGGAAATCGGGAAGGCATGGATGAAGAACTCCCGAGGGTGAGGGAGAAACCCTGTCTCCTTGGGGTAATGAGGAAAGATTTGGCGAGGAAGGCAGCCCTTAGGAAGGGGAGTGGAAGTTCCTGCTCAGGAAGTGGGAGTTAGATGTGCCATGGCCAGGGAGACATCCCTGGTGTAGGAAGTACCACAAACAAAGGTCCAGGAACAGGAACGTGGAGGCTCATTCAGGGACAGGGTGATGGTGTCTCTCAAATCAGTGTGTGTGTGAAATTAATAAAGAGTGAGAGAGAGACTGGGAAGGCAGTTTAGGGTTACTAGAACCTTTGGGGTCACAGGGTAGAGTGGTACTTTCTGTATTTGTGCAGTAGACCTCCTCCCCTCTTGTCTGTTCAAGGACATCCCTCCAGCAGCTTCCTGTCCTCTCTTGTATCACTGTTTCTCCTTTCCTGTCTCATTCCCATCACCACACAACCATACTGTTATTTCACCCACGTTAACATGAAACCGATCAAATACATCTCCTTGACCCCACTTCTGTGCTCCTCTTTGAGCAAAGCTCCTAGAAAGGTAGCTACACTCCCCAATTCTCCTTTCCCCTTCTCAACCCAGCTTTCACCCCCAGTGTCCCACTGAGACTGTTCCTGCCATGGTCATCCCTGGCCCCCACATGGCTCAATCGAATGTTTATCTTTCTTGACCCTCAGGAGCATTTGACACAATCAGTCACCCCCTTCACTGTGGGGCACTTTCTCCACTTGGTTTCCAGATACCACCCCCCTCCCATCTCATTAGAGGCTCCTTGTCATCAGCCTTTCCCCCTTTCTCCCCAGTTCCTTGATGACCTCCTTCCATTAGAGTACCCGAGGACTTTGATTTGCACCACCTTGCTTTTTTTTTCTTTTAAGCCAGCGTTTATTTCAAAATTATTTTAACTATGGCAAAATACATATAACATGAAGTTTACCATTTACTCATTTTTAAACGTATGGTTAAGTCCATTTACATTGTTTGCGCAAGCTACCTCCAGAATGCTTTTTCATCTTGGAGACCTGAACCTCTGTACCCACTAAACATCCACTGTCCCGTCTCCCCTCTCCCAGCCCCTGGCAACCAACCTTTTAAAAACTTTCTGTCTCTGTGAATGGGACAACCCTAGGTGTCTCGTATACCTAGAACCATATGGTGTTTGTCTTTTTATAGCTGGTTCCTTTCACTTAATGTCCTCTGGGTTCATTCTGTTGCAGGCATGAGAGGATCTCTTTCTCTTTCTATGTTGGATAATATTCTACTGTATGTATAGACCCCACTTGGCTTATCCATTCATCTATCATTGGACTTGTGGGTTCCTTCTGCTTCCCAGCTATTGTGAATAACAGTGCTATGAACTTGAGTATGCAAATATTTATTTGAGACCCTGCTTTCAATTCTTTCAGGTATTTACCCAGAGGTGGAATTGCAGATCATGCGGCAGACCTCTTCACTTCTCTCCACACCATGGAGATCTCGCCCAGTTCCATATCTTGAAATATATTTGCTGATGACTTCCAAATTTATTGTTCCAGCTCAGATCTTTCCCCTGGTCTCTTGACTTGTATATCCAACAGTATATCTTTACTTGTATATCTTTCCTGGGATATACAGTAAGCATCTAGAACTTGATATCTCCCTAAATTGAATATGTAATTTTCTCCCCAGAACCTGATCTTCCTCTAGTCTTCTCACTTGGTGACAATCCCATCTTTCCACCTGCTCCATCAAAAAATTTAGAGTCTGATGCAGGATGCAGGATGCTTGGGACTGGTGCAGGGAGAGGACCCAGAGGGATGGTATGGGGTGGGAGATGGGAGGGGATTCGTGTTTGGGAANCACCTGCTCCATCAAAAAATTTAGAGTCATCCTTGCCTCCTTGTTTCTGTCATATCTCAAATCCAGGCCAACAGGAAATCCTGTTGGCTTTATATCAGTAAACTCAGAATCTGACCACTTCCATCACCTTGACTGCTACTCCTGTGGTCCAAGCCAGCATCATCTCACCTGGATTATCGCAACAGCCTGGGAGCAGGCCTCCCTGCTTTTATACCTGGCCCCCTTTTCTAAATCCATTTCCAGGTAACAACCAAAATAATCTTTTCAAAGACTTTTTAAGTCCGATGACATCTCACTCCTTCTCTCCTTTAAACCCGCCGATGGCTCCCACCTCAGAGAGAGAAATGCCAAAGGGCTTTCACAAGCCACAGTCTCCACAGATCTGCCTCGCACTGGCTCTGTGACCTCATCTCTTAACCGTCTCCCCTTGGGCGTGAGTTATCTATGACAGCATAACAGATTACCCCCAAGCTCAGGGGCTTACAGCAGCAGGTGTTTCTTCCATCCCAGTTTCCTGGCAGGAGACGGGGTATGGTGGCGTAGGTGGGTCCTAGGGCTCTGCATCTCTCACAAGGCGGCCATCCAGGTCTTGCTTGGAACAGTGGTCACCTTGAGGCTCATCCCTTCCAAGCTCACCCACCTGGTTGTTGGCAGGACTTGGGTCCTCGTGGGCTCTGAGGGTGAGGGTCTCAGCCGCTCCCTGGCTGTTAGCTACAAGCCATGTGGTCTCTCCATAAGGAGCTCATGACATGGCAGGAGCTTCCATCAGAGGGAAGTGACAACCAGAAATGTCATGCCATCATTTTTGCCGCATTATATTCATTGGAAGCAAAGCTCTAGGTCCTGCCCACACTCAAGGGTTGGGGGTTACACAAAAACATGAACCCCCAAGAGGCACAGATCACCGGAACCCCTGGAGCAAGGACTGTGTCTCCATCCACCCTGGCGTCCCGTCCTTCAACACATGGGGCTTTGTCCCAGCGTGCCCCCCCGGACCACGCTCCCCAACAGCTGGGTCATGCTCCCTCAAGTCTGTGCTCAAGTATCCCCTCTTCAGGGATGCTTTCTCTGACCCTTAACCCCTCAGGCTCTCTCTTCCTTCTCCCACCTTTACTTTTCTTCCTAACACTTGGTAACTTCGAACAAACTCCAGTGTAGGCTGTTTGTCTGCCTCCCTTAGAACACAAGCTCCTGAGGGGCAGGGATTTTTGCCTGTTTGTTTCACTGCTATATCCCCAGGGCCTAGAACAATGTCTGGTACATTGCAAGTGCCCAGTAAATGAACAAAGCCTGTAGGTCAGTGACTTTCAACTTCTCAGTGTGTAGCCCTTTCTCTAAAAACTATTGTAAGAGACTCTCATACTAGAGTAAAGAATCCGCCTACAATACAGGAGAATTGGGTTCAGTCCCTGGGTCGGGAAGAGCTCCTGGAGAAGGAAATGGCAAC
>SJYQ01025502.1:66696-129698 GCA_006410935.1 Redunca redunca | reverse complement strand
TTTCCACAATTTATTGTGATCCACACAGTCAAAGGCTTTGGCATAGTCAATAAAGCAGAAATAGATGTTTTTCTGGAACTCTCTTGCTTTTTTGAGGATCCAGCAGATGTTGGCAATTTGATCTCTGGTTCCTCTGCCTTTATAAAACCAGCTTGAACATCTGGAAGTTCACGGTTCACGTATTGCTGAAGCCTGGCTTGGAGAATTTTGAGCATGACTTTACTAGCGTGTGAGATGAGTGCAACTGAGTTCAAATCAAAACAGCATCATTGTTTGGTGCGTTGTCAGTACAGCAGGATGATGTTTGTCTGGACTGTTTATTTATGTAACTTTTGGCTG
The DNA here is from genome assembly GCA_006410935.1 of Redunca redunca. Lineage (NCBI taxonomy): Eukaryota > Metazoa > Chordata > Mammalia > Artiodactyla > Bovidae > Redunca > Redunca redunca. The sequence continues at coordinate 129,359 of SJYQ01025502.1, read as the reverse complement.
CACTGGGTCTTAGTTGCCCCTGGAGGGATCTTCCTTGGAACGCTCAGGCTCTGTAGTTGAGGTTGAGGCAGGTGGACTTAGTTGCCCCAGGGCATGTGGGATCTTAGCCCCCTGACCAGGGGCCAGACCTGTGTCCCCTGCCTTGGAAGGCGGATTCCTAAATCACTGGGCCACCATGGAAGTCCCTTGTCTGGACTTGGATGTGCATATCACCCAAGGGTTCTTCAGGGAGCGACGTTATGACGTCAGCATTATTGTCAAATGGCATTTTCCCCCCCAGGATGTCCAGGTGGTCTTGTCCCCAGGATGGGCCAATTAAATGGCTCACTCTGCAGTGTTGGGAGCTTTCTTTTCAGCATCAAGAGCCAGTGCTCCCTGCACACCCACACAGCTATGTTCTCCCGCCAGCTTCTCCTCGCCGTGTTCGTCTGGAAGGAGAGAAGCAAACTTAACCTTCTCCAGAAAGGCTGCAGAGGCCTCTGAGGATCTGGCCAAGGCTGAACAAGAACCCTTATTTCATTTGCTTGGTGGTCTCAGCCACAGAGCTAATGAGCTGCAAATACCCCCCTTCAAAAGGAAGGGCTGGGCCTTTGAAGCCTGGGTTCCCGCCCAGAAAGAACACCACAGCCTCCAGCCGCAGCCAGCTCTTCGCTCCCCAGAAGGGCCCTGGAGAGCTCCCCGGGACGGGAATCAGAGGGCCAACTTCCAGGGCACGCCCGGCCTCGCCTCCCCGTCGGGAAAGGGGAGCCGTTTGGCTTTGCACCCTGCACTGGGGACAGGGTGAGCATGATCAGCACCATTTGTGGAGTAATTAAGTCCATGCCAGCCCCTGTGCCAAGCACTGCTGGTGTGTCCTTGTCTGTTTCTCCCACTGGCCTTATTTTAAAGATACAGAAACTGGGGCACGGAGAGGAGCGGTCATTAGACCAAGGTCACACAGCCGGTAGGTGCAGATCCGGGACCTGACCTTGCAGTGCTTGGACTCGGTAGTTGCAGCTCTTGGGCTTAGTTGCCCCGGAGCAGCTAGCTGACTTCCAAGACCATACATCTCAACACATGGCGAATATTTTCTCTCTATAAAACCCTGAAAATCAGCCTTAGTCTACATGTGTCTGGCATCCATGTGCTTAAGACCAAACAGAAATTGGTCTACGGGAGACAGGCTGAAATAAATTGTGCCAATGCTCATCTCTGAGAGAAAGTGGAGAAAAGCCCTCTCACACTGAGTTCCCACACACACCCCCCTTCAGTCAAGCTTCAGCCAAGCACCGAGTGTTTGGTGGGAAGACTTCAGAGTATATATACTGCCCACCCTACGAAAGGAAGAGCATTAAGAACACTACAGGGAGTTGGAAAGCCAGATCTGCTTCCTAATGATTTCTGAGAACACACCGGAGATTACCTGCCTGATCTCTGCACGGAAGCAGCCAGCGCTGGGACAAGAAGGCAGGGAGTCAAGCAGAATTAAAAGCAAGTCTCAGAAGTAGAGGAAGAGCACCAGATTTTTCACAAGACTGCTCTGGGTATGTACCTAAATGCTTGAAACTCAGAGCGGCTCATCTGGACACAGGGGAGGGAAGCAGAGGGTGGGATGGTTTGGGAGATTAGCTTTGACATATCTACACTGCCATGTGTAAAATAGACAGCTAGTGGGAAGCTGCTCTATAGCACAGAGAGCCCAGCTCTGTGTTCTGTGATGACCTAGAGGGCTGGGAGTGGGGGGAGTGAGGGGAGGTGCAAGAGGGAGGGGATATAGGGATATTTAGAGCTGACTCACTTCACTGTACAGCAGAAACTAACACTGTAACGCAAGTACACTCCAATAAATAAAATAAAACAATAGTATTTTGGATATACTGGGTTAAATAGAATAATTGTTAGAACAACCTCACAGTGGTGTGTATTTCTGTATATGAGTGTATGTATGTCTCTGTGTGTGTGTATGTGTCTGTGTATGTCTGTGTGTGTATATGTATCTGTGTATGTCTGTGTGTCTGTGTCTGTGTGTGTATGCATCTGTGTGTGTCTGTGTCTCTGTGTATATGTGTGTGTGTGTGTATGTATCTGTGTCTGTGTGTCTATGTCTGTGTGTTGGGGCAGAGAGGATGGGGAAGGATAGAATCTTTTGTGAACCAGCTGAGAAGTGACCACTGTTCTATATGAAACAACAGCGCAAGTGGGCTGCACTACACCCTCCGTGACTGCTACATGATTCAGTACCAACTCTAACCATAGCCGGAAGCCAGGGCGGTGGGACGGAGGAGAGTCAGCAGGGGCTTCTCGGAGCATGAAGAGGACGTCAGATGGCCCTTGAAGGCTGAGATGCAATCATGTGCTTCAGGCAGGAGGGCTTTCCTGCTGAGAAGCTCACATAGGAAGACGGGAAATAAAAGCTCGAATCCCAGCTGCATTGGACTTAAAATCACAAGCTGTTAGGGCTCAAGGGGATCTTAGAGCCGTGGGGTTCAGGCTTTCCCTTCGCCAATAAGAGCACAGAGGCCTGGAGAAAGCAAGTTGCCTCGGGTGAGCTGTTACCTCCTTGGGCTCAGTGGATGTTGGTCTCCATGGAAGCAGGATGCTCTGTAGACAAGATCTCCGTTAACCCAGTAACGTCCTTGGGAGCCAGCCCTGCGCAGAGGTGGTGACAGAGCAACTGTGGTGATTTGATCGTCTGTGTTACAATGAGTTGGAAAAGAACCAGGTCCCCCAGCTCTGCTGTGTCAGACTCTAGCTGCAAAGGAATTGGAAAGGGGGGACCTTAGCCTCCCTCTGGCCTCCTGGCCTCCTGTTCTCTTCCCAGATGTTCAGCTCACCACTGCCAGGTATGAAAAAAGTGAAAGTGTTAGTTGCTCATTCTTGTGAGACATGTGACCCCGTGGACCGTAGCTCCTCTGTCCATGGGATTCTCCAGGCAAGAATACTGGAGTGGGTTGCCATTCCTTCCTCCAGGGGTTCTACCTGACCCAGGGATCAAAGCTGGGTCTCCCACACTGCAGGCAGATTCTTTACCATCTGAGCCACGAGGGCAGCCAGATATGGTTTGGTACAATAAAACTCACCCATTTTAAGTGCAAAATTTGATAAAATTTTAGAGATTGCATAGACTCCTGTAAACATGACCATACTCAAGATAAACGTATTTCCATCACCGATCCTTTCCACAACCCTTGCCCCAGGCAGCCACGGATCAGTTTTCCATCACTATAATTTTGCCTTTTCTTAAATTCCATGTGGATGGAATCAGGCAGCATATAATCTTTTGTTTTAACTTTTTTCACTTAACAAGGCATTTTGGAGATTCATTCATGTTGCCCACGTTAATATTTCATTCCTTTTTACTGCCAAGTGTTGGATGGATATTCCACAATCTGTTTATCTACTTTGTAGTAGATTGACATTTGAGCTTTTCCCAGTTTTAGCTATTTTGAATAAAGCTTCCAGGGACATTCATGGACAGGTCTTTGTGTGAATGTATGCTTCCATTTCTCTCAGGTAAATACCTAGGAGTGGGGTTGCTAGGTCATGGACTCTTGATTCCTGGCTAGCTCAGTCAGTAGAGCATGAAACTCTTAATCTCAGGGCCATGGTTCGAGCCCGACATCAGGCAGGTCTTCTATGGACTTCCCAGGTGGCTCAGTGGTAAAGAATCTGCCTGCTGATACAGGAGAAGTGGGTTCCATCCCCAGGTTGGGAAGATCCCCTGGAAAAGGAAATGGAAACCAACTCCAGTATTCTTGCCTGAGAATTCCCATGGACAGAGGAGCCTGGTGGGCTACAGTCCATAGGATCACAAAGATCTGGACATGACTGAGCATGCATGCATGCAGGGTGGGTATATGTTTAATTTTGTAGGACACTGCCAAACTGTTTCTAAAGTTCAGTTCAATTGCTCAGTCGTGTCTGACTCTTTGTTACCCCATGGACTGCAGCACACCAGGCTTCCCTGTCCATCACCAACTCCCAGGGCTTGCTCAAACTCATGTCCATCAAGTCAAGGATGCCATCCAACCATCTCATCCTCTGTCGTCCCCTTCTCTTCCTGCCTTCAATCTTTCCCAGCATCAGGGTCTTTTCCAGTGAGTCAGTTCTTTGCATCAGGTGGCCAAAGTATTGGAGCTGAAGCTTCAGTATCAGTCCTTCCAATGAATATTCAGGACTGATCTCCTTTAGGATGGACTGGTTGGATCTTCTTGCTGTCCAAGGGACTCTCAAGAGTCTTCTCCAACACCATAGTTCAAAAGCATCAATTCTTCAGCACTCAGCTTTCTTTGTAGTCCAACTCTCACATCCATACGTGACTACTGGAAAAAAAACCATAGCTTTGACTAGACGGACCTTTGTAAGCCAAGTAATGTCTCTGCTTTTTAACATGCTGTCTAGGTTGGTCAAAGCTTTTCTTCCAAGGAGCAAGCGTTTCTAAAGTGACTGTACAATTTGCATTCCCTCGAGGAACATGGAAGAGTTCTGGTTGTTTCACATCCTCATCAACACTTGGCTTTATCAGTCTTTTTACTCAGCTTGTTTTAGTGGGTGTGCAGTGATATTTCATTGGAGGGTTAATATGCAGTTATCTCATAATTAGTGATACTAGCAGTTTTACACATGTTTACTGGTCATCCTTATATCTTCTTTTGAAAAGTATCTATTCAAATTGTTTGCCTTTTTTTTTTGGCTATACCACCCAACTTGCTGATCTTAGTTTCCTGACCAGGGATCGAACCCAGATCCTCATCAGTGAAAGTGCAGAGTCCTAACCTTTGAACTGCTAGGGAATTCCCACTCTTTTTTTTTTAAACTTGCCACTCTTCTTGTTACTGAGTTATTACTGTGTTCTCTGTATATTCTCAGTACAAATCCTATGTCATAAGTATGCTGTGCAAATATTTTTTTTTCAGTCAGAGACCTGCTTTATGTTTTCTTAACTGTATCTTTTGAAGAGCAAAAAGTCTTTAATTTTGTTGAAGCCGATTTTATCAACAGATTTGTACCCTCTGTATCTTTGCAACTTATTTGCTTGATGTAAGAGAGATGCTAATTTGATATTTTCTTTTAACTTTGGTTCTAACATTTAGATTTTTAATTCATCTTGAGTTAATTTTTCTACATGGTTTAAAGTAAGGAACAAGGTTTAATTTTTTTCATACAGTGCTTCAGTGGTCCCAGCACCATATGTTGAAAAGTCTATTTTCTTCCAAGTGAATTTTCTTGGCACTTTCGTCAAAAATCAATTGATGATTCTTAGGACCATAAAACATTCTATATGATACTATATTGTTGGATACCTGTCACACATTTGTCAAAACCCATAGAATGTACCATACCAAAACTGGAACCCAATGTAAACTATGGACATTGGGAGATGGTGACAAGTCAACATAGGTTCATCAACTGTAATAATGCATGTACCACTCTGGTAGGAGCTGTTGATAGCAGATTAGGCTGTGAGCTTGTAGGAGTAAGAGTAGGAAGTAAATGGGAACTCTTTTTACTGTCCGTTCAATTTTTCTGTGAACATGAAACTTCTCTAAAACATAAATTCTACTAATAAAATAAAATAAAGTCAATTTTTAAAACAACTGATTGTATAAGTGTGGCTCTTCTTCTGACTGTCTAGTCTGTTCCACTGATGTGTCTTGCCAGGTCTTAGTTGGGGCATGTGGGATCTAGTTCTCCGACCAGGAATCAAACCTGGGTCTCCTACCCTGGAAGCTCTACGTAGTGTCTTAGCCACTGGACCACCAGGCAAGTCCTCCACTGATGTGTCTGGATCATTATAAATTACGGTAAGTTTTAAAATCAGGTAACATAAGTGATCCAACTTTGTCCTTTTTTGAAATTAATTTGGCTATTCTCTGTATTTTGTGTTTTCNTTTTTTTTTTGGCTATACCACCCAACTTGCTGATCTTAGTTTCCTGACCAGGGATCGAACCCAGATCCTCATCAGTGAAAGTGCAGAGTCCTAACCTTTGAACTGCTAGGGAATTCCCACTCTTTTTTTTTTAAACTTGCCACTCTTCTTGTTACTGAGTTATTACTGTGTTCTCTGTATATTCTCAGTACAAATCCTATGTCATAAGTATGCTGTGCAAATATTTTTTTTTCAGTCAGAGACCTGCTTTATGTTTTCTTAACTGTATCTTTTGAAGAGCAAAAAGTCTTTAATTTTGTTGAAGCCGATTTTATCAACAGATTTGTACCCTCTGTATCTTTGCAACTTATTTGCTTGATGTAAGAGAGATGCTAATTTGATATTTTCTTTTAACTTTGGTTCTAACATTTAGATTTTTAATTCATCTTGAGTTAATTTTTCTACATGGTTTAAAGTAAGGAACAAGGTTTAATTTTTTTCATACAGTGCTTCAGTGGTCCCAGCACCATATGTTGAAAAGTCTATTTTCTTCCAAGTGAATTTTCTTGGCACTTTCGTCAAAAATCAATTGATGATTCTTAGGACCATAAAACATTCTATATGATACTATAATGTTGGATACCTGTCACACATTTGTCAAAACCCATAGAATGTACCATACCAAAACTGGAACCCAATGTAAACTATGGACATTGGGAGATGGTGACAAGTCAACATAGGTTCATCAACTGTAATAATGCATGTACCACTCTGGTAGGAGCTGTTGATAGCAGATTAGGCTGTGAGCTTGTAGGAGTAAGAGTAGGAAGTAAATGGGAACTCTTTTTACTGTCCGTTCAATTTTTCTGTGAACATGAAACTTCCCTAAAACATAAATTCTACTAATAAAATAAAATAAAGTCAATTTTTAAAACAACTGATTGTATAAGTGTGGCTCTTCTTCTGACTGTCTAGTCTGTTCCACTGATGTGTCTTGCCAGGTCTTAGTTGGGGCATGTGGGATCTAGTTCTCCGACCAGGAATCAAACCTGGGTCTCCTACCCTGGAAGCTCTACGTAGTGTCTTAGCCACTGAACCACCAGGCAAGTCCTCCACTGATGTGTCTGGATCATTATAAATTACGGTAAGTTTTAAAATCAGGTAACATAAGTGATCCAACTTTGTCCTTTTTTGAAATTAATTTGGCTATTCTCTGTATTTTGTGTTTTCATACAAATTTTAGCATCAGCTTGTCAGTTTCTTCAAAAATGCCTATTGGGAATTTTATCAAGATGGCATTGAATCTATAGGTCAGTTTGGAGAGAACTGCTATCTTACTCATGCTGACTTTTCCAAACCATTAACAGGGAATCCATTTAATTAAGTCTTCCTGGGCTTCCCTGATAGCTCAATGGGTAAAGAATCCACCTGCAATGCAGAAGATCCCAGTTCGATTCCTGGGTCGGGAAGATCCCTTGGAGAAGGGATAAGCTACCCACTCCAGTATTCTTGGGCTTCCCTTGTGGCTCAGCTGGTAAAGAATCTGCCTGCAATGTGGGAGACCTGGGTTCCATCCCTGGGTTGGGAAGATTCCCTGGAGAAGGGAAAGGCTACCCAATCTAGTATTCTGGCCTGGAGAATCGGCCAAGAGTCGGACAAGAGTCACAAATAGGTGGACACAACTGAGCCTAAAGCTCAACATTCAGAAAACGAAGATCATGGCATCTGGTCCCATCATTTCATGGGAAATAGATGGGGAAACAGTGGAAACAGTGTCAGACTTTATTTTGGGGGGGGCTCCCAAATCACTGCAGATGGTGATTGCAGCCATGAAATTAAAAGACGCTTACTCCTTGGAAGAAAATTTATGACCAACCTAGATAGCATATTCAAAAGCAGAGACATTACTTTGCCGACTAAGGTCCGTTTAGTCAAAGCTGTGGTTTTTCCTGTGGTCATGTATGGATGTGAGAGATGGACTGTGAAGAAGGCTGAGTGCCGAAGAATTGATGCTTTTTAACTGTGGTGTTGGAGAAGACTCTTTAGGGTCCCTTGGACTGCAAGGAGATCCAACCAGTCCATTCTGAAGGAGATCAGCCCTGGGATTTCTTTGGAAGGAAAGATGCTAAAGCTGAGACTCCAGTACTTTGGCTGCCTCATGTGCAGAGTTGACTCATTGGAAAAGACTGTGATGGGAGGGATTGGGGGCAGGAGGAGAAGGGGACGACAGAGGATGAGATGGCTGGATGGCATCACTGACTCGATGGACGTGAGTCTGAGTGAACTTGGGGAGTTGGTGATGGACAGGGAGGCCTGGCGTGCTGCGATTCATGGGGTCACAAAGAGTCGGACACGACTGAGCGACTGGACTGACCCACTCTCACCTCACTTCACTTTGCAATGTTTTCTAAGTTTTCAGTGTACAGATCTTGCACATCTTTTATTAAATCTATACCCAAGTATTTTTATGCTATTGAAAAATGAAGATTTTTTAAAAATGTGTTTTCTAAGTGTTCATTACTAGTATCTGTGAATAAGATTAATTTCTGTATATCTTGATCTTATATTCTGAAACCTTGCTAAATTTATTTATTAGCTCTAGTAGCTCTTTTGAAGAATCTTTAGGATTTTCCTCAAACACAATCGTGTTATGTACAAAAAAGATAGTTTTACTTCTTCCTTTCCAGTGTTTATGCATCTTATCCCTTATTTTACTTACATTCCTTTTATTTACAACCTCTGGCACAATGTTGAACAGATGTGGTTTGGACAGACATCTTTGCCTTGTTGCTAATCCAAGGCAGAAGTCATGGGGCCTTTCACCTTAGAGTAAAATGTAGGTTTTTAGAAAAAGCCCCTAACCAGATTGAGGAAGCTCCCTTCTTAGTTTGCTGAGTGTTTCATGAGTGTCTCATTTTGACAAATGTTTTGCTGCAGCTATTGAAACGATCATATTGTTTTCCTCTTTTATTCTATAATTTGTTGAGAAACACTGATTAATTTTCAAATGTTAAGCCAATCTTGCATTCCTGGAGTAAACTTCCAAAAAGAGGAAGACTAAAAAGTGCTATTCTCATCACATCATATCAAACAAAGGTACATGTCAGCATTGTTTGTCAAGGTTCTCCACTGTAAAATTACTCCTCATCCTCCCCAACCCCTTTCCATATTTTGCTCCTTGGAGTTACAAGTTACTCCCTGGCACAAGGTGTCCCAGGTTCATTTCAGATAGTCCCTGTCTCAGTCCTAGAATTATCACCACTTTAGCCAGTCCCACAAATTTTGATGTGGTTTATTTTCATTATCACTTAATTCAAAATATCTTCCAATTTCCATTATGATTTCGTCTTTGATTGATAGACTATTTAGAAGTATGTTACTCAGTTGCCAAATATATGGAAATTTTCCTGGATATCATCTTAATTTGTAATTTAATTCCACCATAGAGAATACATTCTCTCTAATGTCAATCTTTTTAAATTTAAGACTTGTTTTTAATGGCCCAGCTGATGAGCTGTCCTGGTAAACACACTTTTCATGTGCCCTTGAAAAAAAAGTATTCCTTCATTGTTGGGTGTTCTAGTCTATAGTTCAGTTCAGTTCTGTCGCTCAGTTGTGTCCGACTCTTTGCGACCCCAAGAATTGCAGCACGCCAGGCCTCTCTGTCCATCACTAACTCCCAGAGTTCACTCAAATTCATGTCCATCTAGTCGGTGATGCCATCCAATCATCTCATCCTCTGTCGTGCCCTTCTCCTCCTGCCCCCAATCCCTCCCAGCATTACAGTCTTTTCCAATGAGNGTTCCATGTCCAGTTCTAACTGTTGCTTCCTGACCTGCATATAGGTTTCTCAAGAGGCAGGTCAGGTGGTCTGGTATTCCCATCTCTTTCAGAATTTTCCACAGTTTATTGTGATCCACACAGTCAAAGGCTTTGGCATAGTCAATAAAGCAGAAATAGATGTTTTTCTGGAACTCTCTTGCTTTTTTGAGGATCCAGCAGATGTTGGCAATTTGATCTCTGGTTCCTCTGCCTTTTCTAAAACCAGCTTGAACATCTGGAAGTTCACAGTTCATGAATTGCTGAAGTCTGGCTTGGAGAATTTTGAGCATTACTTTACTAGCATGTGAGATGAGTGCCATTGTGTGGTAGTTTGAACACTTTTGGGCATTGCCTTTCTTTGGGATTGGAATGAAAACTGACCTTTTCCAGTCCTGTGGCCACTGTTTAGTTTTCCAAATTTGCTGGCATATTGAGTGCAGCACTTTCACAGCATCATCTTTCAGGATTTGAAAGAGCTCAACTGGAATTGCATCACCTCCACTAGCTTTGTTTGTAGTGATGCTTCCTAAGGCCCAGTTGACTTCACATTCCAGGATGTCTGACTCTAGTTGAGTGATCACACCTTCGTGATTATCGTGGTCATGAAGATCTATTTTGTACAGTTCTGTGTATTCTTGCCACCTCTTCTTAATATCTTCTGCTTCTGTACATCCATATCATTTCTGTCTTTTATTGAGCCCATCTTTGCAAGAAATATTCCCTTGGTATCTCTAATTTTCTTGAGGAGATCTCTAGTCTTTCCCATTCTGTTGTTTTCCTCTATTTCTTTGCATTGATCGCTGAAGAAGGCTTTCTTATCTCTCCTTGCTATTCTTTGGAACTCTGCATTCAGGTGCTTCTAGTCTATAAATATCATTAAATCAAAGTGGTTGACACTGTTCTTCAAATCTTCAGTATGTGGCAGATTTTTATTTTGTTTTGGTTTGGTCTTTGGTCTAGTTTTATCAATTGCTGATGACGAAATGATACAATCACTTATAATGGAATTGTCTAGTTCTCTCTTTAATTCCATCAATTATGCTTCATATATTTTGAAGCTTTAATATTAGGTCTATATGTATTTACAAGTAATATCTTCTTAATGAAGTGACTGCTTTATCACTATGAAATGTCTCTCTTTGCCTCTAGTAATACTTTGTCTTAAATTATTTTTTCTGACATTAATATAGCCACTTCAGCCTTCCTACACTTTCCGTTCACATAGTATGTCTTTTTTCATTCATTTAGTTTCGACATATCTGTGTCCTCATGTTTAAAATGTGAGGATTTCCCTGGCAATCCAGTAGTTAGGACTCTGCACTTTCAATGCAGGGGGCACAGATTGGATCCCGGTCAGAGAACTAAGATCCCACATACTGTGGCTGTGTGGCACAGCCAGAAAAACAATCTGTTTCTTGTAGAAAGCATAGAGCTGGATTTTGTTTTCTTCCAATCTCTTTTAAATGAAGAGTTTAAGTTATTAGTATTTAATTGGCGTGCTGCAATTCATGGGGTCGCAAAGAGTCAGACACGACTGAGCGAATGAATGAACTGAATGTAATTATTGATATTGCTGGGTTTGAAGCTACCATTGAAAAAAACTTTTTTTTCCTGTTTTATTGTTGTTTTTGTTCTCCCATTGTTCTTCATTTTCTATTTTTTGATTCTTTGAACTTGTTTTTAAGATTCAATTTTAATTTTCCTCCTGGCTCTTCAGCTATCCTTCTTTGCATTATTTTTAGTGGTTCCTCTCCCAGGTGGTGCTAGTGGTATAAAGAAAATGCCTGCCAGTGCAGGAGACCTGAGTTCAATCCCTGGATCAGGAAGATCCCCTGGAGAAGGGAAGGACACGGCAACCCATTTCAGTATTCTTGTCTGGAAAATTCCATGGACGGAGGAGGCTGGCAGGCTACAATCTATGGGGTAGCAAACAGTGGGACATGACTGAAGCGACTTAGCACACACTAGAAATTACAAGACACACCCTTAATTTTTTACAGAATACTGTAAATAACATGGCACTGTTTCACACAAATTATGAAAAACTTATAACTCTGTTGATCCATATTCCCTCATGCCACCCCAGCCTTTATGTTGTGGCTGATGTATGGAGAGATTTTCTTTAGCAGTTCTTGTAGTATAGGTTGGAGAAGGAAGTGGCAACCTAGTCCAGTGCTCTTGCTTGGGGAATCCTATGGACAGAGGAGCCTGGCAGGCTAGTGTCCAGAGGGTCGCACAGAGTCGGACATGACTGCAGTGACTAAGCATGGCATGGCGCATAGGTTTGCTGGCACAAGATTCTCTTTCATCTGAAAATTTATTTATTCAACCCTGATTTTGTAGGATATTTTCACTGCATAGAATTCTGGGATGATGGTTTTTTCTTGCTGTACTTCAAAGAAATTCTACTCTTCTGGCTTCAGGGGTTTCTAATGGGAAATCAGCTCTGAATTGAATTGTTATTCCCTTGTGTATATCATTTTTCTTTTGCTGCCTTCAAGATTTGCTCTTTATCTTTGACGTTCAATAATTCAACTATGACAAATCTTTTTTTCTCTCTGAGCTTTACCTTGGATATTTTTGTCGCTCTATTTTCAAGTTTGCTTCCTAGTCTCTCTGTCATTTCCACTGGATACTAAGTCCATTCAATCCTGACTTTTATCTTTCGGTTCTAAATTTTCCATTTAGATGTTTTTTCATCCTTTTTCTTTCTCTGCTCAATTTCCTATCTTTTCATTTATCATGAGCATATTTTATTTTAATTCATTGAGGACGGTTGGAATAGCATTTAAAAATCCTTGTGTATAGTTCCAATATCTGGGTCATCCCAGGGTCATTTTCAGTTGATTTCCTTTTCTCTCTAAGAGTATGTTCCTTGTTTGTGGCTCTTTGTAGGTCAGATAACTTTGCGCTGTATCTTGGTCATCACAAATATTAAGCTTTGGAAAATCTTGATTTGTTTTTTCCTGATAAGAACTAGAAACTCTGTTTTTAAGTGGCATTTTCTGTGTTTGTCCAAATATTTTTCTCTAAATGAATCCCTTTGAGTCTGTTCTGTACATGCATGGTTCCGGGGACTATTCAGAGATACTGGGTAGTCAGAATTCGAGATTTTTTTTTTTTTTCTTTTTCCCTTTCATGATTCCTTTACTCTCTTCAGCAGTCACAATTTCTCTGGCTTCAATTTCCTGGTTTCCCAACCCAGAAAGATCACAATTTTTTCCACCAGCACCCTACCACCTCTGGCATCACATCACTGAATTTGGCCCCCAGAAAAAAGCCCCCCAAAATGAGAACTCACTTTGGTAAAACTCCCTTCCTGGAGGGTGTACTTTTTTGAAGAGTTTCTGCTTCTGTTACCCTCCTGAGTCTCACATAGCTGCTGTGTTGCACCTTGTCCAGATTTTTAGTTAATTTTTATAGGAGCGTCAATCTGGTAAGATCTTACTGTTATTTCTAGAAGCAGAGACTCTAAGATATTTAAAAAGCAACTATCGTGTCACTCCCCTACTAAAATCTCATAAACATCTTATCATTGCCCTTGGAGTAAAGCCCTAAATCCTTTGTGTGATCTTGACTGAGGTCCCTGAGCAGGAAACAAGGCACTCTCAACTGGAAATTTTAAAGGCAGTTCACAGAGAAAGATAGATATCATACGATATTGCTTCTATGTGGAATCCTGGTGGTCCAGTGGTTAAGACTTCACACTCCCAATGCAGGGGGCCCGGGGGTTTAATCCCTGGTTGGGGAACTAGATCCCACATGCCTTAACTAAGAACTGGTACAGTAAAAAAAAATAATAATAACAAAAAATAGTACAAATGAACTTATTTACGAAACAGAAATTTAGTCACAGATGTAGAAGACAAACTTATGGCTACCAGGGGGTACAAGAAAGGGATAAACTGGGAAACTGAGATTGACATATACACACTGCTGCTGCTGCTAAGTCGCTTCAGTCGTGTCTGACTTTGCGCGACCCCACAGACATCAGCCCACCAGGCTCCACCATCCCTGAGATTCTCCAGGCAAGAACACTGGAGTGGGTTGCCATTTCCTTCTCCAGTGCATGAAAGTGAAAAGTGAAAGTGAAGTCGCTCAGTCGTGTCCAACTCTTAGTGACCCCATGGACTGCAGCCTACCAGGCTCCTCCATCCATGGGATTTTCTAGGCAAGAGTACTGGAGTGGGGTGCCATTGACATACTACTATATATAAAATAGATAAAGACCTACCATATAGCACAGGGAATTCTACTCATTACTCTGTAATGACCTATATGAGAAAAGAATCTTGACTGAAAAAATAATTTTTAAAAAAGTAGCTGTGAAAAATATTTTTAAGTGAATTTTAAAAATTCTTATTTAAATTAAAAAATTCTTATTAAAATTGAATTAAAAAAATGTTTCTAGAAATAACAGTAAGATCTTACCAGACTGACGCTCCTATAAAAATTAACTAAAAATCTGGACAAGTTCAATGAAGAGACCATTGAGAGGGACCATCATCACCTTTGGTGAAAGTGAGGTTGAGATGGAAGGTGAAGGGCAATGAGCTGGGAATAAATGAGTGGGAAAGGGAGTCGAGAGTTGGAAAGCAGGGCCCATGTGCTCCCTGAGAGGGGCTGGGCCAAGGCTTAGGGGGAAGGCGCAGAGGTGCGAGGCAGCTGCACCCCCATAGTCATGCCCTCTAGGCCCCCGGTTCAGGCCAACCCTTTGCATGCTCCATCCCCAATCCTCCTCACAACAGCCCACTGCCAGCCCCATTTTACAGATCAGGAAACTGAGGCACGGGAGTTGTGATCACTCTGTTTCCTGCGGTCTCACTTAAAAAGTTAACATCTCAGGCCATCACTGACCACTACTTGAACAGCCAAGGCTGGCTTCTTTCAAACCAGTAAGCGCTCAGTTAAATGCCTCATGAGTTCAAGTGCAGGCCTTCTGTGAATGGAGAAGAAGGCGAATGGAGGAACACTTGACTTTTAAAGTAAACACTCTGCTTTTAGGAGATGACTGTCAGAGCCAGTTACTGCCTTGTGCCACCATATATTATTAATATATAAACCAAGGGCCACCATATTTTATAACTTTTAAAAAGAAGCTGGAAATCAGATCTTTTTTTTAAGTACAACTTTTAAATATTAGTTTAAAAGAACTTTTTTAACTGTACAGGCCAAACATGGGAGTAATTCAGCCCATGGGCCTCCTTTGGCAACCATGATTTTAAAGAGGATTTCTTAAGAGAGGAACAATCTGGGGCAAAGTATAAAAGTGAGTGAGGGACTTCCTTGGTGGTCCAGTGGTTAAGAATCCTCCTGCCAATTCAGGGGACATGGGTTTGATCCCTGGTCTGAAAAGATTCCATAAGCCTCAGGGCAGATAAGCCCACCTGCCACAACTGAAGCCAGCACTTCTAAAGCCCACAAGAGACACCATCGCAATAAGAAGCCTGCACGCTGCAACTAGAGAGAAGCCCTGGCTTTCTGCAACTAGAAAAAGCCTGTGCAGGGCAAAAATAAATTAATTAATTTTTTAAAAAATTTTTGAAAAACAAGTGAGCACCTCCAACAAGGTACGTGCATGCTCAGTCACGTGTGACTCTTTGCGACCCCATGGACTGTAGCCCACCAGGCTTCTCTGTCCATGGGGATTTTCCAGGCAAAAATAATGGAGTGGGTTGCCATTTCCTCCTCCAGAGGATCTTCCCGACCCAGGAATTGAATCCATGTCTCCTGCATTGCAGGCAGATTCTTTATGTGGAGGCACTGGGGAACCCCCTCCAACAAGGTTCTATTCCTTAATCTTTAACTCTGTGTGCATAGATCATTTAAGACTGTGCTTATGTTTTTCCCAGTCAACAATAAAGCAGATTATCTTTACAACGTTTGGAAAAAAGAGAGAGACTATTTACAGAAGTTAAAGGAAACATGAAGTGAGATGAAGGAGCCAGGGAGTGGCAACTGTCGGGAGTCATGGTGACTATGGGCCTTAAAAGGCAGAATGAACAAAAGCTGTTTCCAGAGCCACTAAAACTGGGGCCGGAGAAGTGGGGCCACCGGACAGAAGCTGTGGTTGCAGGACGCAGTCACCACCAGAGCCTCAGCACCCAAACAGGAGAAGAAAGGCCAGGCCACGTCTCCACTAAGTTCTCTGATCTCCTCCACAGCCCTCCACCACCTAGAACACTCAATGGGAAGCCAGGAAGCAGTTTTATTGTTCAGCCTGCTGGTTGCAGAACAGGGCCGAGAAGGACCTCCTCTAGCCCCATCTCGTCTCTACGGTTCCCTCCATCACAGCCAGGCTAGACGTCTCTCCATCCCTCCAATCAGCTCTATTGCTCTTTGCCCCCAGAGGTCCCCTCCCTTTGACAATCTCATTGCTCTTCAGCCCCTCATTGTCAGCCTACACCTAAATCCCTAGGGGAGCTCTTTTTGACTCCCCAGCCTAGATAATGCCTCCTTTAACTATATTCCTAAAGATCCCTGGGTCAGGAAGATCCCCTGGAGGAGGGCATGGCAACCTGCTCCAGTATTTCTTGCCTGGAGAATCCCATAGACAGAGGAGTCTGCTGGGCTACAGTCCATGGGGTCACAAAGAGTTGAACACGACTGAACCGACTTAGCACACAAATACACATATCGCACCCTCTGCTCCTCTTCTAAAACATCATGCTATCTAGTGACTAATGAATTGTGCTAACATTTAGTTATTTCTCTTTCTGACTTACTTCACTCTGTATGACAGACTCTAGGTCCATCCACATCTCGACAAATGACCCAGTTTCATTCCTTTTTATGGCTGAGTAATATGCTATTATATGTAACACATCTTCTTTACCTGTTGATCAAACATCACATAAACACACACATGTGGAATCTATAACAGTGGTACAGATAAACCTATTTCCAGGGCAGGAATAGACATGCAGACATCGAGAATAAACATGTGAATACAACAGGGGACAGGGAGGGTGGGATGAACTGAGAGATCGGGATTGACGTGTATAGACCACCGTGTGTAAGACAGCTAGCAGGAAGCTGCTATATAGCACAGAGAGCCCAGCTCAGGGCTCCTGATGACCTTGATGGGTGGGATGGTGGGAAGGGCTGGGAGGGAGGCACAAGAGGGAAGAGCTAGATATGTATCCTTACAGCTGATTCACTTCATTGTACAGCAGAAACTGACACAACACTCTAAAGCAATTATACTCCAATTTTTAAACAAACAGTCATTTCTCTAATCTCTGCCTTCTCTAAGAAACTGCAGGCTCAAGGAGGGCAGGAGGGGGTTCTGTTTTCCTCCCCACCCTCTTTGCGGTACCAGGGCAGGATCTGGCCTGCCTAGTGCTCCATTAGGGTATGTTGATTGAATAACCTACGTGTCTCTGCCGCTGTCTTGCAGGAATACGAGTGAGCTGAATGCGTACCACTCGTTTCTGAATCCTACCATGTGACTGACTATATTAATAAAACAATCAAACTGTATTTTAAATCGATAGCATAATTAAAAGTAAAGAGTCCTATTAATTGAATGCCAGTCGTGAAAAGCAACCCTTTCCTTTATTGGTCCTAGAATTACCTCTTCAAGTGTTGGAGGCTGCCCTGCTCCCCAAATTTGGGATTTTTAGATGTAGTAGCCATGTCTGTATTCACCTTTCTACCATGTTTTTGCAGCCTTCACTTCTAACATACACACTTGATTTTCCAGTCAAAAAGGGCCTCCTCTCTGAAACCTCTTTATTGGCCAGACTTCAGCCCCTAGAATACGTTACTCCTTTCTTCTAGAATTTCTCAAGTTCTATCGTGGATTATTGATCAATCAAGATCAAAAATGCCCATATCCTTTTGTTCAACTGCTAGGCTCTTGTGTCAAAGAAGGATGGGACTTTTCCTTTCTGGCCATTAGTCAGATCCTTGGAGAGTTGATTTCTTCATCTATAAAACAGCAGCAGTGTCTGCTGTGATAATTATATGTTGCTGAGTAACAAACCACTTAAAAACTTAGTGGCTTCAAACAATCATTTTATTTGCTCATGATTCTGTGAGTCAGCCATTTGGGTTGGGTTCAGTTGGCAGTTCTTCTGCTGGACCCTGACTCTCCCCCACCCCGGGTCACTCACACAGCTGCATTCAGCTGGCCCATAATCTGGAGTTGGGTTAGTTTAAGAGGCCTCACGGGGAGAGTCTTCTCCTCCCCATGAAGTCTCATCCTCCACAGGCTAGTCCAAGGTTCTTCCTATAATAGCAGAAGAGTTCTCGGCAATAAAAGAAAGCAAACCTCCACTATATAAGCACCTTTCAAGCCTTTGCTTGCATCACATTTACTAAATATTCCATTGGCCAAAGCAAGTCACCAGGCCAAGCCCAGAATCATTGTCAAGGGGCTACACAAAGATGTAGATACAGAATGATTCATTGAGGACCATTACTGTGATGTTCTACCATGTCTGTTTTCTCCAGACAGCTATGGCCAGGATCAAATAAGATGGTGTTTGCACACCACACGATACAATGCAAATTATTATTTTGTCGATGTGTATAATTCCATTACTTTCATTTTACTTGTGATGTATCTAGGGTCTTTCTATGACCCCTCTGAAATTCAGGTCCCTTTGGGATGGTATTACAGGTCAAATTGTATTCCCCCCAAAATACAGCACAAACTGTCTTCCCCCCAAAATACAAATACAGCTGGGGTTGAGGTTCTAACCCCCGACACCCCGGGATGTGACTTTATTTGGAAATAGGGTCACTGCAGTTGTAATGTCAACCCAGTACGAGGTCATACTGGAGCTGAGCAGCTCTTTAATCCAGTATGCCTGGTGTCCTTATAAGAGGATGACCATGGAAAGACACAGAAGATGGGGAGAGCACCATGGAAAGTCAAAGTGGAGACTGGAGTTGTGCTGCCACAACAACTGGGATGACCGGAAAAGCCAACAGGCAAGAAAGGATCCTCCCCCCGAAGCGTTCGGAGGGACCCTGGTCCTCTTGGCACCTTGGTTTTGGGTTCCCAGCCTCCAGAGCCATAAGACCAAAATGGGTAGACTGCCGCCCTAGGAAACTAATATAAATAATAAATAAAATCTTAACTCTCATCAGCTTCATCTAAAGAGGAATAGAGGGGGCTTCCCCTAGCTTTCCAGTGGTTAAGACTCTGAACTTCCAATGCAAGGGGTGAGAGTTTGTTCCCTGGTCAAGGAACTAAGATCTCACATGCCACACAACATGGGCAATAAAGTAAAATAAAATAAAGTTGTTAAATGCTGTAAAAAGATAAAGAGGGATGAAATAGAATGGACCATGAGACTGGTTGAGAGTCAAAAATGCAGGTCACTCACCATCGTTAGAACTGGAGCAAGTCACTCAACCTCTCTGGGCCTTAGTTTTTGTACCTGTTGAGAAATAGGGTTGCAAGAAGATCCCTGTTTGGAAGCATGGTGCGGAGCTACCTCAACAAGGTACTTGGGATCACTTTACACAGGTACACGAGAAAACACTTTAATTTTAATGGTTTAATTTTCATCTTAATCATATTTATCTTAATGAGTAGCAAGTCAGGCTGGTTTTCCATTTATGCTGGTAACATAAAAAATGCAGGTTTTTGAAAAATCCTGATTTAAATAAAGCTATGAGTAAATAATAGAACAGTTGGCATATGGATATGGCAAAAACTGTGAAAGTGGTGTGTGAAAGACTGACATTTGGGGAAACACTGAATTATGTATTCTCAAAGGATTCTTCCAGATGGGAAATGCTAGGGTTCTGTGGAGCCATAAATATGACCACTAGAGGGGAAGACAAGCAAGACTTCCAGAAGAAGACAGGTGGGCAGTTAATGAGAGAAGAGGCAGCTCTGCCAGAAACCAAGAGAGGTAGTGAGCCCCTTGTCACTCTTGGGAGGTGTCCTCTGACCCAGTCCTGGTTTGCTCTACATCCGTCATATCTACCTCCAAAGACACATCTCATGAGGTGTCTTTGGCAGGATGTGTGTTACAGTGAGCCCCCTACATAGGACCCTTCAAGTTTTGAACTTTCAAAGTCTATATCTGGTTCCAGCAAAGAACCAGAACCTGTGCCCTCAGCATCAGGCAGGAGTGAAATTGCAGTTTGCCCTCCATCTCCTTAGATTTCCCTGGTGGCTCAGATGGTAAAGCCACCTACAATGTGGGAGACCCGAGTTCAATCCCTGGGTCAGGAAGATCTCCTGGAGAAGGAAATGGCAACCCACTCTTGTATTGTATTGTATTGTGTTCTTGCCTGGAAAATCCCATGGACAGAGGAGCCTGGTAGGCTGCAGTCCATGGGGTCGCAAAGAAGCAAAGAGTCAGACACAACTGAAAGACTTCACTTTTTTTTCTCCTTCTCCTATTGGTGATGACCTTTCGGCTGTAACACCCCCCACCCCATCCCCCTCCTCCAGTCAGTAACTCCTCTCCCCTGTTTGCGTGATACCACCCCTGGATGCCAGCTATGCTGCACTACCATACTCTTCAAGGTACTGTACTATAAGAGTAAAAACTTTTTCTTTAGTTTTTGTGTTTGTTTTTTAATGTACTATTTAGGTGAAAAGTATTTTAAACCTATTAGAGGGCGGTACTACAGCGACGACTGTGTTAGTTGGGTACCTATGTTAGCTTTGTTGGACTTAAGAACAAATTGGACTTGCAAACGTACTCATGGGATGTAACTCATTAGTTTGTAGGGGACTTACTGTACCCTGTTTAAACTTCTATGAATGGAAGTCCCAGGTCCTGAGACACAAACCACCTCTCCACTCGAGGCAAATGGCAGGAACTGTCAAGTTGGGTAGTTGGAGAGTCTTGCAGTTGGGCTGGGCTCTGTGCTGTGTCCCGGTCTTCACAGCTGGGTGGAATTTGATGGTCACATTTGACTGTGAGTGGCTAATAGTGGCTGAAGAAAGGGCAAGAGTCATAAAGATATATGACTCATAGTCTCACAGAAGAGATCTTGGAAGTCCTCTAGCCACTGGTGTTCCTCATTGGATTCTCCCAGCTCCTGCAGAAACACTTCCATTCTTGAGATAACTGTTCCATTGTCAAATGGCACTTAGGGTTAGACATGCCCATCTATGATGGGCTGGGTCTTCCTAGGTGGTACTAGTGGTAAAGAACCCACCGGCCAAAGCAGGAAACATAAGAGACACGGGTTCGATCTCTGGCTTGGGAAGATCCCCTGGAGAAGGGAACAACTAGCCACTTCATTATTCTTGCCTGGAAAATCCCACGGACAGAGGAGCCTGGCAGGCTTCAGTCCATGGGGTCGAAAAGAGTCAGACACCACTGAAGTGACTTAGTATGCCTGCATGCATGGGGGGCTGCAGTCTCCCTTCTACTAACTGACATGAGTGGATCTTTGAGCTGGAAGGACCCTCAAGCAATCATCTGAATTCCCCCCGCTACTTTGAACAGGGCAGGTGTTTTTTATTTTTCACCCAGAGCGGGTTAATGGCAGAGGGAGGCTCTCTGCTTCCCATTCAGTAATTCCACACTGTTATGCCATGGTGTTCTGACTGACTCTTAGAGCTGAATGGAGCAGAAGGACATCAGTCCTTCTTTGCTTGCATGTAGGAATCTCTTCTATAGCGTGCTCGATGTGTGGCCATCACCCGCCCACCAACTCCCATGCTGGTTCTCACCATCCTCCCCCAGCCCCAGGAGAAACTCCAAAGCTCAAGGACAAAATATACCTGTCTGGTTTCTGTTCCACTGTTGGCACTGACTTGGTTTTCAGATTATTCCTCTTTGGTTCTTTTTCCTGACTTTAGACTATACTACCAAGCTACAGTCATCAAGACAGTATATAAACAGAAATATACCCCAAGACACAAAAACAGAAATATAGGTCAATGGAACAAGATAGAAAACCCAGAGGTAAACCCACACACACCTATGGGCACCTTATCTTTGACAAAGGAGGCAAGAATATATCATAGAGAAAAGGTAGTCTCTTCAGTAACTGGTACTAGGGAAACTAGACAGCTACATGTGAAAGAATGAAATTACAACACTTCCTAACAACATACACAAAGATAAACTCCAAATGGGTTAAAGACCTAAATGTAAGACCAGAAACTATAAAACTCTTACAGGAAAGCACAGGCAAAAAACTCCATGACATAAATCACAGCAAGATCCTCTATGACCCACCTCCCAGAGTAATGGAAATAAAAACAAAAATAAACAAATGGGACCTAATTAAACTTAAAAGCTTTTGCACAGCAAAAGAAACTACAAACAAGGTGAAAAGACAATCCTCAGAATGGGAGAAAACAATAGCAAATGGAACAACTGACAAAGAGTTAATTTCCAAAACATACAAGCAGCTCATGCAACTCAATACCAGAAAAACAAACAACCAATCAAAAAGTGGGCAGAAGACCTAAACAGACATTTCTCCAAAGAAGACATACCAATGGCTAGTAAGCACAACATCGCTCATTATTAGAGAAATGCAAATCAAAACTACAATGAGATATCACCTCACATTGGTCAGAATGGCCATCATCAAAAAAATCTATAAACAGGAAATGCTGGAGAGGGTGTGGAGAAAAGGGAACTCTTGTATTGTTGATGGGAATATAAATTGGCACGGTCACTATGGAGGACACTAAGGAAATTCTTAAAAAAAAAACCAACTAGGAATAAAACTACCATATGACTCAACAATCCCACTACTGGGCATATACCCAAGGAAAACATAATTGAAAAAGACACAAGTACCCCAATATTCACTGCAGCACTGTTTATAATAGCTAGGACAAGGAAGCAACCTAGATGTCCATTGATGATGAATGGATAAAGAAGCTGTGGTAGATACATACAATGAAATATTTGTTGTTGTTCAGTTGCTCAGTCGTGTCCGACTCTTTGTGACCTCATGGACTGCAGCACGCCAGGTTTCCCTGTCCTGCACCATCTCCCGGACTTTGCTCAAACTTATGTCCATTGAGTCAATGATGCCATCCACCCATCTCATCCTCTGTCACCCCCTTCT
Source organism: Redunca redunca (assembly GCA_006410935.1). Taxonomy (NCBI): domain Eukaryota; kingdom Metazoa; phylum Chordata; class Mammalia; order Artiodactyla; family Bovidae; genus Redunca; species Redunca redunca. The sequence goes on along the minus strand of SJYQ01025502.1, from coordinate 106,674 downwards.
CTTCCTGCCCTCAGTCTTTCCCAGCATCAGAGTCTTTGCCAGTGAGTCAGCTCTTCACATCAGGTGGCCAAAGTATTGGAGCTTTAGCCTCAGCATCAGTCCTTCCAATGAATACTCATGGTTGATTTTCTTTCGGATGGAGTGGTTGGATCTCCTTGCTATTCAAGGGGGTGAACCTAGAGCCTGTTACACAGTGTGAAGTAAGTCAGAAACAGCCAAATACCATATATGAAGGCAAATACCGTATATGAAATTATATACGTGGAGTCTAGAAAGATGGTACTAATTAAACTGTTTGCAGAGCAGCAGTGGAGACACAGACATAGAGAGGAGACGTGTGGACACAGAGCGGAGGAGAGGGTGGGATGAATGGAGGAAGCAACGTGGAAACATATATACCACCGCATGTAAAATCGAGAGCCAGTGGAAACTTTCTGTATGACTCAGGGAGCTCAAACCAGTGCTCTGTGACAACCTAGAAGGGTGGGAAGGGGAGAGAGGTGGGAGGTTCAAGAGGGAGGGGACATATGTATACCTATGGCTGATGTATGATGATACATGCTGATGTATGGCAGAAACCAACACAATATTGTAAAGCAATTATCCCTCAATTAAAAATAAATTAAAAAAATTTTTTGATGTTGATCATTTTTAAAGCTTTTATTGAATTTGTTACACTATTGCTTCTGTTTTATGATTTGGGTTTTTTTGCCCTTGAGGCATGTGGGGTCTTAGATGGCTGACCAGGGATCGAACCTACACCGTCTGCACTGGAAGGTTGAGTCTTAACCACTGGACCAGGAGGGAAGCCCTACCCACAGGTTCTTGTTCTACACTCAGCATAAGCCCTTCTTCTAGCTAGCAACCCTCCACGGTCTTGGTAAGACCCCCTCTCACAACCATGTAAATCTTTCCTTCTATAGACTAAGCACTCTCCCACTGTTGCCCAAAGGATGTGGTTTCCAAGCCTCTGACCCCTTTGCTGTGGTCCTCTGGAGTGCTGCAGTGCGTGACGCTCAGAACTGAGCTCAGCAGTCTAGGTACAGCACAGAGGTAACATCGCTGCTGTTACTTGGCCACTAAGCTTCTGTTAACGCAACATTGGCTACTGCATAACCACAGGCCCCTCGGGACTCTGCAGATGAACTTACAGTCGGTTAAATCCCGACTGTATTTATGAACCATTGTTAGACTAGCGTATCCATACCTTTCACTCACACGATGGATAGCTTTAATCTTTTTTTTTTTTTAATTTGGCTTCGGCATGTCTTAGTTGCAGCACGCAACTTTTTGTTGCCACACACAGACTCTCTAGTTGTGGCACATGGGCTCCAGATTGCACAGGCTCAGTAGCTGAGACATGTGTGGTCTCAGTTCCCCGACCAGGGATTGAACCTGCATCCATCCCCTGCATTACAAGGCAGATTCCTAACCACTGGATTAGCAAAGAAGTCCCTAATCTAATCTTTTAAAATTTCAGATTTTCACCCGGAATACTTGTTCATCTCCTCTAGGTCTTTGCATAAACATCATCTTCTTGGTGGTCTTCTGGACAAGCCCATCAAGCTTTGCCTAAACACACTTTGGTAGCATTTCCTATCTCATTCTCTGCTTTATTTTTCTCTATTGTTTTGATCACTGTTTGACATACTATGTACTGTATCTATTTATTCTTTTTCAATCTGTTTTCCCCCCATTAGAATGTAAGCTCCAGGGTGGGGAGGGGACCTTTTATCTATTTGTTCACCACCCCCATAGAGATAGTAACTCCTGACACACAGTAAGCACTCAGTATATACTGGTTGTATCAGTGAGTGAATAAAATGTAGGTGTTAAGCAGCTTGGGTTGCCATAACAAATACCATAGACCGGGTGGCTTAAATGATAGAGATTTATTTCTTATGGTTCTGAAAGTTGAGAAGTCCAAGCTCGGGGTCTGGCAAGGTTTGATTTCTGGTGAGGGCTCTTGTCTGCAGGCAGCTCCTTTTCACTGTGTCCTTACATGGGGCTTCCCTGGTGGTGCAGAGGTTAAAGTGTCACCTGCAATGTGGGAGACCTGGGTTCGATCCCTGGGTCGGGAAGATCCCCTGGAGAAGGAAATGGCAACCCACTCCAGTATTCTTGCCTGGAGAATCCCATGGACGGAGGAGCTTGGTGGGCTACAGTCCACGGGGTCGCAAAGAGTCGGACACAACTGAGCGACTTCACTTTCACTTTACATGGCCTTGACTCAATGTATGTGCACCAATTCTATGGGATTAGAACCCCACCCTTATGACCTCAGTTAACTTTAATTACCTCCCTAAAAGCCCTGCCTCCAAATACAGTCACTTTAAGGGTTGGGGCTTCAACATATGATTTGGGGGGACACAATTTCAGCCATAGTAGTAGGACATGGGGGTACCTTACTCAAACCATTCATACATGTAAGGAAGCTGTGGCCCTGAAACACTGAGGCAAGATCTTGCCCGTTCACCTGCGGGCAAGCCCTCACATAATGGCTATCAGTGGCACCTAGGGATCGATGCAGCCTCCCTCCAAAAAGCATCCAGGCAACTAGCAGCTCCATCCTCCTTCCTCACTGGACCCTCATCTCCAAACTTCAGGGCCAAAAACCCTCCTTGCAGTCTACACTGTGCAAGATGGCCACAGTGGCCAGTTTTCATCTACTGGAGGATTTTGCCCTCTTTCCAGGAACCCATCCATCAACCTGTCCTTACTGAGTCCAGCTCAGGCTACAACCAGCGGGCTCTGTCAGTGATGACAACAAGCTGGTAAGACAGAGCTAATTTTCATGAAGCTATTAGAGAAAAATGAAGTGCTAACAGTGTGTGAGGGACCGACTCCAGGATGTCAAGAGTTCCAAGAAGAGAGAAATCAGAGTGAGTGGCAGAGGGCCTCCCTGGTGGCTCAGTGGTGAAGGATCTGCCTGCCAAAGCAAGAGGCACAGGTTCGATCCCTGATCCGGGAAGATCCCACATGCCTCAGAGCAATTAAGCTTGTGCACAGCAACTATTGAACTTACGCTCTAGAGCCTGAGAGCTCCAACTACGAAAGTCCATGCATTCTAGAGCCAGTGCCCTGCAACAAGAGAAGCCCCCGCAAGGAGAAGCCCGTGCACCGGAACTAAAGGGTAGCCCCTGCTCACCGCAACTAGAGAAAAGCCCACACAGCAAGAAGACCCAGGACAACCAAACGTCACATCTAATTAATTAAGAAAAGAGAGTGGCAGAGAGCCTCTGGGAAGCTGTGGGACTTGAGTCAGGTCTGGAAGGATGCACGGGACCTGGACAAGCAGAGGGAAGAGAGTGACGCTGTGGATGATGGAAGGGTCGGGATGGTGACCCTACATTATGAACCAAGGACCGAGTAGAGTTGGGAGGGGGATGAGGGGGATGAATAGCACTGCTGAGGATGGGGGAGAATAGCCCTGGGAAAGACACGCTGTTTGGCCAAGTTAAATTATTTTGTTCTTTCTTCTTTCCTTCTCCCCACCTGCATCAGAGAGGGCCAGAGCTTGCCTAACAGGGTTTGTAAGGAGCCTCCCAAGAACGTTCATCAACAGCAGTTCTTTCCTTTTTTCCATCAGCAAAGGAAGCTCCTCGGATTTCTTTGCTGTCCTTCTTACCCAGAATTTGTCCTCCACCAGCAGCCAGACTGGGGGGGTTGGGGAGCTGCAGCTTGCTCCCCGGAGCAGAGTCAAAGTTCCTTGGGGTCTGAGGTACAGTAGGGTAAAGGGTTTGGCTGGTCGGTCCCTTCCTTCTTGGATTCGACATGAAGTGGGCAGGTCCAGGCAGCTGTGCTGAGTATTTATGTTACGCAAAAGGCCGACTCAGCCCTCCTTCCTGCCAAGGTCAGCAAGCCACATTCCGGGCGGTTTGGGTGTATGGGTGTCTTCAGAGTGAGCTGGAACATGGGCCAGGAACCCAGGCCTTCGCCGGTGCAGCCCCATGGAGCCCGGGGGACTTCTGTGCCCACTGGGCACCACCAGGAATCCCTTGGATCATTTTTTTCACCCCAGATCTTCCACCCTTTCTTCTCTGAGCTTCTCTGTTCACCAGTGAGTGGGACCAGGGGTGGGGCATGGAAACGGGGACCTGGCCTCACTTGGGGTGGTGGGGGTTGCAGAGAAGAGACCCCAGAGAGGCTGCAGGGAGGGTGTGGTGTGTGGGGGAGGGCAGAGCCACAGCAGTCAGGCACTTGCCTGCACAACTTCAGTAAAAGCTCAAAGGGTGTGTTGCCTCCCCACCCCCCATGACCATCACCAGCCATAGCCACGCACATTCTCAGGTCGGACTGCCGGCCTTGGACTAAAGCAGCCATCATTTAAAGGGGAAAATCGGTAGCCCCAGGACGGTCCGAATGTTAACTATGGCAGGGGAGCAGGGGCACACCCACCCTTCACTTTAGAAATTACCAGAATGCGGAACCTCCCTGGTGGTTCAGCGGTTAAGAATCCACCTGCCAATGCACAGGACACGGGGCAGGTTCGATCCCTGGTCCCAGAAGATCCCACATGCCACCGGGCAGCTGAACCCGGGCGCCACAACTGCTGAGCCTGTGAGCTCTAGAGCCCGAGAGCCGCAAGAGAAGCCATCACGGTAAGGCCGCTCACCACAGCTAGAGGATAGCCGCTGCACACAGCAGCTGGAGAAAGACCACACACCACAAGTAAGACCCGGCACAGCCAAATTAATTGATTAATTTTTTAAAAAAAGAAATTAACAGAATGAGATTAGTTCAGGAATTAAGGACTTCTAATGTGCAGATAAACTTCCAATTTTATTAAAAATGTGCAAGGCAGCTCTTTCCTTGTCCCTCAGGCTTCCTCTCTCCTGCACAAACCCTACCAGTCCCTCAGGCTTCTACTCTGGGTCAAGGCTCTCTAGAAAGCCCTTCATCCCCCATCTATCTCCCATGAGCCAGGGACCCTGATGTTTGTCACCCGTCTAAAGAAACCCCTGCCTGTTGAGCCCTTGGAGAAGCCAGGATGGGGTTATTTTCTATCTCCTTGAAATTTCCTGGGTCCTTGAAGACTGAACCCACACAGTTCATCATCAAGGCAAGGTAACAAATACAAAAGAAGGGTGGCTGGCAAGAGAAGCACCAGGATGATAAGAGAGGCCGCTGAGTGTGTTTTCTCCAGAGATGCGTTCGAATCAAAGTCAGGGCGGGCCCCCAGCATCAGTACTGGGCTCCACACCCCCGCCCTATCCGCATCCACTGAGGAGACAAGCAGGGAACCCTCGAGCCCCCAGCTCTGCAGATGGCATTCGATATGACCAGCCTGGTGGGGCCTGCAAGGCAGAGTCTGGTGCTGAACTCTCTGTAAGCAAGACCCAGGAGCCGCAGTTTAATTAGAATTCCTGCCCAGGATGAAGGCTTAGGGCTGCCAGCCTAAGCCTTGAGCCATTGGTCACGCCCCATAAAGGCCACACACGAGTCCTGGATCCAGGGCGGGCCAGCTCCCCTGGTGGGGGTGGCCTCAGAAGTGGTGCGTGCCAGCAACCCCGGGCTCCCCAGGACTCCATCAAAAGGTCCCCTCTCAGTAGGGCACATGTGTCATGACACCCGAGGAGGACTTGGACCTCTCTTCTAGGCCACTCTGGCTGGGGAGGTCTCTGTTCTCTCCCCGACGCCTTCCAAGAGACCACTCCTGTCCCCAGCATGCCCCCATGTCTGCCTTTGATCCCAGCTGCGGACACCGCCATTCAAAGCCCCACATGTCCAAGACGGCTGCGGGGTTGGCAGGAGGACCAAGGCAACCTGCGCCAGGAGGGTGAGTATTTCGAGAAGATTTACATCAAACACACACTTTTAAAACTGTGAAATATGCTATAAACTTCATACCAGGTTTGCTAATGACAGAGTCAGTGTGGGCTGGCAGCTGCTGGGCCATGCAAGGCTCCCAGCAGCTCCAGCAGAGACCATGACCTTGGGCGCACAGCCAGCGTGGGGACCGGCAGAGGCTCCGCCCACCTCCATCCTCCTGGTAGCCTGGCCCCCAAACTAGGGAGCCCACCAGTCTGCAACGTGTGACCCTGAAGGGTCTAGATCCCACCCACAACCCACATTCCTGAGGCTGCTTCAGACTCCACCTTTAATAAAGCTTTGGTTTAACACTAGCAGGGTTTCCCATGAAGGGGTATCCCTTTAAGGGGTTTTCAGTCATTTACACTTTAGTGCGAATGAAGGCCCTGGGGGAGATGGACACTGGCAACCCACTCCAGTATTCCTGCCTGGAGAATCCCAGGGACAGAGGAGCCTGGTGGCCTGCAGTCCATGGGGTCGCAGAGTCAGACAAGACTGAAGGGGCTTAGTAGGCATGCCTGTGAATGAAGGATCTGAGACCAGATTACTTTAGAAAATTAGGAGGTGGGGGCCCAGGGTGCCAGGGTTCTGAAGGGGAGGGAAGTACTCAACGAAGTAATTTTAAGTCGGGGCAAGTTCTGCTCCTTCATGGATGACTCTGAGGTTGAGGCTGTTATTGAGGCCAGATCACAGAGACTCAAATCCTAGAGTTGCCACGTCTTAGTCATTAACTGGGTGCCTGTTTGCTCAGCTGTGAAAGGAAACTCTTAGCAGCATCCTGTAATGTTGTGGGATTTAGTAAGTCAGTGCACGTGCGAAGCATCTTGAGAACAGAGTCTGGCACAGAAGCCATAAGTAGGCACCACATAAGTGCTGCTATTATTATCTACAAAATTCAGGACCGAGACAAGACTGTCTTGGACTCCTGTTGTCAAGCGTGTGGAGCTCCTGAAGGCAGTCTTTGAGAATGCTCTCCTGTTTGGAAAGTATCTGTTTGCTCCCCTAAGAAAGGCTCCTGGAATGACAGGAAAGAAGTTCAAAGAAACCCCTGCAGAGGCTACTCAGTGGCTCCAAACCCTCCATTTCTCTTCCTGCAAAGTCCCACTCTGGGTTATTACCAACTTTCTGTCTTGCATACAAATGCAGTGCCATGCTAATAAATCAATTCCCAGCCATTAGGAACCTGTAATAATCCCTTTCACTCAGCCTTTCAAGCCTGTTTTCCCCAGCGCCCAATTAACTAATAGCTGGGACTTGGGGCTCCTTTGTCCTGGGTGACTCCTCACGGAATCCCTCCCCCTAGAGTGCTCCCCTGGTCCTCTTGATTGTCTCCCTGTCAGAACCCGCCTCACAGGGCCAGCCAGGAGATGATTGAGCAATTAGAATGTGGAAAGATGGGGGCTCTATGCTAATGGAGATGAGAGATAAATAAAAACATTTAATTTAATTAACCAAGCAATCAATTATGACTCGAATGCTATGTCCTCCCTGTAAGGTCCTATCTTAATGTTTCCACTTTAAAAAGTCAATAAATCATCATGTTAATCTATGAGTCTCTCAGTTTGCTCCCTCTCCCCACTTACATATTTTCAAAATAATCATATTCTTCAAGATCGAGTTCTAACTCATTCGGACTCATCTGTCTTACTGAGTGCCAGGCCCTGAGCTACAAATAGGAACTGAGAGCAGTGGTCTCCTAAAGGGCTACATACACCCTGGGGAGGAACACCAGGTGAGTTAGGGGTTGGTAAGAAAATACTGGAAGTTCCATTTCTTTAAAATATTTATTTGGCTGTTCTGGGTCTTAGTTGCAGCTTGGGGGATCTAGTTTCCTGACCAGGGGTTCAACCTGTGCCCTCTCCATTGGGAGGGCAGAGTCTTAGCCACTGGACCACGACAGAAGTCCCCATTTCTATTTATTTATTTTTAAGCATGCCCTCTGTTTAAAAAAAAAAAATTATTTATTTTTAAGCATGCCTCTCTATTCTTGTGTTTTCTTTATGATGACTGTAATATATGAATGGGCTTCCCAGGTGGCTCAGTGGTAAAAAATTTGCCTGCAATGCAGGAGACACAGGTTCAATCCCTGGATCAAGAAAATCCCCTGGAGAAGAAAACAGCAACCCGTTTCAATATTCTTGCCTGAGAAATCTCATGGACCGAGGAGCCTGGTGGGCTACAGTCCGTAGGATCTCAAGGAATTGGACACAACTTAGCAATGAAAACAACAATGTATGAATACAGAGGTACACGGGTGTCATTTTTAATTAATAAATACCTAAATATCGAGGATACATAACTTAAAATTTTTAATATGTGGGGTACCCAATCAAAAAAGTTTAGAGATGACATGGGTAGAGCGGTGGTTCTCCAAGAGGAAAGTGGGAAGTGGGTGAGAGATTTAGAATGCTCTGGAGAGAACCTTTTCAAGATGGACTTGCCCATCCCCCTGCCAGAAACCATAGGAGTCACAGGAGAATAGGTGGAAACTGATTGTCATGTTTTAAATCTCCAGGTGGTTTATACTGATCTTCTACCCTCTCTAGTCCCTGGTGAGACCCACCCAACCACTGACTTCTGGAAAGCTCTCTTCCACCCCCTCCCCAGCCTGCACTGGACCGTCCTGGGGTGTCCAGGTCTGAGAGTGGGCCCATTGTCAGCTCCTGCAGATGTGGGGGTTTCTACCTGGTGCCTCTTTCCAGAAGGTGTGAGAAGGGGAAGACCAGCGTGCTGGCCTCCACACATCACCCTCAGTGAAAGGCATTAAACACACACGTCATGGGGCAGGACTTCCCAGGTGGCTCTAGTGGTAAAGAACCCACCCGCCAATGCAGGAGACTCGGGTTCGAGCCCTGGGTCGGGAAGATCCCCTGGAGGTGGGCATGGCAACCCTCTCCAGTGTTCCTGCCTGGAGAATCCCGTGGACAGAGGAGCCTGGCGGGCTACAGTCCATAGGCTTGCAAAGAGTGCGACACGATGGAAGCAGCTGAGCACACACACTTGGGGCAGAGCTGGAAGGGGGTTTCCGGGACTTGGTCCCCTGGAGAGTTCCAGGTTAGTCAACGCACAGCCTCACCACCCTTTCTGCAGACATTTTCTACAAACTTTCAGCATCCACTGCCTTCCTGTTGCCTCTCTCGTCCCCAAGGAATTTACACTGAGTAAAAGGCCTGTCCAGAGGGCTGATTTAAGAAAAGAAGATGCTGAGGACGGACAGACGCATGGCTGCGAAGCAAGCCCTCCAACCAGACCTCTCAGTTATGAGGCTGCCCCGCCCATACCTGCACTGGGGTGGCGGTGCTAAGAGGTTCTGACCCAGGCTGGTGGGAGCCGGACGCCGAGTCCAGGGCTGCCCACTCAGACGTGAAGAATTCGGCCCATCTGACTCCATGTGTGATGGAGACAAGAAAGAGAAGATGGAAAGCTGGTCAGAAATGAGACACACGGAGAGAAGGCGGTGCCAGACAGGGTAGACCCTGTGGCCAGAGCCAGCCCAGTGGGCAGCTGGTTCTGAAGCCGCCTCGGCGGGCCGCCACTCCTGATTCTAAGACAGTGCTGCCCCTTGTTCTCCAGGTGGTCTGGGGGCATCAGGTCCCTGCAGATGCCAGAGCCAAGGGAAGCCAAACCTTGGGTAATTGTCTGCTTCCCAGGCAGAGCCTCCACGTATGCGGGCAGGGGCGGGGGACACACATGGGCAAGGCCATCCCATGTGCCCCTGTCTCCACACCCACTTCCGTTTCAGGCTGAAAGGACCTTTCCACTCCCAGGTCAGCCCTGGGGGCTCACAGCAGCAGGGTTCTCCCGCTGCAAATATTGACTGGGAAGGAGACTGGAACGGGGCTTGCATTTCGCCCCCTGGGGTTGGCCGAGACCTGGCCCTCCCTGGAGGTAGCCCGAAGGTGAGATGAGTTTCTTTCCGCAGCAGCTTGAGACCTTGGGGACTTGTCTCTCCTTTACATGGTCTCTTCTAGAAGGACATTCGTCCTGTTGGGTTAGAGGTCCCCCTGCCCCAGTCATCTGCCTTCTCACCAGAGGATCGGGAGCGGGCAGCCACACATCACAGCCGGTTCAGGCTCCTCCTCTGGTGAAGCAGAGGTGAAGTGAAGTCACTCAGTCGTGTCTGACTCGACCCCATGGGCTGCAGCCTACCAGGCTCCGCCATCCATGGGATTCTGTAGGCAAGAGTTCTGGAGTGGGTTGCTATTTCCTTTCCAGGGGATCTTCCCGACCCAGGGATGGAACCGCGGTCTCCCGCATTGTAGGCAGACGCTTTACCATATGAGCCACCAGGGAAGTCGAAGGTCTGTTCTGAAGAGGGAACAAGAGGATGATTGAGGCTGCGTTGTTGCCCAGGATAATGGCCAGGACCCAAGGTGAGGACAAGAAAGGCCAGCCACGGTCAGACATAAGAGGTCATAGGAGGAGGGCCTGAGGACAGGGGCACCGACCTGAAGGACACTGCAGTGAACAGAAGGGTGCTTCTGTGCCCCGAAAAGGGCAGAGGGGAACTCCAAGAGAACCACTTGGAGATGGTGGTTAGATTAGAGACGCCCAAAAGAAGAAAGACTGGCATCTCATCCCCCTACTGGCCAGTGACAGAGCTGGGGAACTGATAGGAGTGGGGGGTGATGAGAAACTCTTCAGAGAATGTTCTGGAAGCCTAGACTCAGAGTGCAGTGGCACTTCGGCCCCACTTCTCCATCCATGGGGACCACAGAGAAGGTGCTTGCTATGTGTTCCTTTACATTTGTGAGCAGAGGTACTAGCTCAGTGTCCCAGGACTGCCGTTACAAAGAACCACAAACAGGGCAGCATGAAACAGCAGATATTCATTGTCTCTCGGTTCTGGAGATCGGAAGTCTCAAATCAAGGTGTGGGCAGCACCGTGCTCCCACTGAAACCTTCAGGGGAGAATCCCTCCTTGCCTTGCCCTGGCTTCTTTTGATTTGCCAGCAAGCCTTTGAGTTCCTTGGCTTATAGCTGCAACACTCGCATCTCTGCCTCTGTCATCTACGGTGCCCTGCCTGTGTGTGTGTGCCTTCATCTAGTCTGCTTACAAGGACATCAGTCATCAGATTAGGAGTCCACCAACCTCCAGACCTCTTCTTAACCAATTATATCCGCAGTGACCCTGTTTCCAAATATGGAACATTCTGGGGTACTAGAGTTTAAGACTCAACGTATCTGTTTTGAGGGGGACACAATTTTACCACTAGCTGTTACTGTTATGAACCATTTCTAGACCAGAGATTTCTGAAGGTGGGAGGCTCACTGGATTGGCCAGCTGAACAAGAAGGCTCTATATATAGCACAGAAGAGTGGTCCCCAACCTTTTTGGCACCAGGGACTGATTTCCTGGAAGACAGTTTTTCCACAGACCAGGGATGGGGATGGTTTCGGGATGATTCAAGTGCATGACATTTATCATGTGCTGTATTTCTATTATTATTACATCAGCTCCATCTCAGATCATCAAGTGCTGGATCCCAGAGCAGGGGATCCCTGACATCAGTTTAGTTCAGTTCAGCCACTCAGTCGTGTCCAACTCTGTGACCCTATGGACTGCAGCACGCCAGGCCTCCCTGTCCATCACCAACTCCTGGAGCTTGCTCAGACTCATGTCCTAGAGTCAGGGATGCCATCCAACCATCTCATCCTCTGTCATCCACTTCTCCTCCTGCCTTCAGTCTTTCCCAGCATCAGGGTCTTTTCTAATGAGTCCACTGTTTGCATCAAGTGGCCAAAGTTTTGGAGCTTCAGCTTCAGCATCAGTCCTTCCAATGAATATTCAGGACTGATATCCTTTAGAATGGACTGGTTGGATCTCCTTGCAGTCCAAGGGACTCTCAAGAGTCTTCTCCAAACCACAGTTCAAAAGCATCAATTCTTTGGCGCTCAGTTTTCTTTATGGTCCAACTCTCACATCCATACACGACTACTGGAAAAACTAGACAGACCTTTTTCAGTAAAGTAATGTCTCTGCTTTTTAATACGCTGTCTAGGTTTGTCATTGTGTTTCTTCCAAGGAGCAAGTGTCTTTTAATTTCATGGCTGCAGTCACCATCTGCAGTGATTTCGGAGCCCAAGAAAATAAAGTCTCTCACTATTTCCATTGTTTCCCCATCTATTTGCCATGAAGTGATGGGACCAGATGCCACGATCTTTGTTTTTTGAATGTTGAGTTTTAAGGCAGCTTTTTCACTCTCCTCTTTCACCTTCAAGAGGCTCTTTAGTTCTTCTTTGCTTTCTGCCATAAGGGTGGTGTTGTCTGCGTATCTGAGGTTATTGATATTTCTCCCTGCAATCTTGATTCCAGCTTGTCCTTCATCCAGTCTGGCATTTCCCATGATGTACTCTGCATATAAGTTATATAAGCAGGGTGACAATATACAGCCTTGACAAACTCCTTTCCCAGTTTGGAACCAGTCTATTGTTCCATGTCTGGTTCTAGCTGTTGCCTCTTGACCTCCATACAGATTTCTCAGGAGAAACGGCATGAGCTATGCCCCTGGCATAGAGCACCTAAAAGGAAGGCAGGTAACACCCATCCATTCCAGTGCTCAGTGATTGCAAGCAGATACGGTGACAACCCCACGGACTCCTGTGGTTGGGTGACAAGGAGTCTGTGGTTAGCAGGCAGGCCCCAGGGTGAAGCTGAATATCACCTCCAGGAAAGCCAGTCTGGAACCTCCCCACTTAACACGGGGTTGGTCAGGTAAGGAAACTTCTGCCTCCTCCACCCTTCCTTCCTGCCCCTCAGCCCCTTCTAGGAGAAAGAAAAGGAGAAAGGGTCTCAGAAATGCATTACACCCTCTTCCTGCTCTCTAAGCAGTTGTGAGCCAACACTCTGGCCAGCCCAGGAGGAGGAAGGGGACAGTATCATATTGTGCTTAAGACTGAAGTCTTAAATGCTGGAAAGAGACGGGGCAAATGAGTCAAAGTGACAGGAAAGTCAGCACCCAGCCAAGAAGTCATTAAGGAGTGCACTTGCCAGTGGGGTGGAAGAGCTACACTTATAAATACAGGTAGTGATTAGGAAAAAATCATGCCATTTCAAGATCACACTCCAACCAATTGAGATTCCTCCATCTGCTAGCTGCAGTGAGTGTCTCTAAAACTGATTTATGAAAGTATCACATGCAGGCTGCTGCCCTCGCCAAATAGACGGTGCCCTTCATCATGCGCTTGGGCCCTGAGCTCAGACAGCCGTCTTCCTGTAACTGAGGAAGACGTCTTCCTGCCCAGGTAAGAACAGATCCCAACCCTCAGCACTCCAACACGAGACACCAAGCCACACTGGAGCGGCACAAAGAAGTCTTTGTCAGTCTCCATCCTCAGAGGAGCTCAGTACTCCTCCCATCTGATTGCAAATGTCAGAAGTCAAGGAACTTTCTCCAGGGCGGTATGGCTAAGTAAGGGCTGTCTGGAATCCAGGAAGCCAACTCCACAATGTATTTTGAAGAATCAAGGTTATTGAGCGACACAGACCAAGGAGAAAAATGCTATAGGCAAACAACTTCTTGAGCTGGTTACTGCTCCAGGGCGAGGTGTGAAGAAAGCATGCTGATCGATCCTGCACTATGGAAAGAAGTGGCAAGAAGGATCAAGATAAACTTGCTCACTGCTAACAGTCAACAACATCAAAAGAAAGAGCAGGCATACAGGGCCAAACAGGACTTCCCCAGTGGCTCAGACGGTAAAGCATCTGCCTACCATGCGGGAGACCCGGATTCAATCCCTGGGTTGGGAAGATCTCCTGGAGAAGGAAATGGCAACCCACTCCAGTATTCTTGCCTGGAGAATCCCATGGACGGTGGAACCTGGTAGGCTACAGTCCATGGGGTCACAAAGAGTCGGACACGACTGAGCAACTTCACTTTGATGGGGCCAAACAATTCATTTAGAATATATCCATCAAATACTAATCAAAAAGCCACTAGTGTAGACATAGTGTTAGGCACGTGTGTGTGCCCATAGTCGATTTGGTCGTGTCCGACTCTTTGCAATGCTATAGACTGTAGCCCACCAGGCTGGAACTTCTATTAGGTAATATAATACATAGAAATGTTTTACTTTATCTCCCATGTCTCTTAACATCTCTAATATTTTATACCTCTTTAAATTTTTACAATAAATTCTGGGCAATTTCTGAAAGCTTTCAGTTTGCTTATTCTTTTTGTATGTCATTTTGCTTTTTCAAACAATTATTATATTTTCATTTCAGTGCCCATATTTTCATTTAATATGCCCACTGTCTTTTCACTATCTTTCTCTTTTTTAGCATTTTTATTACTTCATTAACATCTTTAATCCTTTGAAGCATCTTTTTAAGAATTCACGTGCTGTGCTTAGTTGGTCAGTCGTGTCTGACTCTTTGTGACCCCATGGACTGCAGCCCACCAGGCTTCTCTGTCCACTGGGATTCTCCAGGCAAGAATACTGGAGTGGGTTGTCATGCCCTCCTCCAGGGGATCTTCCCAACCCAGGGATTGAACCTAGGTCTGCCACATTGCTGGTGGATTCTTTACCATCTGAGCCACCATGGGAGCCCAAGAATACCAGAGTGGGTAGCCTATCCCTTCTCTAGGAGATCTTCCCGACCCAGAAATCGAACCGGGGTCTTCAGATAAATCCTTATAAGGGCCTATGGATACACTGGCCCTGCCACAGGCATTTTGATTCTGTACCAGATTCTGTACCAGCTGAGCTACCAGGGAAGCCCTTTAAGAATTCATATCTCTTACATTTTCCGAAATTCTTAGTCATATCCATAGACACATGTTCGTTATGGATTGTTTCCGTGTGAGTTTTAACTTTCTTGAGCCCATATTCAACAGAACTCCATCTGTGAGAATCCTGGGTCAGGGTGTGTCCTTTCAGTGGGATTTTGGGTTTGCTTTTGCCAGTCTCCCAGGAGGTATCATCAGCCTTGGGCCATTTGTATGTTAATGTCTTAGCCTGAGGATTCCTGGACCACCCGGATAGTATAAATTAGAACCAAACTCGGGCAAGGTACAGGCTGTGACTACAGATTCTCAGGGGGTACTCTTTCTCATCCAGACCCAAGCCAAAGAAGACAAGTATCTTTGCTGGCTCCTTCTGCTGATGAGTGGACTTTTGTTTTTAGTCCATTATTTTACTGAGCATGTTGCCCATAAATGACTCTAGTTTTAGGCAAGAGCCTCAGTTCCAACCCCTCCGCTTGATGAGGGTCCAAGGCTTTGTCTCTGAGGGGGTTCAGACCAAACTCCTATCCATGACCAGGTCTCAGAACAAGCTGGCCTCCACTCAGGACTGCTGTGTCTTGATCACATTATTTCATTGTTGTTTACTCACTAAGTTGTGTCCGACTCTTCTGTGACCCCATGGACTGTAGCCCACCAGAGTCCTTTGTCCATGGGATTTTCCAGGCAAGAATACTAGAGTGAGTTGTCATATCCTTCTCCAGGGGATCTTCCTGACCCAGGGATCAAATCTGTGTTTTCTGCATTGCAGGCAGATTCTTTACCTCTGAGCCACCGGGGAAGCCCATACTTCCCAATCTGGTTTTCTGTTTGCTCTATATTTCTGGCCTTGAGGATTTCTTTTACTTTTCTATAAGCTCAACTGTGTATTGAAAAGAGTACTTGTTCTATCATAGCCAAGATTTTTAGGTGTTTTGTAGCAAAAGAGTTCCCCAAATTATACTGGTTCATAGTATCTACAAATTAAAGTCTGAACTTCTTCATAGTTATTATCTTCTCATAGTTTGCTGAGTCAGACACTTTATTACTCCAGATTAATAATTTCATTGCCTCTGTGGGCAATATGTCAGCCTCAGCTCCTCTTGTTAAACACCTGTCCTCGCCACCTGTCTTAATTCAAATTCCTGGGAATAGTTACTGGTTTGGGCCAGTCCACTGGGCCATGGGCAGCCCATGAGTCAACTGCTTTTGAGTCAGATCCAGTCAGATGCAGCTGGAGGAGGGGAGGGGTCCCATGGTGTAAAAGATCATAGCCTAACGCTGCCTCAAGTCAGATAAATCCTCATAAGGGCCTGTGGATACACTGGCTCTGCCATAGGCATTTTGAACCCAGTCCTCTGCCCAGCACTGTCAGAAAAAGATCCCTTCATCATCCAAATAGCATTTTGCCCATGAACAAGCAAATAAATGAACAAATAGTTAAGATGTCCAATAGAACAAATAGCTAGCCCATAGTCAGTTGTGCCAATTGTGATGGTTAATATAGTTTTGATTGAAAAGGCAGTCTCTAATGGCCTCTGGTCAACATTTTTTGTCAACGATTTAGACACTGAGATCAAAGTCGGTTTATAAATTTGACGCATGAGACAAAGTTGAAAGGGACAGATAACACATTCCAGAAACAAAGTTCAAATGGTTTCTGCTGATTAGAATAAACAAGATTAAGTTTAATAAGGATTAGGTAAAGCCCTGAAGTTAGGTCCAAAATACCAATGGGGAAGCACAGGATTGCTGGCTTGGCATCAATTCACAGACAGAGGACCTGGGGGTTTGAATGACTGTAATTTCAACCTGAACCTGGTTGGTCCTACTCAGCTCCCACCCAAGTCCTCTTAGCCTTGGCAAGACATACAAGACCCATGGAAAAGAGCTCTCCAGAAGTCACCCAGCATCCATGGGCTTAGATGCTAGCTTGCCTCATCAGTCCCACCTTACTCTGACCTCTGCCCATTCTTTGTATTCCCCAACTTACTCCCTCTCATTTTATCCACAGCTTTGTTGCCTGGACCCTTCTTTCACATCTCTGCTCCTTAGTCATTGCACTTGGAGCCTTTTGGGTCTCTGAAATCCACCTCACACTATACTAGATCCTTGGAAGAAATTCAGGACACATTTCTCCTAGAGAAGAGGCCATGGAAAGCATTCAGGCATCTCTGAATGGAAACAGGAGCAGACATGTTCTGTGTTGCTCCAGGCAGACGGGAGAGTCACATGGATCAGATATCTGTTCAATATCAGGCTTTCATGTTTCAATTAGTATGTGTGAGCTTACTCTATGCAAGGTAATAGGTGCCTTGAGCCATCCAAAGGAAAGACTGCAACAAATGAAATTAATTAATGGAATTAACCAGCCACAGTGTTGGAGGGAGATCCTTGACCCTTTATCACAAAGACTGCAGAGTCGATTCCTGCCCTAGAGAAGAGGTCTAGATTCTGACCTAAAAAGGCCCCCATCTGATGGCAAAATTCTGGTTCTATCATACTATTTTCAAGCCAGGGCAGCTTGCTCAGAAAAGCACTGACAAGAACTAATCTTTTGAATGCAGAAAGAGTGGCAGTCTGCAGCTTGTCACACCAGAAGAATCAGAATGGCCTGCAGAGCACCTGCAAACACTTCTCTACCAATGCACTTTGCTTCTGGCCCTTTAAGTTAGCCCAACCCATCCCCAGGCTGCACCTGCAGAAGATAAAGCCTGCCTGAAAATAGCCACGGGTGTTCAGAGCAATTTCCCAGAACTTCCATTCTCTGATTTGGCTTGAATTCCATCTCACCCTCCTCCAGGCTCTTGGCTCTGACTTCATCTCAGTTATCTGAACCTTGGCTTTACTTATTCTATAGACCAGAGAGATTTTCGGACTTTAGCATCAGAATAACCAAGAGAACTTGTTAAAACATGATTCCTGTCTCTATCCCCAGAGTTTCAAATTAAATAGGTCTGGGATGGGCCCAAGAATTCACATGTCTAACATGTTCTCAGAGAACACTGATGCTGCTGGTCCAGGGACCACGCTTTGGGAATCCCTACTCTAGCCTGTAGCACAGCTCTTGCCTCTGCAGGAACTCCCCAGGCTAACTCAACCCCCACGAAAGCCTACCTCTGCCCCATAAGCTGCTGTAGCCCCAGCCACCCCTCGGGTACCGCTAGCATCTTTGGATGCTGTTGACAAAGAATGCCTAAAATTCCCCAGATCACTTCCCCAAAACCCAAGCTTTCTTGATCTCTTTAAATGCAAGTGCTTCAGAAAGTATTTTGCCATGAAAGTGAAAGTTGCTCAGTCGAGTCCAGCTCTTTGTGACCCCAAGTACTATGCAGTGCATGGAATTCTCCAGGCCAGAATACTAAAGTGGGTAGCCTTTCCCTTCTCCAGATCTTCCTGACCCAAGGATCGAACCCAGGTCTCCCACATTGCAGGTGGATTCTTTACCAGCTGAGCCACGAGGGAAGCTCATTTTGCCATAGTTTTATAGAAATAATTCATCACCGATCCTCTGGGAATGGTGTTCTTTCCTTAAGAGAGTGTTTGAAAAAGCCATCACTCCTCCAAGTCTTCCCAAATCAGGTGAGACCTGGCTGGTAGCCTTCTAGGTACAAAACTGGAAGGCTGGAGCAAACAGCTGAAGGTAGACAGTAAGGGCCATTTATTATTTTTTTAAAGAAGAAACTCTGCATGTTTTTTGGTTTTGTTTTTAATTTATTTATTTGCATCAGTTGCGGCACATGTGTTCTTCTATCCTCATTGCAACATGTGAACGCTTAGGTGCGGCATGTGGAATCTAGTTCCCTGACTAGGGATCAAACCCTGGCCCCCTACCTTGGAAGCACGGAGTCTTAGCCACTGGACCACCAGGGAAGTTCCAGTAAGTTCCAATTATTAAAGCAAACTCTAACTTAACTTTCATTTTGGGCCTAGGCTCTGTCATAAGCACTTTGCATGTATTTGTTATTCATTCCTCCTAGCAAACCCGTAAGGAAGATATTATTGTTATCTTCCTTTCACTGATGAGGCAACCAAGCACAGAGAGGTCAGGTAACTTGCTGTAGCTCACACAGCTAGACCCTGACAGAGCCAGGATCAACCCCGAGAGTGCGAGCTCCCGTGTCTTGCACTCTGGACTGCACTGCAAACCTGGAGAGACTTGCAGACTCTGAAATCTATGTTCTGGGATCAGGCTCCTTTTTATACAGAAACATGAACCCCAGTTGGGCACCAATTTCAGGTCTTCAACCACTTCCTCACCATCATCATTCACACTGAGACTTGTTCCCATATAAAGGAATAAGAAATTTGGGAATACATAATTTGTAACAAGTAATAAGGGAACATGTAATTTGAAGAATCAGCAAACAGAAATTTGGGAGAGCCAATGGGGAGGACCTAAGACCATTCCAGGAGGACCCAGCTGACCATGAACATAAACCTGATTTTAATTAGTATCTTGACTGTTTTGCAATGACTTAATTGAGGTGGGAACACTGAGGGCACAGAGTTCTTGAGGGCTGTCTGAGACAGTAGGCATCCCTGAAAGTCAAGGTAGGTCTGAGCCACTTTTTTTTTTTTTTTTAAGATTTTTGTGTATGTGAGGACCGTCTTTAAAGTCTTTATTGAATTTGTTACAATATTGCTTCTGTTTTATGTTTTGGTTTTTTTGGCCATGAGGCATGTGGGGTCTTAGTTCCCCATACCCCCTGCATTGGAAGCTGATGCCTTAACCACTGGACCGCCAGGAAAGTTCCTGAGCCACTTTTAAGTTTTGGAGGTATTTCCTAAAGAGGGGCTTATTACAAATGTTTGCATCAAGGAAACAGACACCTTTAATATAAGAAATACATAGTGCAATAGCCTGGTGAAATTCACAAGATGACTGATTCCAGGATCTATTAGAACGCGTGTGAATTCTGTGTGCCCTGGCCATGCGGTGGGGTAACAATCTGCCATCGGAGGGTGCTGTGAGGGGTACCTGTCCTGTCGGGTAGCTCAGTGCCTGTGTGTGAAGCCTCGTGCAGAAAACATCTACACACACTGCTGGGGTCGTCCCTCCTGCCTGACAGCCGTCCCTCCCCCGGGGCTAGTCCAGGCTCTCTGCAATGCTGAGACTCCGGGTCTCCTGGAGTCTGGACCAGCCTGTCCCAACACCTCTTTCCACCCTCCGTGCTCTGTCTTCAGACCGTCTCCCTTCCTACCTCTCTACTGAATTTCTTCCATCTACCGCTGCCTGAAAACGGAAAATGCATGATGTCCTGGCCAAATACCAACATTTTAATCCACATCTAATGGTTCCTTTGCTTTTAAAGATCCCTTGTCTTGAATCCAAGAACATGTTTCTAGACCTGTATATTATTTCCACCTCTGGCCATGAACTTGACTGAATAAACAGAATCTGGTCTGCCTCTTTATTAGAACAGAAGGGGCACTGTTTTCAGTTCGCCTCCCCAGCCTTTCAGAGGGGCTTACGTCCACACAGACCCTGTTCCCACCCAATATCTGCTTCCAAGCAAACTACAGCTGGACCAACAGTTAAAATTTTTCCAGGAGTGGGGGCATCTCAGCAAACTGATAGGGTTGATGGATAAAATGCAGGCTGCCCAGGCAAATTTGAATTTCAGATAAACAATGAATACTTTCATGGTATAAGTGTACCCCAGGCAATATTGAGGACATAGTATAAGTAACACAAATTATAAGTTAGTTTAAAGGTATTTGCCATTTATCTGAAATTCAAATTTAATTGGGAATGCTGTATTTTTATTTGCTAAATTTGGCAACACTAAGGATAGATCAGATAAAATCCAGTTAAATAAGAGTTCTAATATGGAAGCAACCTATATGTCTATCAACACAGGAGTACATAAAGATATGGTGCTTGTATACAATGAAATATTATTCAGCCATTAAAAAGAATGAAATAATGGCATTTGCAGCAACATGGATGGACCTAGAGATGCCATACTGAGTGAAATAAGTCAGATAGATAAGGTGAACTATCATATGACATCCATTATATGTGAAATCTAAAAAGAAATGATCTGATGAAAAAACAAGAAAGAAAGTTCCTGGTTAAAGTATTTTAAAATTGAAAAAACAGATGTGGTACATATATAAAATGGAATATTACTCAGCCACAAAAAGGAATGAAATTGTGCCATTTGCAGAGATCTGGATGGACCTAGAGACTGTCTTACAGGATGCTGTAAATCAGAAAGTGAAAAACAAATATCGTATTTTAACGCATATATGTGGAATCTAGAAAAATCGTACAGAGGAACCTGTTTGCAAAGCACAAATAGAGACAGACATAGAGAAGAAAAGTATGGACAGCAAGGGGAGGGGTGAGGATGGGATGAATTGGGAGATTGGCATTCACTTGTATGAGCTACCATCCCATTCCTGACAAGCCAGCCTTTGGGGCTTCCCAGGTGGCGTTAGTGGTAAAGAACCCGCCTGCCAATGCAGGAGACATGGATTTGATTCCTGGGTTGGGAACATCCCCTAGAGGAGGAAATGGCAACCCACTCCATTATTCTTGCCTGGAGCATCCCATGGACAGAGGAGCCTGCCCGGCTACAGTCCATGTGGTTGCAAAAAGTCAGACGTGACCGAAGAGACTTGGCATGCGCACATTGCATGTAAATTACACTGCGATAAAGCTGATGAAAAAGGAAAAAACACTGAAAAGATTTTCATAATTGTTGGGCTTCCCAGGTGGCACTAGCAGGAAAGAACCTGCGTGCCAATGCAGGAGACACAAGAGACACAAATTCCATCCCCAGGTCGGGAAGATTCCCTGCAGGAGGGCACAGCAACCCACTCTAGCATTCTTACCTGGAGAATCCCATGGACAGAGGAGCCTAGCTGGCTACAGCCTATGAAGTCACAAAAGACTTGGAGAAGATTTAGCAACTAAACAACAACTTTCCTAAAAAGCAAAGGAAGATAAGGGAGATTGATGCCTTTTTTCTAGCCCCAGGACTGATCACTGCATGATTTGAGGGCACACCTTTTACAGCAACCCCACCTCATTCACAGTGCTTCAATTTCATCCTAGATGCAAAACAAATTTCTCCTGGATCCTGAAATCATCTTGAGGTCTTCAGAAGAAGAGGTGTGGGAAACAGTCAAGGAAGCCTTCTGTCATCTCAATAACCAGCAACAGTGAGATGGCCCCACCCCTCAGATGAAAGGGGAGAAAAACAGTCTCCTTAGAAAACATTTTTTAATTAAAAAATTTTATCAGAAACATTCACAGAAGGATTTTAGTCAAATGATGCAGTAATTTTACGGCGATCATAACCATACTTTTGAAAGCCAGGGCTGATTACCAGGTGTATTAGAAATGGCCTTGGGAGAAACCTCTGTGCAAATATTCCTTTTTTAGTTTCATTTCAAAGACAACTTAAAAGGGAAAAGGGAGGGTGTCTGAAGCAGTAGAGTAGCAGTCATTTGCACCTGGACCTATGTGTCATCTCAGAGTCTGGAGCATTCTCTGCACCTGTGGGAGTGCCCATGTGTGCCCAGGAAGCCCTGCGAGCCGGACAGAGGGGCGTGGCAGAGACAAGGTGCCTCTGCCAAGGTCACTGGGAAATACAGGTGGACTTGAGGGCTCCGCTCCCACCTGGTTACAATCACGCAGCCTCTCGGCTTTGAATGGAGCATGGCCTTCGGGAGGCCCCTCTGAGCTTCCGGACTGCAACCTCTGCAGCTGAAGGGAAGCTGATGAGGCCCCAGCCACGCTTCCTGAACTCTTGCTACACGATCGGCACCAGTAGGCCTCCTGGGGGAGAATGAAGATGGACATGATTCAGATCCTCCAACAAGGGTGAGGTTAACTCACAGAGACAAGTCTTTGGGAAGAGATGAGACCTGCCAACAAGGATGCAAGTGGTGTTCAGACCTTTCCCTTGGCCTCCAAGCCTAGGTGGGAGTAGACATGTTGTTTAGTCGCTAAGTCATGTTCGACTCTTTTGCGACCCCATGGACTGGAGCCCGCCAGGCTCCTCTGTCCCTTGGGATTCTCCAGACCGGAGTCCTGGAGTGGGTTGCCATTCCCTTCTCCAGGGGATCTTCCCTTGGCGGGCAGATTCCTTACCACTGTTGAGCCACCAGGGAAGCTCTGGGTGTAGATGTAGACTCGGAGTATTTCACAGTGTCATCCTGCCCATCCTATATCCTGTCCGACTGGAGAACCCCTGCCTCTTCCCCATGACATACAAAGCCAGCTCAGCGCTGGGTCTGAGCGTTGAGTGTTGGCCTCCAAGCTGTTGGCTGAAAACCAGACCCTTGCGGTCTCCTCCAAGAAATCCAGAAGGGACTTTGGATGGCATGTTCCCATTCTGTTTGTGTTTTGCTGGTTTCCCGCCCCACCCGGTCCTCTTTTCCGCTCCCTCTTTCCTTCTTTCCCTTCCCACAGAAGAAAAACACCACGCTTAGACCTCAAGACAACGAGAGCAGAGAAGCTTCTGGATTCTCACCCCACTTCCCTGAGCAGTTGGGGAAATCATGGTTCATGTTAGAGCTGAGCCAGGGCCTGTGCCCCAAGGAGAGTCCATCTGACCAGGGCAGGACCCCAGGGTGGACATGTTTGTCCTCATTCTCTGAGTGATCTGGAATAAAGGATGAGGCAAAGGTCAGCGGAAGGCAGTGGCCAGGGGGACTCACCAATCACCCACCACCGCAGTGTGGTCAGTGGCCAGCCTGGATTCTCTAGAACAGTTCCAGTTTCAAATACCCCATTGACCCCATGAACCATCCAAATGGCCTGGAAATTATACCATTTCAGTGTCCAAACTATAGTTTCAAGACTGAGCCCTCAGTTTGGAATGGGTACAAACATCTCTCATTGCCCCAATGTCCCGGCTGGGTTTTAGAAACCATGATCACTGCGACTCAAGACTGATGGGGAAGGGGATGAGCTGGGTCTTGTGCTATCTCCCCGTCCCCTGTCATCTGTGCTCTCCTTCTGCTCAGCACTGCCTGCTGCCCATCCCCTCCCACCTCCTGCCTCCTGCTGGCTTCCCCTTGAAGGAAAACAGCCCCAGAAGGGATCTGGCAAGAACACGTGGAACCCACGTATCTGAAGAGGATGGTAGGCTCTTTGCACCCTCACAAGAGCTGGTGTCTTGGGACTAAGGGCGTGTTCAGTCACTCAGTCCTGTCCGACTCATTTTTGACCCCCCAGACTGTAAACTGCCAGGCTCCTCTGTCCATGGGTCTCTCCAGGCCTCCTCCAGGGGATCTTCCAGACCCAGGGATCAAACCCTCGTCTCCTGCATTGGCAGGTGGATTCTTTACCCCTGAGCCACCTGGGAAGCCCCTTGAAACCAAAGGTCAAATCCTAATAAGGAATTAGGGGCCTAAGCAAAAAAATATGAGGGAAGGGAGAGAGGGAGACCCCTGGAGCCCCTTGAAGCTAAGTGGCTGCTACCTGTTCTGCTGTGGGCTAGCTTAAATCTCCCGCCTCTGAAGGGGATGGAGGAAACCGCAGCTGCCATGGTCGAAGGAGAGAGCAGGTGTCAGGTGGGTCTGAGCATCCTTCGCTGAGTGGCCACACTCACTTCTGGATGCAGGACCACGAGGCAGGAATACGTACCATGATGGCCGGACCCGAGGACCACTGGCTGCTGGCTACAAGCCTGAAGGGGACTCCTATATATTTTGCTGCACTTCTACCCCAGGGAAAACGTGAAATTTGTCCACCAGAAAGCTGCACAGTGGCTGATATCAACAGGAAGTACTCGGTCCCTTGGGGCGCCAAACTAGCCACCGTGATGGTCTCTATGTCACAGCAGTCGAAGTCGCCAGGGACGTGGATCACCGCCAGCCTGAGACCGTGGAAGCAGAGTGTGCTATAGCTCATCATAGGACTCCCACCTAGAACTCTGTCCCCCTCTGTCAGGGGAGTCTTGCGGGGATCCACCTAAAAGGTGCACCCCAGGCTGCCCAGGGCTGGAGGTCTAGGTCTTGAGCAGTTCCCCCTGGTCCCTCCCACCCCATGCTCGCTTCTCTTCACTCCCTGATGACAACTGTCTCCCTTCTGCAGCCTCAGTGAGGGTCTGCCTGCTGCCTTCTAGTTGCCTGTTTGCTTTCATTCTCTCCTCTCTTTGTTCTCTGCATGGCAGGAGATAAGTCAACTTCAGCCCTAAAATCCATCCTCTGGTTTAAAAAAAGGATGCATGACCATCTTGGAAGAAAGTCTCCATAGAAGGCTGTCTCACCCTCAGTTTTTTCTCTCCAACTTGTCCTCCTACAGGCTGATATTTTCGCACTTAGAAATTAATTTCTTTGACTTTGTTAAAATACGAATAAGTGGAGAAAGGGAACAGCTATTTGTGTTTCAGAGCAAGTACTTATTCTGTAAGGATACTTTGATAGAGAAAGAATCTGAGAGTTCCTTTGATAGGGAGATGCAGAATTGGAAAATAAAGGAGCTGGGAACAGTTAAGAGAGGCCCCAGAGAAAGAGGGAACAACTGGATAACAGAGAGATGGAAGGGGCCCAACGCGCACTTTTCCTGTTTCAGAGCTTTGCACTTGCCAAGCGAGTCTGAGCCAGGTCTCAGATCAACAAGGGGAAAGGGGAGGGGTATAATGGCACCAGTTCAGGCCTTAGCCACAAAGGCCTCCTTTAGGCCAGGGACTGTGTTCAGTTCAACTCAGTTCAGTCCCTCAATCATGTCCAACTCTTTGCGACCCCATGGACTGCAGGGCCTCCCTGTCCATCACCAACTCCCAAAATTTACCCAAACTCATGTCCATTGAGTCAGTGATGCCATCCAACCATCTCATCCTCTGTCATCCCCTTCTCCTCCCACCTTCAATCTTTCCCAGCATCAGGGTCTTTTCCAATGAGTCAATTCTTCACATCAGGTGGCCAAAATATTGGAGTTTCAGCTTCAACATCAGTTCTTCCAATGAACAACCAGGACTGATCTCCTTTAGGATGGACTGGTTGGATCTCCTGGCAGTCCAAGGGACTCTCAAGAGTCTTCTCCAACACCACAGTTCAAAAGCATCAATTCTTTGGCGCTCAGCTTTCTTTATAGTCCAACTCTCACATCCATACATGACTACTGGAAAAACCATAGTCTTGTTGGCAAAGTAATGTCTCTGCTTTTTAATATGCTGTCTAGATTGACTATGTAGGCACCAGCAATGCGAAGACCCAGCTCCTGCCCTCAAGGAACTCACAGACTCATGGGAAGAAGCACAAGGGCATCAACATTTGAGAGTGCTTCCGCTGAGCTATGTACACAGGGGAGGGGCCTGGGGAATGGGGAGGATCTGGCTCATAGACTATTAACAGACAAGTAAGAAGGAATCTAACAGCGGAGGGAAAGGAATACCTGGCAGAGGGAGCAGCCTAAGCAAAGTCTCATGAACAGGACTTCCGTGGTGTCCAGCGGCTAAGACTCCACACTCCCAATGCAGAGGGCACAGGCTGAATCCCTGGTTGAGGAACTAAGATCCCACATGCTGTCAAAAAAGCAGAGTTCTGTGTGTTTGGAATATAGAATCCTTAAGGTGATGGGAGATGGGGCCGGAAAAGTGCTCGGCCTTCAGAGCGCCAAAGGGCATGCCCATATGCATAAGCTTTCTTAGAAAAGCAGTGAGAGGAGCTCTTGGTGGGTTTTAAGCAGGGGCCTCTAGAGGGTGGGAGGGAGGCTCCAGACGGAGGGGATATGTGTACACATGTAGCTGATTCACTTTGTTGTACAGCAGAAGCTAACACAATGTTGCAAAGCAACTATGGTCCAATAATAAAATAAAAATAATAAATAAAATAAAAGCAGGGGCCTACAAGGGCAGTTTGTTTCTGGACGATCATCTGAAAGCAAGCAGATGATAGAGAAGGGAATGAGACCAGAGACAGAGGCCATTCGGGAAGTGCTGATAACAGGGGGAGAGCAAGAACTGGCCCAAAGCAGGGGCAGAGGGCCTGCAGGAAGACTGGAAGCAGCACCTATGAGACCCGGGCGCGACACAAGGACAGAGGGATTCTAAGAAGATAACAAAATGATGCCTGGATTTCTGGCAGGGCCACTGGTGAATGGTTAACTATCCACTGAGAAAGGACTGCAGGGGAGTCATCCAGGGCAGAGGTCCGATGGTCTGGATATAAGTATAGCCTCGCTAGGTCAACATTCTATTTGAAAATCCCTTCAATTATCCATAAAGTCCAGTTGCTTTGGTTGAATTAGATGAAGTTCCAGGACCTCGCTCACATGGTCATTAAATCCCAGATTTGTACTCAGCATAGAGCTACAACTCATGGAATGAAAAACACAAGGAACCTGCCTCTCTATGGAATAGAAGAGTCATGTCCTCACCATGGGGCTGTCAGCCATGGATAGGATGGCTGGCAGGTACCCAACATGCCATTTAAGTCAGAGTTTCTCAACCAAGGCTGAGTATTGGATCTACTGGGGGAGGTTTGAGATGATGGCTGAGTCTCACGTGCAGAGGTTCTGACTTAACGCTCTGGAGCACAGCCTGGGGACCTGAATTATCAAAAGCTCCTGGGAAACTCTAAAGGGCAGACACAGTTGAGAGTCTCTGGTTTAGATTGTTCTCTCTCCTTCCCAGTGTATTTGAATTCCCCTTCCCTAGAAGCTCAAACAGTAAAGAATCTGCCTGTAATGTTGGAGACCAGGGTTTGATCCCTGGGTCAGGAAGATCCCCTGGAGAAGGAAATGGCAACCTGGGCCAGTATTCTTGCCAGGAGAATTCCATGGACAGAGGAGTCTGGCGGACTACAGTCCATGGGGTCACAAAGAGTCAGACATGACTGAGCGACTAACACTTTCAGAGGTCTATGAGCCAGGTCAGCGTGGGACCGATGGCGACTGGCAGAGGCTCAGACGGTGACATCCTTGGCCCGCCCCTGATAGTCCCTCTGGATCTCACAGTAAATGTTTATCCAGGCAACCCGGGGTCCGGCAGTGGCTGCTGATTGCTGGGTACACTTGCTGGGACGGGGCAGAGGCTCTTCCAGACACTGGTTCCAGACAGCTTGGCTCTGAAACACAAACAAACAAAAAATAGTCCCTCTGCCTCTCAACCTGTTCTGTACTGGGGAGGTGCTGGGGTGGGGATCAGGGGAAGATTTCAAACCAGGGCAACATTTACTAGGCTTTTCCAACCTGTGCTAGAGTAGTTATTACTGCAAATAGCCATTTGGGCGGCCACGAGTCTGTAATTTCAATCTCTGAAGCAGCATGTTCTCAGAGCCCTGGGTATCTCATTTCGGTGACGCAACGAGGAAGATCCAGGGACAGGACAAAAGGCAAGTCTCATCGCAGCCCCCCCACCACCACCTCCCCCAGCTGCTGGCACCACGACCACCAGGCTATTCAAAATCGGGCTCCAAGATTTTACAAGGAGGATCCTTCAGGGTCCAGGCTGGAGCTTAATTCGTCTTTTTCTTGCCATATCTGCCTTTGTCGTTGTTCAGTCGCTAAGTCGTGTCCGACTGTTTGTGACCCCATGGACTGTAGCCCGCCAGGCTCCTCTGTCCATGGGATTATCCTGGCAAGAATATTGGAGTGGCTTGCCATTTCCTCCTCCAGGGAATCTTCC
This sequence comes from Redunca redunca, assembly GCA_006410935.1. Lineage (NCBI taxonomy): Eukaryota > Metazoa > Chordata > Mammalia > Artiodactyla > Bovidae > Redunca > Redunca redunca. The sequence continues at coordinate 78,548 of SJYQ01025502.1, read as the reverse complement.
TGACGCGGGGATTGAACTCATGTCTCCTGTATCTCCTGAATTCTTTACCACTGAACCATCAGGGAAGCCCCATTTCTGCATACCTTCCCCTTAAAATGGTCCTAGATTCTCTGCCTACCTTCCCGTTAAAATGGTCCTAGTTTCTCTGAGCATCTTCCCTGGAGCATCTCTGAAGCTCTAATCCCAGTGAACCTTGATCCATCAGAGCCAATGGAGACTGAGTCAGTTTATCCATGAGTCCATAGCACAGCCTCCTCGCTCAGCAACCAGAGCAGAAAAGTCCAGAGTGGAGGCCACCAGGCATAGCAGAGACCCCTTCAGCCACTCTGTTCTTCCCTGACCCCTTGGGTATCAGTAGGGCCTCCCCATGAGGACCCTGAGGAAAGTAGAGGTACACAGTCTTAGTTTTGTGGGGAAGAAGGATATACACCAGCCCCAACCTTCGGGACACTTAAATCCAATCAGTGTTCATCAAGTGCAGGGCAGAGAAGGCTCAAGACACCAGATGAAAATCTGAACTCTGGGGGGCCCCTGGGTTGACCCCAAATTCCTAAAGCTGCAGCTTTCCTGGGACTGTTTTAATCCACTGTGAAGGCACCTTTTTAGTAGGAGCCAGTTGCCCCCAGCCCACGAGTGACCCAGGACAGGGGGCTTCTGCCAGAGTGACTCACCCCAGGCTCCCAGCAGACCAGCTCCTGTGTTCCTTGCTAGTGTCATGTGGGTGACAGCCGGTCACCCTGAGATAAGGGTCTTCTTTTTTTTTAAAGGCAAACTATTTGTTCATTTTCTCTGGCTGGGAAGCATGTGGGATCTTAGTTCCCCAACCAGGGATTGAACCCACACACCGTGCATCAGAGTGTGGAGTTGTAAACACTGGATCACTAGGGAAGTCCGGAGACAAGTGTCCTCCAACCTGAGGATGACGCACAAGGGTTTTCATCCTTCTCTTGGGGATCCCCCAGATGTGCAGTGGGTTCTGCAGGTGGCTGTGAAATTCTCAAAAACCAAAGTTATTTGAATTCATTTTCATCTTTTTAAAGCAATCAATGCAATATCAGAAAGTCCTCTGGGGGAGCCAAGGGGATGGAGAGCCGTCACAAATTTGACAGATTCCTCCTTGTCTTAGTTGTCATATTTGATGGACAAATTCACATAATTCATTCATTTCGACAAACACCCAGCAGGTGCCCAGTTCTTCGCAGTGACCCCTTCCCTGCAGGCAGGAATCTGGCAGGGCCCTGGCCCGGCAAGGTCTCGCTTGTGGTTTAGGAGGCAGGTGATCGTCAGACTGTGTGAACAACAGTGTGCGTGAAAAATAGTGTGTGACGACTAACAGAGGGGCAGCCCGCATTGGGGGCTAACACTGCCTTGGGGTGTCAGGAAAATACATGGGGAGACTGGGAGCAATTCACCGGGACCTGAAAATGAGAAGTGCGGGGAAGGATGGCGGGCTCAGAGCCGCAGAGCCATGGGGAAATGCGGCCCCTTCGAGAGTTGGCTTCCACAGGCTGGACCTCACCCTGGGGGCCTGGCTGAGGTCAACCATAGGATGCCGGTGCTGTGTCCGGTCCAAGAGCTTTCCTGGCCCTTTCCTAGTGAGATTTCTTCTTCACTGCACACTGGGTCGATGAACATATGTCTGATAAGCACCGCCACGGGTATGTGGCCTTCAAAGTCACCGACGTCATCCTCTTTGGAAGGCTAAAAATAACTCTTCCATCTGCTGCCTCCATCTCACCTGCCCAGGCAGAAGGCGGCCAGGTGGGCCGCATCAGAAGCAGGACTTGGCAGAGGAGGGAGGACTCTGGCAGCTCTGCAGTTTGATCAACTATCCACCGACTTCCAAGCGTATCAGGAGGTGAGAGTCTTGCCACATGAAGACATGAGCACAGAGGACCGTCCAAAGGAGAGAAGAGAGTGGGTGCTTACTGAGCGGCCTCTCTCCGTCGGCCCAGGGTCAGCCGCTTCGTGGATGTTACCATCATCTCTGTTTAAAGAGGAACCCAGGCTGCCCATCCCACGACTGGAAGGTTTGAAGTCAACCCCATGCCCACCCCTGCGGGCACACACACCAGCCCCCGCTCCAGCTTCCTGGTTCCCCGCTCCGCCCCCTCACCTGCACTATCTCCGCTGCTGGGTTTGGAAGGGCCTCATTCTGGGCTGCAATCCCTCCTTTTCTCACAGCTGCTCCAGCGGGAGCTGTCAGCACCGGCCCACGCAGGAGTGGGTGTTTGCAAACGTTCGGAATGACCTTCCTTTAATGACAGTAGCATACGGATCCTTGAACAAATGACACATGTGTGTATCCTTTTCCAAGAGATGCCCTCACTTGCCTGCATCAGACAAAGGAATATGGGATAGAAGATGCAGAGGGAAAAGAATCAGGTTTGGAAATTAACTCCTTGCATGTTTTTTAAAATGAAACTCACAGGAAATTCCCTAGTAGTCCAGTGGATAGGTCTCGGTGTTTTCATTGACGTGGCTGGGGTTCAAACCCTGGTCGAAGAACTAAGATCCTCGAGGCGCGGCCAAAGAATAAAACAAAACAAAATGAGATGTAGCTGGGCATTTGTATTTTTTTTTTAAGAAATTAACAAATTCCTAACCCCTTACTGCTACTGCTAAGTTACTTCAGTCGTGTCCGACTCTGCGTGACCTCATAGACGGCAGCCCGTCAGGCTCCGCCATCCCTGAGATTCTCCAGGCAAGAACACTGGAGTGGGTTGCCATTTCCTTCTCCAATGCATGAAAGTGAAAAGTCAAAGTGAAGTTGCTCAGTCGTGTCCGACTCTTAGCAACCCCATGGACTGCAGCCTACCAGGCTCTTCCGTCCATGGGATTTTCCAGGCAAGAGTACTGGAGTGGGGTGCCATTGCCTTCTCCACCTAACCCCTTAACCCACACACAAATATCCTCACGAAACCCTAGAGTCTGGGGTCCCCCAAGAGAGAACATGTTGTCCATTTACTTCAATGCCTTAAACTGTCCACTGGTCTGTAACACACGGACCATCTCACCCATCAGGTCCTACACAGCACGTATTTCCCTTCTCACTTCTACACCCACCTCCAGCCAAGGCAATGGGAAATTCTTCTGATTCTGGTTCTCCAGACTCCTACCCCCTCAGAAAGCTCTCCCTTTAGCCCGTTTCTCTTGAACCTTCAGTCCCAGAGATGTTACTGTTCGTCTGCTTTTTAGAAATGATCACCCCCGAGTCATCTCTTTATGTTCAGTCTTCTTATCTCTCCAGTCTCCTAACGATGTCCTATTCAAGGACATGAGCGTTCAGTCTGGTCTTTGATGTGAAACATGAAAGAAAGGTGAGCGAGACAAGTGCGTGTGTAACCACACAGAGGATGGAGGGCAGGATGGGAGGAGGGGATGAAGCTAGCGAGTCTTGTGGGTGTGCTGAGGGGGTTGCAAGGGAGGCTGATCAGAGGCAAGAGCTGAAACTCTAGAGTTAGACTTCATTTTTCTCCCTACACTTCTATTTGCTTTTCATTAAAATGGGTAAGTGATACCTAACAGGAAAAGTTAAAGGACTAACTGTATGCATATAACTTTACTTCCATGACTTTACACTCTTAATCCTTTTTTTTTTTTCCTTTCCTTAACAGGTGAAGAAATTGGAGCTTCAGTTCAGTTTAGTTCAGTTCAGTCACTCAGTTGTGTCTGACTCTTTGCGACCCCATGGACTATAGCACTGGAAAAACCATAGCCTTGACTAGATGGACCTTTGTTGACAAAGTAATGTCTCTGCTTTTTAATATGCTATGTAGGTTGGTCATAACTTTCCTTCCAAGGAGTAAGCATCTTTTAATTTTGGCTGCAATCACCATCTGCAGTGATTTTGGAGCCCAAAAAATAGTCAGCCACTGTTTCCACTGTTTCCCCATCTACTTGCCATGAAGGGATAGGACCAGATGCCATGATCTTCGTTTTCTGAATGTTGAGCTTTAAGCCAACTTTTTCACTCTCCTCTTTCACTTTCACCAAGAGGCTTTTTAGTTCCTCTTCACTTTCTGCCATAAGGGTGGTGTCATCTGCATATCTGAGGTTATTGATATTTCTCCCAGCAATCTTGATTCCAGCTTGGGCTTCCTCCAGCCCAGAGTTTCTCATGATGTACTCTGCATAGAAGTTTAACAAGCAGGGTGACAATATACAGCCTTGATGTACTCCTTTTCCTATTTGGAACCAGCCTGTTGTTCCATGTCCAGTTCTAACTGTTGCTTCCTGACCTGCATATAGGTTTCTCAAGAGGCAGGTCAGGTGGTCTGATATTCCCATCTCCTTCAGAATTTTCCAGTTTATTGTGATTAAAGATGATATAACTTGGAACTTCCCTGGTGGTCCAGTGGTTTAGCATCCATCTTCCAACAGACGGGATGTGGGTTTGATCCCTGGCCGGGGAACTGAGATCCCACATGCCGCAGGACAACGAAGTCTGAGTGCCGCAACTAGAGAAGCCTGGGAGGTGAAACGGAGACCTAGAAGGTGAAGCAACCCGCCCAGAGACACGCAGATGGGAAACGGCAGAGCCGAGATCCAAGCCCAGGCTGCTCTGCTTCTGCCGTCCTTGCTTCTAGCCACCGCAGATGCTGCCTCCCTCTGCACATCTGATGTCCAGTTGTCAGGAGCACCAGGTACTTGCTGCAGAAACCACAGCTACTCAGGGAAGGAGTACACACCTCCCAACTGCCATCCTCTCCAGGAGAGAGATCCTTGCTCCTCTCCCAACAATCTCTCCCTGCCCCCCTTTATTCCTGAAAAGGCAGATTGGTCCACATCCTGCCAGGTTAACTGTGACTCTATTATTGCCAGTATTGCAATGCCCCAGAGAGGGCAGATACAGTCTCCTTAAGAGCAAGGATCATTTATCCCCTTCAGATATCTCTCCTGAGCTAGTGGGGCATTTACTAAGTGCCTGATTTAAAGTCACCCCTGGTTTCTTGGTGGCAGGGGGCAGGGGATGGATAGGGGGCTTGGTTCCAGGATCCCTGAGGATATCAAAATCCAAGGATGCTCAGGTCCCTTGTATAAAATGGCATAGTATTTGTGTATAGTCTATACACATCTTCCCTTACACTTTAAATAGTCTCTAGATTACTTAGAAAACCTAATAAAATGTAAATGCTATGTAAATAGTTGTAAATACAAAGTAAATACTATTGAAAATTCAAATTTTGCTTTTTGGAGCTCTCTGGAAATTTTTTCTTCTTGCATATTTTCAATCTGCAGTTGGTTGAACCACGGATGGGAAGCCTACAGATACGGAGGGCAACTGTACTTCGTGTTTGATGTACAGCCAAGACGAGGACTGATGGAAGGTGGGAGTGACCACATTTCTCAGAGCTTCTGTGGTTCACTGTGAGATCCTGACCTCTTGAAATGTGTCACTGGCAGACAGGCCACTGAGCAGCCTCTGAGTCCCAGGTGCCATTCAATTCTGAAGTCTCGGGGGACCCCAGGAGACTGCAGCAGAAGCGGGAGCCACATATATCATCCTCATGACATGTGTGTGGATTTTAAGTGTTTAGCTTTAATCACAAGTGTGCATGCATGCATAGTCGTGTGCAACGCTTTGCAACCCCACAGACTGAAGCCCACCAGGTTCCCTGTCCATAGGATTCTCCAGGCAAGAATACTGAAGTGAGTTGCCATTTCCTTCTCCAGGGGATCTTCCTGACCCAGGGATCAAACCTGTATCTCTTGCATTGGCAGGTGGATTCTTTACCACTAGTGCTACCTGGGAAGCCCAAGTGGAGGTTTAACTTTAAAAAAAAACAAACAACAATCTTTAGAAGTGATTTACATGAAAACATACATCTATACAAAATTCTGCATATGACTGTTCATGGCAGCATTATTCAAAACAGTCAAAAGTGGAAACAGTCCAAATGTACCTCAAATGATGAACAGATACATGAAGTATGGTATCTCCATATAATGGAATATTATTTGGGGGAAGAAAGGAATGAAGCGCTGACACATACTACAACATGAATGAACCTTGAAAATGATGCTAATTCAAAGGAGCCAGGCACAAAAGACTACAAATGGTAGGATTCCATTTATATGAAATATTCAGAGAGAGAAAAAGCAGAGTAGTAGTTGCCAACAGCTAGGAGGAGATGCGGAAATGATAGCTATTGTTTGTGGGGTTTACCTGAGGGTGATAAAAATGTTCAAAAAGAGCTCATGGTGACAACTGCACGACTCTGAGGATATACTGACAATCATTGAATTACACGCTCCAAATGGGCGACTTTCTAGTATATGAATTATATCCCAATAAAGCTATTCCAAATACAAAATAATTTACAATGAACATAACTGTTTCCTTACAAGTGACATTGACTCCAATTATCCCAATCACCGAGATGTCATCTCTTCTATGGTTACTCTATTTCACCTTGTTTACTCTCAAATCAGCTACCTTTCAAGGGCATTTGCTGATTTTCTTTTCCTTTCAAGCCCACACAAAAGGCACAAGGATTTTTTTTTTCAAATCTGAGATCTTTTTATGATCAAAGTGATCCATTGTTAAAAATTCATACCATACAGAAATAGCATAATAAACATCAAACATCTACTCATAACCTCTTCCCCAAAGACTGCCACTCTAATAGGTTGCTTTATAGCCTTCCTGAGCTTTAATGAATGTATAAACATAAATGGAATTTGCACAAACTTGATCATCCAAGTACACTGTTCTGAAACCAGCTTTTTTTCTTTGACAGCCTGTCATAGATGGCTTTCAACGACCAAACATTTTGATATACACCATCATTTTTAATACCTGCTTAATACTGTTGAATAGATAACCCCGCAGTTATACTAGTCAACTCCACGTTAATGGATATTTAACCTGTTGTCATGTTTTTTCTATGCTAAACAAACAACAAGGACATTCACTGAGATATTAGGTTGGCCGAAAAGATCATTCAGGTGTTTTCCATAACATCTTACAGAAAAACCTGAACGGATTTTTTGGCCAACCCAATACATTCCTAGAAATGGGAATGATCAGCCAAAGGAGATACGTATTTTACAACTGGATGTCTATTCCTTGATCTCCTAGAAAGGAGGCTAATTGGGACGATCCTGAATTTAAAAGTGTCTTAGACCTCAGCAACTGGAGCCAGGGGACTAGCAAGGGGTTCCATTTGGCTGTCCATCACTCCCCACCTGGAGGCAGAGATGGGGACATCACATCTTTTCACTTCTGGTGAATTTCCACAGGTGGAAACCAGCCAAATCCTTGAGTTATGGCCATTTTTTCCAGTTCTAAGATTCCAAGGATTTCCTCTCTCAATTTCTGGTAACCTCTTTGCTCACATAGTCCAAAGATTTCATGGTGATTTCCAAATTTAGACAAAATTTATTATGTCTGAAAGTAATTAGAAGAAAGTGTAGGATCACAGAGTGCATGAGATGTTAATACCAACTAAGGATGAGTTCACAGAACTATTTATAGCAAAAAGAATAACTCTTCAAGGTCCCAAAGAATCACTTGGTTTTTTGTGATCTTCTCCCAAAAAAAACTTATTTTCAGAACCAGGCATCTAGCTACAAGGCCTGCCTGGCTTCCTAGTAAATTTTAAAGCCTACATACCTTAAATAAACCCTACTTTTCTCGAGTGAAATAGAAGTTGCTGCCCTTCCCTCAAACATGCTGTATTTTCCTACATTGTGTCTTTGCCATTTATAATAAAAAGCTGGCACCATTTCCATCTATTATATGCCAGCCACTCTTCTACATGCTTTTAGGGGGATATTTTAGGTAATTCTATGAGGCAGGTAGTATTTCTCCCCATATACATGTAAGGAAAAATGAAGCTCAGAAAGGTTGAGTGACTTACCCAGAGTCACGCAGCTGCTCAGTGTCAAGCAGATCACATCATCCTAATTCCAACACTTCTGCCCTCAATCTCCCCCTCTGCGTTGCCTGACACCCTCCACTCTCTCTGGCTCCCAACAATCTACATCCCTCAAGAGGCACCTCAAATTCCATCTCTTCTGACAGCTCCCCACCTTCAACCACATGGAAGTTCTTTCATCATTCTGAATTCTTACTGTCTGAACTCCGAGGGGCTTATTGTCCTCAACACAGTTTCTTCTGCACCTTTCAAGCACCAGACTCTGCCAGACGTTCAGCCCCAGCCCCAGGTCTCAAGGAGGTGCGGCCAGGGTTGTGTCTGCCACTAGACTGCAGACCCATCGGAGGCAGGTGTGACGGGTACCTCCCTGTATCTCGGGACGGCGGCCGCCCAGGAGGCCCACAGCAGACATTTCTGGGCTCACTGGTGAATTGGGTGGACGATGGCAGTGTAAAGGGATGACTGCTTTTCTCCCCCGGCTCCCGAATCAGGGCCTCTGAGTCTCTGCCTGTGACCCACTGTCCTGTGGATTCACCCCTTCCTGTTCAGAGGTGTTTCTCCTCTCCCCGGGGAGGCAGCTCTGGCCAGATGATTTCTCTCTATGCCATCTTCTGCAGAGGGCGACGTGCAGCCTGGCAGGTGCCTGATAACAAATCCATTAAACCTCCGTCTCTTCTCCCAGCACAAGCTCCCGGGCACTCCACAGTGTTTATCTTCCCTACCCAGCAGCCGGGTGGATGATGAGGGTCTCCTTCCATGTGCGGCAAGTAGGAAAGAGACAGTACTTTGAGCCCCAAGTCACCTGAATGACAGCCAAAAGACAGAACAACAGGAATTGTACCCTGCATGGCGTCCCCTCCCCTGAGGACCAGGGTTGGGCTGAAATTACTGGAAAACCAAACCCTGATGTCCACCCGCTTTCTCCTTCCGATGGCTCCTCTGACCTCACACACACACACACACACACACGCCCCAACACATACACAGACGGCCCCTCCTTCCCTGGGCCCCTGACAAGAAAACTCAAAAGGGAACACAGGTGAGGGCAAAGCCAAGGAGACTATGTCATCCAAGGGTCTGGGGTAGATGGCACCTGATCCCTGTGGTGCAATTTGAGAGAATCAGCAGAACTAAGGCCTGGGCTACCTGCCACCACGACCTGAAAGTTCTCATTTAGGATTGTTGCCTGAGTTGGCCTCACAGCCTCCCTTGGGCTTCATGGCACATGGAAGAACCCCCATGTCTGGTTTTATGCTCTTCAGTCCTGAAGGACTGATGCTAAAGCTGAAGCTCCAATACTTTGGCCACCTGATGCGAAGAAATGACTCATTAGGAAAGACCCTGATGCTGGGAAAGACTGAAGACAGGAGAAGGGGACAACAGAAGATGAGATGGTTGGATGGCAGCACTGACTCGATGTACATGAGTTTGAGTAAGCTCCAGGAGTTGGTGAAGGACAGGGAAGCCTGGTGTGCTGCAGTCCATGGGCTCTCAAGGAGTTGGACACAGCTGAGCAACTGAACTGAACTGGGGCCATCTTGAGATTCCTAACAATTTTTAACGAGAGTGATCCTTTGTTTTCATTGTGGGCTGGGCCCCACAAATCATAAAAGCTGCTGAGATGAGAAGGGAGCAAGATTCTTCAGAAAAGGATGAAGGACGGAACAGGTTCTTGAAGAGGGAAGGGGATGGGAGAGGGCTGAGGGGCTGTCCCTGAGAGCTGGGGGAGCTTCATAGGTTCCAATCAGGCCCCAGAAGCTCAGGGAAGCTGAGACTTGGCCACCCTGTGTCTTGCCCCTCCCCCATCAGCCTTTCCCGAGTCGCTGAAGCCGGCAGAACACTGAGAGCTTCTGAGTCTCACTGTGGCCCCAGGAAGATGTCAGAAAGCACCCTCCCTCCTCGAAGGCAAACAAATGCAGCCGCCATGGAAAACAGTATATAAGTTCCTTAAGAAACTAAAAACAGAACTACCCTGTGACCCAGCAGCCCCACTGCTGTATATATATCTGGAAAAGACAAAACCTCCAATTTGAAAAGATGTTCACTGCAGCACTATTTACAATAGCTAAGATATGAAGCAACCCAAGTGGTCATCAAGAGAGGACTGGATAAAGATGCGGTATATATCAATATATGCAATAGAATATTACTCAGCCATAAAAAAGAATGAAATACTGCCATTTGCAGGAAACTGGATGGCCCGACAGAGAAAGACAAATGTCACACAACACCACTTCTGTGTGGAATCTTAAAAAATAATATAAATATATGAAACAGAAACAGAATCACATAGAAAACAAACTGATAGTTACCAAAGGGAGAGGTGGGGAGGGATCTGTTAGAAGTACGGAGTTGGCAGGTACAAACTACTATCCATAAAATAGATAAGACAAGGATTTACTGTATAGGGAACTATATTAAATATCTAACAATAACACATAGAGGAAAATAATCTGAAAAATATATGCATATCTCTAACTGAATCACTTTGCTGTACACATGAAACTAACACAATATTGTAAGGCAACTATACTTCAATTGTTATAAGAAGCATGCCGCTGCCTCCCGGCCCTGGGTGTGCACAGGGAGTGTGATGGTGGCTCGGCCTACATTTACACTCTTCTGTCCACCCCCCAGGCCTGGGGCTCAGCCTCCAGCTCCAAGTCCTTCTACAGTCCCAGAGCCACGGCAAGGCTAACTCTGAGCAATCCACTGCAGTTTGCCAAGTGCCTTCAGCCACAGCAAACTGGGACTGGGAGACCCTGGCTCACTGGAGCTGAGCCCATGCCACAAAAAGCCCATTTAAGGCTCCCTGTGATCCCGAGCCTCGTTAGGGAGCAGAAAAGACACGCCCAACCTCATCCCCAGCAGAAGACCTGCCCCGTCCTCTGAGAAAATCAGCCCTTTATTAAAGCAGGGAGCTGGGCTCTGTGAGAGTGGGGACTTCTTTCAAGCAGGACCCAGGTCTTAGATTCCTGTGTATTCCAGTATCAAGCTCAGAGCCCTGGTAGGAAAGAAGGAAGGATGCAGTAAGGAAACGAGGGAAGAAGGGAAGGATGGATGGATGGGTTGGTCACCTAGGCCTGACTATTCAGAAGAGCACCTAGGAAACCCTCCTGTCTTCTAATCTCCAAAACAGCCTGCCAGATTCCACCAATATTGCTGCATTTCTTAAGAACCTTTTGGCCTTGAGAAGCCCTACTAAAATTCAAATACTCCTGGAAATAAACTCTGTGAGCTTTCTTCCAGGGAGATAAAGGGCGGTGCTTGGAGTCTGGTGAAAGCAGAAAGAAGGCGGGGAGGAGGAGGGACAGAGGCAGCGGTGACAAACACAACTGCCCCGGAAGGAACACACCCGTGGCCACGGTGGGGAGAGGCCCTGTGCGGTCACTGCTGGCTATAGAGCAGATGGATGGGGCTCCAAGCGGTTCCTGAGCTGCGATTTGCTGAGTTCTGCTTGTCCTAAGCTCCTTCGTGTCCCAGCTCCCTGAAGTCCAGGACCCTGAATCCCTCTCCCTTCCTGAGCAACCTAAAAGCAGGGCCTCTGTTCTCGGCGGGGAAGATCTAAGGCTACACAGTGGGTGGGAGCACGGATGCTCCGGGAGCCCTGCCTCCCGGCCCCTCCGCCCAGCACCCCGCCAGCCCCGCTGAGTCCCCAGCTGAGGTGCTTGGAAACAGGCCTCCCGCTTGGTCCCACTGCAGCAGGGGTGGTAGGAGAGGAGGACCTGGAGGGCCTGCTCCCGAACCCTCCCTGGAGACCCCATCTCTGCAGGCTGTGACCTCGTTAAGGGGGCCTGCTGGAAAGTGGATTAGGCATCCCAGTGAGTTCCCATCATGTGGTTGTTATTATCCGCAGTTTTCATCAGAATTCAGAACCGGTGCCCTCTGGCCAGCTGCAGCTGCCCCTGGATCAGCTGATCAGCATCGGCCCCCTACTGCGCACTGCCCCCCCCCCCACCCCTCCCCCCA
>SJYQ01025502.1:0-66658 GCA_006410935.1 Redunca redunca | reverse complement strand
ACCCCTCCCCCCAGCCCTACCCACATTCCCCCTTTCAATCCATGTGGATTCATCAAGTGGATTCATCAAGCAGGTGGATTCATCAAGTACTCAGCCGGCAGTTAGACCTGCCTAAAAGTGAAGTGGAGCCTCCCCACCAGAGAAGCCAGGATCAAGTGCTGGTGGTTAGGGGGTGCTTCCCAAGGGGGCGCGGCCAGAGCAGAATGGGGCAGCGGGTGCTGGAGTAGCCAGAAATAAAGGCAGCCAGAGACTTCCTGCCTTAAGCACTGGCCTCTGCTCCCCTGTCTGGTCTCTGATAGCCTGGAGGTTCCCTGTAACTGCCCCCCAAAGCAGCAAAAGGCATTCTCCTGTGAATTCTAGAGATCAAAGTGATCTTCCCTGACCCCGGCCCCCCCACCAGCTCCCCCACAGGCCTGGGAAGTGAGGATCACTTTTTTTTTTTAACAGAACAAGTGCTTGGGGAGTTATTTTTTAATAAAACAAGTTAGTCCAACAATTCCAAGGTACAAACTTAGCCAGTTTTGAACTGATGGATGACAAGGGCCCAGAGGTCAGTCCTTCCACAGAGGAACGGTCTCCTCCCTGATGCCCTCCTTGGTCACTGGTCACGGTGCAGATTCTGAGTGCGTCCCCAGGGCACACGTCTCTCTCTCAGAGACGTCTAGCAGGAGCATCTCAGTTGCTCTTCACACCCGTTGCTTCGACCAGTCAGAGGGCAGCCTCCAGGGTCCGTCACCCTCTCCCTCCCACCCCAAACCTGGAACAGTCTCCTGGGGTGACCCGAAGCCTGGGGGCCAATTCAACCCCAGGGAGCCCCTAAGCTACTTCTCAGTGCTCCCCCTGACTGGAGAAGCTCAGCTCAGGACGCTCTTCTCACACGCAAGGATGGCCGTGCGGGTTGTTGTCCCTGGGGTCCCGTCTCACACACGGTGTTCATTCATTGGCTCGGCCGGATGTCTACTGAGCAATTACTACAGGCGGACCACTGGTCAGGGTGGAGGTAAGCAAACCCACTCATCCTCAGGCAGCTCCCCGAATGCGGAACAGACAAGGACCAGGGCTGGGTGGAGCTGACCATCGCGTGGGAAGCACCGCGGGGAGTTAGTTCCACGGCCTTTGCCCTCAAGAAGCTTAGAGTCAGGTGGCCAGGCTGATTCAGTGCGATAAGCCTGGAAGCGGAGTCAGAGGGAGGCAAGAGCGAGCAGCTAAGAGGGGACATCCAAGAAGTGCTTAAGATGGGGGAAGAAACACAGGGCAGAGGCGTGGCAGACCCACAACAGGGGCGGATCTAGAAACTGGAGCTCAGGCAGGAGAGCAGAGGCCCTCCACTCCAGGCAGAACCCTGGCACAATCAGGTTTATGCTCTTTTTTTATTTTTTTAAGATTTTTTATTTTTTTGATGTGGACCACTTTCAAAGTCTTTTTTGAACTTGTTACATATAATATTGCTTCTGTTTTAGGTTTTGGGTTTTTTGGGCTCAGAGGCATGTGGGATCTTAGTTCCCCGACCCTGGATCAAACCTGCACCTCCTGCAGTGGAAGGCCAAGTCTTAACCATTGGACCCCAAGGAACTCCCTCCAGGTTTACATTTTAGAAAGTGGCCAGAGCTGGGAGGACACTATCCTGGGGGAATCTACCTTTGTTTAGTGAGCGATGCCTGACAACTGAACTCAAGCTGCAGAGGTGAGGCAGGGCAAAGGGGCAAAGTGAATGGATTTAAGGAGAGTGAGTGGACAGATGTGGTGACTAATGGATGCAGGCTGTGGGCCAGAAGGAAAACAACACCTGGCTTCTGGCTTGATCGGCCAGGAGAACAGCTGAGCAACTGAAAAAGGCAGGGAATATGGACAAGGGGCAGGATGCTGGGAATGATAAAGGGTTCAGTTTCGAACTTGTTGACACTGAGGCGTTTGTGGGACAAATAAGAGATGCTGGAAAGCTGGTAGATGGTGTAATGGATTTGGAAGACACGGCAAACTGAAGGTATACAAGTACCTGAGTCATCCAGTTTGTAAATGATAACAAAGTTAAACCCTGAGAAACACCATCAAATAATCCAAAGGAGGAGGAATGTGGGAAAAGTTGAATAGAATGATCAGAAATAGAAGAAAAATCAGGGGAGGAGAGGAAGTGCATTTTCCACATGTAACCAGAAAAGTCAATTCAAACTGATTTAAGTAATAAAAATGATTTAAAGGTGCATGTAATTGGAAATCCAGGGCCAACATTGGCTTCAGGTTCAGCTTGATCCAGCTGCTCAACAACATCAAGGATTCAGTTTCTTTGTGTCTCTTGGTTTTGCCTTAGATAAGATGAGCTTTCTTCTAATGCCAGTTGCCAAAACGCAGGTTTCTTATCATCCCCTCAAAGTTCAGGGGAAAGAGACCCAACAGCCAGATACCTCCCAGAGGATCAAGGAACTTTTTTACCTGGAAAACTGCCAAAAATTTTCCCCGAGCTCATTGGCTTGAATTTGGTCATATCCCCACCCCTGAACCAATTCTGTGGTTCTGACTAGCTTATACCCAAAAACCACTTTCCCCAGGCTCAGAGCATAAGACAGACTTGGTTCTCCACAAAGCACACAGAGGAGTAGATTCTTTAAATTTTTTTAAAAAAATTACTAAAAAATAGAAAGAATGCATGTTATGGGTAAGCATCACAAATGAGATCCTTTCAAGGAGGAAGTAATCAACAGCATCAGAAACAGAGAGACTGGGACTTCCCTGGCAGTCCATAGGTTAAGACACCACATTTCCACTGCAGGAGGTATGCATTCGATCCCTGGTCAGGGAACTAAGATCCTGCACATGTGTGATATAGCCAGAAAATAAAAGGAGAAGAAAAAAAGAATAAAAAATGGAGAGATTAAGAGTCATCTTTTTGTATGAGCTGGAATGGAAATAGCTGTGAGGATAGGAGTCCATCTAGATGTTTCCCTAGAAACTGTGGTCCCCAAAGGGTGTCAAGCCCAGGCGTTGGACACTTTGTGTGAGCACGAGGGCACATGTGTTGGGTGTGTGGGTATACAGCGGATGGCATGGCCACAGTGGACCGTTGGGAAACTCACTCTGGCCTGAGGGAGGGGATACAGTGAAGGAGCAAGGAGCCGGCTCCAAGAGCAGGGGAGGCTCTCTTATGTACCTGGGAATGATCAGCCAGCTGGTGGTGACCGGGGATGGAGAAAAAGATAGAATGAGTGATGCTAAAGGGACCAGACAGCAGGACTGGGGAGTGTTTGGAAGTGAAGGGTGAGGAGGGGTGGTACTCTGGGTGTGAGGACAGACCTGGACAGACCCCACCGGCCACCATCGAGGATGGAAGCCCTGCCAGAACTCTCCTCCCCTCCCCAACCGGTCCATCCACCGCCGAGATGCCAGTGAGGTCACACGTGCTGCCACGGTCAGGATGACTGACTAGTCACTGCGGAAAGGATATCGAGTATACACATGTGGGAAACGCTCCAGCCTCCAGCTGGCCCCACAGGTGGGGGCGGGAGGGCGAGCTCCAAGAGGAAGGGACCAAAGGGAAGAGATGCTCCCCCATCAAATTTTTTTTTACAAAAGTGCAAGTGGAAGAGGATTTTGCCCCAAGGAGCAGCTAAAGCAGAAGAACAGGATCTTCGGTCTCCATTTTGGAAGCAGCTCCCTCAGTGGCTGGTAATTTTTCTTCTGGAAGGTGAAGTGTTTGCAGCCCTTGTTCCAAGAACTTGGACCCCGTGTCCTTTTTTTTTTTTTTTTGCAGACTTTGGCTTTGGTCGAATGGGAGATGCTGGAAATCTTTCTGCAGGAGACCGGACCAAGTTGCACTCTTGGCTACACTTCCTTGGGCTGGGCTCCAGTTTGGGGGGGAAGAGAAGAGGGCTCGGGGTTGGGGGGGGTTGCTGACGGAGTGGAGAACACACAGGGGGATGACAGAGCAGGGATGGACGGCTCTTCCCAACAGTCCTGGGAAGGAAAGACAGGAAGGAGAGTCCTGGCAAAACAGCTAATCCTCCGTCTCTGCTTCCTCGCTCAGCATTCGCAGGCCTGGACTTCTCACTCTCATCTTACCCCAGGTGAGAAGGAGGCGGAGGAGCTGTGGATGGAGCATGTTTCCAAGACCCCTGCCTCACTAAAACCAAGGCCACCAATCTGGAAAACACGAGGCCTTGGCTCACTGCAGCCACACCTGCCTCCGCCCTCGCAAGTGAGGCGACCCGGGCTTGTGTCTCCAGGATGTGGTTCACGTCACCCTGACGACGACGGAGGGAGGAGGGCCGGGAGCTGCAGCTGGCTGGAGGTCGCCTGGGCTCGATGCTCCGGCCTTCTTGTCTGCCCCCAGAGCAGCGGCGGAATCCGGAATCCGGGAAGGAGTCAGATGCGAGGTCCGTGACTATTTTCAGAAGACGCTCAAGGAAATCTCTTCTTCAACCTAAAAACCTCGCCACCCAATCACCAGGAAGGCCACAAGGTCAAAAGCAGCCTTTTGGGTCCTACTCCACCCCCTTCTTCCCCCTCACTGAGCACCAAGAATAACTTCCTGCTGGGGGTGAAGTGGGTAAAAAAAGATTTAATTACAGTTTCTGTTTCTGAGCACGCTCCCCAGCCCCGGGGCCGCCATGTTGCCCTGCCTGACTGTGGTGTCAGTGAAAGGGCACCGGCCTGGGCTGCCACCACAGGCCAAGACGTCACCCAGCCAGAGCCCGGGAGGTGGAGGGCCAGCTATCTCCTCGGCCAAGCTCGCACGTTCTCACAGCAACCCCTGAGCAATCTCTGACAACACCCAAACATTTGGCCTTGGGGTATCTTCTCCAGACACCTAAGGCAGGATCAGTTCAGGTCGGTCGCTCAGTCGTGTCCGACTCTTTGCGACCCCATGGACTGCAGCATGCCAGGCCCGCCTGTCCATCACCAACTCCTGGAGTCTACCCAAACTCATGTCCATCGAGTCGGTGATGCCATCCAACCATCTCATCCTTTGTTGTACCCTTCTCCTCCTGCCCCCAATCCCTCCCAGCATCAGGGTCTTTTCCAGTGAGTCGGCTCTTTGCATCAGGCGGCCAAAGTACTGGAGTTTCAGCTTCAGCATCAGTCCTTCCAATGAACACCCAGGACTGATCTCCTTTAGGATAGACTGGACCTCCTTGCAGTCCAAGGGACTCTCAAGAGTCTTCTCCAGCACCACAGTTCAAAAGCATCAATTTTTTGGTGCTCAGCTTTCTTTATAGTCTAACTCTCACATCCACACATGACTACTAGAAAAACCATAGCCTTGACTAGACGGACCTTTGTTGGCAAAGTAATGTCTCTGCTTTTCAATATGCTGTCTAGGTTGGTCATGACTTTCCTTCCAAGGAGTAAGCGGATGGAAGGATTCTAAGTCTTTGAAAGGGATGGTGATTTTCCTCTGGGTATCTCCAGGCCAATGTTGTCTTCTCCCCCAGTTTCCTAGTCTCACCCTCTGCCCCCGCCATCCTTCCCTTCACCCCATCATATCCTTGCCGCCAGGACTGCTTCACACCAAGGCTTTTTCACATGCAACTCTCAACAGCATTGGATGAGGCCCCACATTGCGTGGCCTGCCCTTCATTGTTGGCAAGCCCAGGGCACACACACCTCTCCGGATCCTCCACCACTCCCACCCACCCACCCCTCACGTCCAACTTCCAGTGGAAGATGTTTAAAAATCCAATATTCACCAAGCAAACATTTTGCAAGTCCTTCTCTGCCCTCATCCAGCCCTTAGCTGTCCTGTTAAACAAGCAGGTGAGGCGGGCCCTTCTCCCCACAAAGTCCCCTAACCTCCTCAGAGATGCCTTCTAATCTGGTCATCAGATATTTCTAAAAATGAAGGCTAGCCCCGGACGGGGCATCAGCAGAGCTGTGGTGAAGACTGTTTTTCTGGTTTGGGACTTCACCCGCCGGGGTTCCGTTAACTGCCTTTGTTGTCCAAGAATGTGAGTTAGGAATCCCTCCAGGAGGTGGGACGGGTGATTAAAACGAAGAAGAGAATAAAAGCTTTTAAACATGGTCCCTCGGTGCCAAGAACAGCTCCCAAGGCTTACAAGTACTCGCAGGCCCATCAAAGGGAAGCCAGGCCGATAGCTCTTGTTTGTTGACTTGGTGAAACACTACGTCTCAGGGTTATTGCCATTGAAAACATCTCCTCTATCTGGGATCTTTTCTACACCAAGTGCACAATTGCTTCATTCATCTCCTCGGAGGAATCTGTCACCAAATCCATAAACTGCCTCCGCCAGCAGGCAGGGCAGGACACCCACCTGCCCGGCCTCTGCCCACTGGGATGAGATAAGGATGTGGTTCCTGGATTAATAAAGCCCAGATTCTCTCCCACCCTGTGGGCGGCACCCTCCTCCTTTCCCCAGCCTAGCCCCAGCCCCCCTCACTCTCATAAAGAACCAAGGCAAAGGGAGAGGGTTGGGGCAGAAAAGTGGTCTCCATCAATGTTCAGGGAGCTTCACGTAAGCATACAATGTATTCCTCCCCCCAAGAAAAGAAATCTAACCTCACAGTGTGCCTTCTACGTGCCACACATAAGCTGTGTCACATGTTTGCTCTTTACCATAACCCAGCGAGGCAGGTCTTTCATGGAGGAAAAAGTTGCCCAAGAACCCAATGGCAAGAGTAGGACTCAAGAGCGAGTCCCACCAGCCGATGGTAAGAATGTGGGCAAACTGTGGAGAATCTAAGCTTTGTATCACCTGCCTCTTTACTGCAGGTAGTAATGGTACCTCTCCACCCCGGCTCCCAGCTCTGACTTCCTCAAGTGAGATGGGATCTCCTTCATCTCTCTGTCCAGGTACCATGATCACCCTCCTTGGATGTCCGACTGGAATGAAGTGGTACCCACATCATGTGCCATGGGGAGCAAGGGGAGACTTGCCAGTGGTCCAGAGGAGGGTACTGGTAGGAGCTGAGGCTGAAGGGGGTGTGCCAGGCATCACGGGGCAGACCATGGGGAGGGAAGGTTAAGCACATGCCCTCTTCTGGCAATGGGAATCACCCAAGGGGACCCTCCCCCCACCCCCAAGGCTCATCAGTTAGATCAGTCAAATCTGCAGAAGTCTTACAGGGAGAGCCAAGTGACCCCGTGACAAGAGGTGAGAGTGGAACCGACATCCAAAGCACCCTCCGTCTGACGGGAGGGTGGGGGCGGGCACAGGGGTGATGCCTGCCTGGTGCCACCTTGAAGAGACCCAGCAGTTCCTCAAAGAAGGGCGGCCCCTGCCGCCTGGGTGGGACTCATCCACGAGTAAAAAGGAGCTGCTCTGGGCAGGTTTTAGTCGGGGGGTGTCCCCATAGACCCACCTCGGTCTAGACCCACCTCGGCCCTAGCAGAGGGGTTATCTGCGGAGGCACACACATGGCCCACCCCGCCTCCTCTGCCCCCTGAGTGAGACCGAGCCCCAGGGCACTCCTCCGTACCTGTCAGGGCACCACCTGCCTTCTGTTGTGCTGCGGGCCCTGCGGTTCCATCTTTTCTTTATGGAGCCCAGGGCGGGGCCCTTATGCCCCCCCCCCCGGGTCCCCTCAGGCCCGCCTGGCGAGAGTTTGCACGGACACCCCCCCCCCCCGCCCCGCTGGAGACGAGGGTGGGTTCAGGTGAGGCGGGGGTTGGGGGCAGAGGAAGGTAAGAACGGCCCGGTTCACCCATGCTCCCCAGTCTTGCCCACCCACCGTCCACCCCAGGCCCCGAGATGGCCCGCCGGGGTGCCCGGCGCATTTCAGCGGGGGTGAGGAGTGCTGCCCCCGCTCTTGGGCCCCCGGGCCCCCGGGCCCCCGGGTGTGAGCCCAGCGCCGCCTCCCCGCCCGGCAGGAAGCGCTCCGGCGGCTTCACCGCGTCTGCATCACGGCCGTAATTGAGCCTCGCCCTCCGGGGTGATGTGTGTGTCAAAAATACGCCGAGGCTGTAAATCAGGCGGTAGGAAGCTCCGTCTCCTGTTTGCCTGCTCAACCAGAGGGAGACGAAATGTCCTGAAACAGGCTCCCCGAGTCTGCGAAACCGCGTGTGATTTCAGGAGATTTGTAACCGGCATTAACACCGGCCAGGGCCCGGGGAGCCGGCTCCCGGCGCCCTGCGGCCCGCGCGCCCCCGCCCTCCTCCGCAGCTGGGGCCGAGCCGGCGGGGGACCCGGGGACCAGGTGCCGGACCAGCCCTGGTGTGCAGCAGCAGCTGCTCAGGCTCCTCCCCAGGAGGATCTGGGGGGAATTTTCCACTGCCCAGTTCCATGGAGCTTTCACCTGCCCGACTGGTCACAGGGAGGAGAGCGGGGAAAGTTGGGGGGGGACCCGCACGCAGACCCCCCCACCCGCATCCTACAGGCATCCGTGGGGGTGGCAGGCGGGCGAGTCCCGAGTAGTGGATTTTGTTTGTTTTCTCTGGCCCTGGAATGCCGAGGTGTGTGGAGGTGGCTTGTGGGTGGGAATCTGGCATCCTTTTTGGGGGGAAAGAAAGGACAGGATCCAGGCCCAGGTTTCAGGGAGCGAGCACAAAAGCCAGCGAGGGGCCTAAGCCGCCCAGCGTGGGTGAAGGCTGCCTGAGCCTCTCGCCCGGGCCTCCCCGCCTCCCTCCCCCTGCTCCTCCCGCTCCGGAGCCCGCCCCCACCCTCAGCCCTGAGCCGCTGACGCCCTCGGGGTTCTGTTTTCATTCCAGGCTGTGGATCCGGTCGTGGGAAGCAGGTAGGAAACCACGATTCTGGAGGTTAAATGAAGAATTATAGTTAGTGCTCACAGAAAGCCAAATATTGGGTTAGCAGCCAGGAATGGAGAGGGAAAAAGAAAAAAACCCAAAGCAAACAGCAGAGGAAAGAAATTCCTACCAAACAAGGTTCCTATTCATTCTTCCAGTCCCAGGTGCAGGGGCCTGCAGAGGTGAGACCTGGCCGAGTGGAAGAGGTCTGTCTGTCGTGTGTTCGTTGCGACAGAGAAGCTCATGGACCCCAGGCTTCTGTGCGACCCCAAACTCTGATCCCTCACTACCTGTCCCCATGGAACCAAGGGACTCTCAGGCCTGCCCACAAAGGTGGTCGGTAGCTCCTCTGGGAGTGGTACCCCAGGCTTACTACATTGGAAGGTAGGGATGGAGTGGGGAAGGGGAGAGCAAAGTGAAACGCCCCTGCCTTGACTTTGAATGAATGATTCAGCCTCCCTGGTCCTCACCTATAGGATGCAGAGTTGGATAGTGATTTCACAGGGCATCACTGACTCAAAGGACGTGAGTGTGAGCAGACTCCAGGAGGTGGTGAGGGACAGGGAAGCCTGACGTATTGCAGTCCATGGGGTTGCAAAGAGGCAGACACAAGTGAGCCACTGAACAACATCCTATTATTCTGTTTCTGCCTAAAATAAATGATAAAAGTAAATGTGTGAACAAGACCACAACAGCAGCACCCATCTGCTTCCATCAGAGCTTAGGGCGAGGCCCAGACATGGCAAGCTGTGCCTTAGCCTGTTCCCCATGACTTCCAGGATCTGAGCTGACTCCGCTGGACTCCAGTGATGTTTCAGAAACCTACTCTGACTGTTGGAAAATCAGACAGCAGCCTGGGCTGGGGCGGGGTGGGGTGGGGGAAGGACTGGAGGTTCAGGAAGAAATTTCCAGTAGGTGGGAGAGAGAAGGGACACAGGAGGAACCATAGCAGACCCCACTCCCACCACCACCTTTAGACAGCATCTTCTGTGGGACCACAGAGAAGGCTGTTTATCTTCCTAACTCCAAGGCTCATTTCTATTCAGTCACCAGATTGTTTAATTACCTTCTCCTTCTGTGGATTTCTCCCGTGGGGGACATCTATGGTAGAAAGCTGGATCCCAAGTGAGAAAGGGCCTTTAAAAGCAAAATTGCTAGCTAGTGGGTAAAGGACAAAATTCTGACCAATCCTAAAAGGAGAGACAGCTCTCCCAGGTCTGTCTGTCTCTGTGTCTTTATTTCTCAGACACTTGACTCTCTCTGCCTCCCACGCCCTAGTGTTCTCTAATGGGCCCAAGCTTCAGGCAGAATCTGGGCACCAGCACGCCCTGTGGGTATGAGATGCCAGCCTGAGGACTAGCCTTTCCTGTACGTTGATGATGATGAATGCGCCCTCCAAGGAGCCTAGCCTAAGGGCACACTTGTTTACTAGCCCATCCCCGGCCCATCCAGGATTCCTCAGGTTCCAGCCCGCTTCAGCCAGCACTCAGAAACAGGCATCGGTCAGGTGAGTCAGACCAGAACCCCGGGAGAGGACACCCAGAGCCACCCACGGAAAGAATTGTAAGATAAAATGAATTCTCACAAACCTGCCCCTTCCTTTGCATGCCTTAAGCTCAGCAAATGACACCTCCTTCCATGAGTTTTCTAGAAACTAAAAATCATCCTTGACGTCCATCCAGTCCACCACCTCCTATTTATCTCCCAAGTTTATCTCTACAGTCTCACCACCCCCACTGCCACTGCCCTCGTGGGCCCTTGGACAATGGTATCGGGAGGATAAAGGGACAAAATAGCATCTGCATGTGGTGAGAAGCAGTGGAAGGAGTGCTAAAGCCTTATTGTCCATGGAGGGAAGTCTGTCGATAGTACCCAAAGCTGAAAAATAAAGAGGTATGAATATGAGCATAGTATTTGGTGTTTACAAAGGTAAACACCAAAAGAAGCAGTTAAAGGAGTTGAGGGACTTCCCTGGTGGTCCAGTGGCTAAGACTCCGCACTCTCAATGCAGGGAGCCTGGGTTCGATCCCAGATTGGGGAACTAGATCCCGCATGCTGCAACTAAGACCTGGTGCAGCCAAATAAATAAATAAAAATAAATATAAAAAAATAAAATGACTGAGTAGGAATAGACGATCAGATAAATACAAATAGAATAAAACAAATAGAAAAGACAGATAAAGACAAATAGAATAAAGAGCCCAAAACATCAGTAGGGAAAGAATTATTTGGTTAATGGTACTAGGGCACCAGTTGCTGTTGCTGTTGCTGCTAAGTCGCTTCAGTCGTGTCCGACTCTGTGTGACCCCATAGATGGCAGCCCACCAGGCTCCCCCGTCCCTGGGATTCTCCAGGCATGAACACTGGGGTGGGTTGCCATTTCCTTCTCCAATGCATGAAAGTGAAAGTGAAGTCACTCAGTCATGTCCGACTCTTAGCAACCCCATGGACTGCAGCCCTGGAAAAAAAATTAGATGGCTACTTCACAGCATATAGAACATATAAATTCCAGGTGTCCAAAAGACATAAATTTAAAAAAGAAAAAATTTTACAGTTTCAGAAGAAAATATGAGGAAAAAAGAAAATAGGATACCTTTGTGATCTCAGTGTTGAAAAAGAGTACTTAAATAGAATACAAAAGCCTGATCCATAAAGGAAATTATTGATAAATTTACTGTAAGAAAATGTAAAGAAGAGAAAACTAAAAATTTAAAGACAAGAACTAGGAAAAGATATGTGAAGCATGCACAACAAGAGTTGAGGGACTTCCCTGGTGGTCCAGAGGGTAAGATTTCACACACCCAATGCAGGGGGCCCAGGTTCGATCCCTGGTCAGAGAGCTAGATTCCATATGCTATAACTAAGTGTTCGAATGTCACAACTGAAGATTTCGTATGCTGTGATTAAAGATCCCACATGCCTCATCTAAAAGATCCTGTGTGGACCTGGCCCAGCCAAATAAATGCATGCGTATTTTTAAAAAGAGTTTAATAAACTGATACAACATTGTAAATCAACTATATTTCAATTAAAAGTAGTTTAATGTATTTCATCCATGTTTGATAAGGACCTCTTAAAGACAGTTTAAGAGAGGTTCCAGTTCCAGTGGATGGGGTAAGCATGCCCCACCCGCCTCCCCCATTAAATACAACTATAAATCCCACACAGACTGTATGGAGCTCTCCGAGGACCCTGAAAAGTAAGTGGTAATAAGTTGATGGGGCTTCCCTGGTAGCTCAGCTGGTAAAGAATCCGCCTGCAATGCAGGAGACCCCAGTTTGATTCCTGGGTCAGGAAGATCCCCTGGAGAAGGGAACAGCTATGTACCAGTATTCTGGCCTGGATAATCCCATGGACAGAGGAGCCTAGTGGGCCTACAGTCCATGGGGTTGCAAATAGTTGGATACAACTGAGTGCACGCACATACACGCACACACACAATAGGCTGATGGGGGAAGGATGCCAGAATTCAGAATTTTACCCAACCAGGGTTGAGGTTATAAGTTTTTCCCCTTCAGTATCACTTGACCCGAAGGAAGCTCAAAACCCAGAAGTTCATAAAGATGAGCACAGAAACAGCTTCCAGAGAAACCTTCTTTTTCTAATCTGTGGAAGGGAGAAGTGGACATGACTCAGGGTCAGAAAGGGCTCCCTATTTTTGTTGGGTTTTTTCCTCTTTTTTTGCATCAGGCTCCCCTGTCCCTGGGATTCTCCAGGCAAGAACACTGGAGTGGGTTGGGGGGACAGATTTCCTGTTTATTACTCTTTGATTTGAATGACTGGCGGTCTCTTATCAGATACCATGGAGGCTAAAAGGAGGAGGAACAACGTTTTTAAAATACTAAAAGAAAAAAAAATTGAACCAAGTATTCTATACACAATTCAATGTAATCCTTATCAAAGTTCCAACTGTGTTTTTGTCAGACATAGACAAGCAATTCCTAAAATTTATACAGAATTGCAAGGGACTTTTAACAGTCAAATCAATTTTTTAAAAGAGGAATAAAGTTAGAAAACTCATACTTTCCAATTTCAAAATTTACTACAAAGCTACAGTAATCAAAACAGTATTGTACTTGACAGATGAATGGCTAAAGATGTCATGTATATATATGCACAAACAATGATATACAGTGGAATATTACTCAGCCACAGAAAACAATGAAATAATGCCCCTTGCAGCAACATGGATGAACCTAGAAAGTATCATACTAAGCGAAGTAAGTCAGAAAAAAAGACAAATATCATATCATTTATATGTGGAATCTAAAAAAATGATACAAATGAACTTATTTACAAAACAGAAACAAACTCACAGACATAGAGAACAAACTAATGGTTACCAAAGTGAAAGGGGGGTTAGGGATAAATTATGAATTTGAAATTAACAGGTATATACTACAATATATAAAATAGATAAACAACAATGATCTGCTATTAAATAGATGGTGCAGAGAGTTATATTCAGTATCTTATAATAACCATAATGGAAAACAATCTGAGAAAGAACATACATACATATATATATATGCATATATATTCTTTATTATATATTCTACATCAAAGACCCGACTGTAAGGGCTAAAACAACAAATCTCTTTGAATAAAACATACATGTAGATCTCTGTGATCTTACATTTGATAAGGAAGTCTTAGATATGCACAAAAGGCATAAGCAGCAAAATAAAAATAGATAAACTGTCAAAAGTTTAAACCTTTGTAAATCAAAGAAATGAAAAGACAACCTACAGAATGGGAGAAAATATTTATATATCATATATCTAGTATCTTTGATATATAAAGAACTCTTACAACTCAACAACAGAAAGACAAGTCAATTCAAAAATGGGCAAAAGACTTGAACAGATAATTACCTAAAAAAAATACAAATGACCAATAAGCACATGAAAAGATGCCCAACATCATTCATTATTGCTGCTGCTGCTAAGTCACTTCAGTTGTGTCTGACTCTGTGCGACCCCATAGATGGCAGCCCACCAGGCTCCCCCATCCCTGGGATTCTCCAGGCAAGAATCCTGGAGTGGGGTGACATTGCCTTCTCCAATGCCTGAAAGTGAAAACTGAAAGTCAAGTCGCTCAGTTGTGTCCTATACTTAGTGACCCCATGGACTGCAGCTTACCAGGCTCCTCTGTCCATGGGATTCTCCAGGCAAGAGTACTAGAATGGGGTGCCATTGCCTTCTCTGTCATTCATTATTAGGAAAATGCAAATAAAAAAACTGAGATACTTCACACCCATTAGATTGGCTATAAAAAAATAAACAGGAAATAACATGTAAGAGTAAGGATGTGGGAAAATTGGAACCCTGATACATTCTTGGTGGGAATATATAATGGTGCAGCCACTGTGGGAAACAGTCTGGCAGCTTCTCAAAAAGTTAAACAGAGAATTACTATATGACCTAGCAATTCTACTCCTAGATCTATATCCAAGAGAATTGAAAACAGGTGTTCACACAAAAACTGGTACACAATTGTTCATAGCAGTATTTATTCATAGTAGCTAAGGACTGAAAACCGCCCAAATGTCTGTCAACTGGTGAATGGAAAAGCAAACTGAGATATGTCCATACAATGGAACATTATTTAATCACAGAAAAGAATGAAGTATCAATACATGCTGCAATGTGGATAAACCTTGAAAACATGTCATGGGAAGGGAGCCAAATCTGAAGATCATGTATTATATGATTCCATTTATATAATGTGTCCAGAATAGGTAAATCCACAGAGATAGAAGTAGGTTAGTGGGAATGGGGGGAGGGGGACTAGGGAGTAACTGCTTAATGAGAAGAGTTTTTTGCGGGGGAGGGAGGTAATGAAAGTGTCTTAGAGGTAGATACTGCCAATGGTTGAGCAACATTACGAAGGTACTAAAAGCCACTGAACTGGGCAGTTTAAAATGGTTACAATGGTGGATTATATATCATGAATTTTACCTCCATTTTTTAAAAAGCATTCTAAATCCAGTGAAAGTATTCTTCAAGAATGAAAGTGAAGACATTGTCAAATAAAACTAAGAGAATTTATCTGCAGCAGACTCATTCTAAAATAAATGCTAAAAGAAAATTCTTCAAATAGAAGGAAAATAATACCTTAAAGAAATTTAGAACATCAGAATGAAGAAAAAGTGGTGAACAGAATAGACTATCCTTCTCTTAAGTTTTTTAAAATATGTCTGACAATTGAAAGCAGAAATTATAACATGGTTGAGCGAATTTCCAGTGTATATAGATGTGATACACATGACAACTACAAGATGAAGGGGGAGGGTAAAGGGACCTATATGATGGTAAGGTTCCTACAGGCTACATGAAGAGGTAAAATACTAAATATATATTATAATCTTTGGGGGACTTCCCTGGTGGTCCGGTGGTTAAGACTTCATGCTTCCAATGCAGGGAGTCCAGGTTCAATACCTGGTCAGGAAACTAAAATCCCACATGCCACAACCAAGAGTCACAGGCTGAAACTGAAAAGATCCTGAGTGTAACAACTAAAATTCCACACAGCCAATATACATATACTAATATATATATATGTATACATGTATATATAGAGAGAGAGTTGGACCCTAAAGAAAGCTGAGCACCACCAAAGAACTGATGCTTTTGAACTAGTGTTGGAGAAGACTCTTGAGAGTCCCTTGGACTTCAAGGAGATCAAACCAGTCAATCCTAAAGGAAATCAGCCCTGAATATTCATTGGAAGTGTTGATGCTGAAGCTGAAGCTCTAATACTTTGGCCCCCTGAGGCGAAGAACTGACTCATTGGAAAAGACCCTGATGCTGGGAAAAACTGAAGGCAGGAGAAGGGGATGACAGAGGTTGAGTTAGTTGAATGGCATCACTGACTCAATGGACATGAGTTTGAGCAAGCGCTGGGAGTCGATGATGGACAGGGAGGACTGGAGTGCTGCAGTCCATGGGGTTGCAAAGAGTCGGGCACAATTGAGTGACTGAATGGAATTGAACTGATATATATAATAATCCTTGGAGTAACTACTGAAAAATTCATTTAAAACTATACTAAGAGATATAGTTAAAAGCTCAACAGATAAATTAAAATAGAATACAAAATACTAACCATGTAGACCTAGTTTTAAACATATCAATATACATATGAAATAAAAGTGGCCTGAAAGACAGGGACTGTCAGATTTGATTTAAAATCAAACAAGACCCAACTATTCACTGTCTATGATTTTGTAATGTAAGTAGGTTAAAAGTAAAAGAATGGGAACAATACCAGGCAAACACTAATCAAAAGAAAGCTAAAGTGGCTGCATTAATGTTAGATAAAAGACACTGCATAGCAAGGATAATTTCCAAGAATAAGGAGGAGCAATACACAATAATTAAAGAGTCAATTCTGCAAGAAGACGTAGTAATTTTAAATATGTTTGCACTTAGCAAAAGAGCTTCAAAATACACACAACAGAAGCTGATAGAACTGAGTTAGACAAATCCATAATTACAGTTAGAGATTTCAATACTCTTCTCTCAGTAACTGATAAGCCAATAGGAAATCAGCAAATATATCGAAGAACTAGTCCTTCTACCAGCTGATCTGATTGATATTTACAGAATACTCCACCCAACAAGATCAGAATATACATTCTTCTCAAATGTACATATACATTTCACTATGACAGTTCATATCCAGAGTCATAAAACAAACCGTAATAAATATAATAGACTTGAAATCATACAAAGTGTGTTCTCTGACCATAATGGAATTAAACAAGCAATCAATAACAGAAAGATAGCTGGAAAACCTCCAAACACTTGGGAATTAAACAACGTAATAAGCCATGGGTCAAAGAGGATGTCTTGAGGGAACATCAGGTATTTTGATGGGACTTCCCTGGTGGTCCAATGGTTCAGAATCCACCTTGGAATGCAGGGGATGTGGGTTCGCTCCCTGGTCGGGGAACTAAGATCCCACATGCCACAGAGCAACTATGCTCAAGCACTGCAAGTACTGAGCCCATGCACTTTGGAGCCCACACTCAACTAAGGAGTCTCTGCGCCACAACAAAAGATTTCACACAGTGAAGATGCTGTGTGCCTCAGCTAAGACCTGATGCAGCCAAGTAAACAATATATAATTTTTTAAAAAACCTTCTGTTTAAAAAAAAATTGACCTGAATGAAAATACCACATGTTAGAGTTTGTGGGATGCAGCTAAAGCCATGCTCAGAGGGAAATGTATACTGTTAAATGCCTACATTTGAAATAAAGAAAGATCTCAAGGCACTAGTCTAAGCTCCCACATTGAGAAAAGGGCTTCCCTTGTGGCTCAGCTGGTAAAGAATCTGGCTACAATGCAGGAGACCTGGGTTCGATCCCTGGGTTGGGACGATCCCCTGGAGAAGGGAAAGGCTACCCACTCCAGTATTCTGTCCTGGACAGTTCCATGGACTGGATAGTCATGTAGCAAAGAATCAGACACAACTGAGCAAAATTTCATATTAAGAAAAACTAGAGTAAAGTAAACCCAAAACAATAAGAAAGAAGGACAGAACAAAGGTGAAAAAGAAACCAACGAAATTAAAAGCAAATATGATGGAGAACATCCATGATAAAACTAAAAGCTGATTCTTTGAAAATTTCAATAAAAATGGATACATCTCTAGTTAGAGTAACGAAAAAGGGGGAGTGAGACAGGAGAGAGGACACAGATTATGGTCCTCCCTCATTATCTCAGAGGGATTCGTTTCAAGGCCCACCTTGGATACCAAAGTCTGCAGAAAGTCTGCAGATTCTCAAGTCCCTTATACAAAATGGCAAAGTACAGAAAGCTGTCTGAATCCATGGGGTCTCATACACCCATAGGAAGGAAAGACCATACTAGCTTCCAGAGTGAAAGGGAGGATCCCCCAAAAGACTCCACAGACATTAAAAGAATAATAAGAGAGTACTAGGAACAAGGACAGAGGAGCCTCACAGGCTACAGTTCATGGTGATGCAAGTCGGATACAATAGCAACTAAACTACCACCAGCTCTGCCAAAACTTTCAGGTTTCTCTAAACAGACTAGGAGCCTCCTTTCTAATAATTTGTATATTTTCTTGCATTTCTTATATGGACAACCATGCCATTTACAAATAAAAAGATAATTTGTTTTGATCTCTGTGGTCTTGGCCATTTTATTTAATTTTCTTGTGTTATTAAATTGTCTAGCATCCCCAGTTATATTGCTGAATAAAAAACAATGTGCAGTATCCTCATATGATATTTGCAGGAGACTTTGGATAGAAAAAACCTTTATCTGGTTCAGGATGTTCCTCCTCCATTCTTATTTGCTGGGTTTTAGTTTATCTCCTCCAGTGTTGTTGCCTGGAGAATCCCAGGGACGGGGTAGCCTGGTGGGCTGCCGTCTATGGGGCAGTACAGAGTCAGACACGACTGAAGTGACTTAGCAGCAGCAGCAGGAACAAGGAACAACTCTACACAAATAAATTTGACAACTTAGATAGAATGAACCAATCCCTTGACAGCTACAAATTAACAAAGCTTCCCAAGGAAGAGGTGAAAGTGAAAGTGAAAGTGAAGTCGTCCAACTCTTTGCAAGTCCATGGACTGTAGCCTACTAGGCTTCTCCATCCATGGGGTTTTCCAGGCAAGAGTACTGGAGTAGGTTGCCATTTCCTTCTCCAGGGGATCTTCCCAACCCAGGGATCGAACCCAGGTCTCCTGCAATGCAAGCAGACACTTTACCCTCTGAGCCACCAGGGAGATGACCCAAATAGTTTCTATCCTTTAAAGACATCAAATTCATAGTTTAAAGTAGTCTCATAGTGTCTTTCAATTTCATTGATTTGTTTTAACATGTGTTAAAAAACTCAGAACTGCAAAACTCCCTCTCCTCGAAAAAAGTCAGTTTTACTCCAATTTTAAAAATCAATTAAGAAAAAAACCAAATGAACAGATATTAAAGTAGACATAAGTAGGAAAGTCACACAAGAAACAAACAAAATCTGTAAAGATCTTCAACTTCCCTACTAGTCAGAGGATGCAATTCAAATTCAGTAAGAAGTCATTTGGTACCCAGAGGTTGATCAGAGAAAGTACTGGGAAGCGGCAGAACCACAAGGCTGTCACTTACTGCTGGTAGGAATACAGCTGGCCAATCCCTCTGGAGAGGCATTTCACAAGAGGAAGCTAAAAATGGTCCTGCCCTTTCCCTGAGCAAGGTCCCTTCTAAAATTCTCTAAGGAGTGCAAAGAAGGACATGCCAAGAAAGTTCATTTCAGCGTTGTCTGCAATAATACTTTATGCAAAATATTTTAAGCCAGAGATTTATACATGGTGTATTATTCATACAATATAACACTATACCATATTCTTAAATGCTATTGATTTTATGCGGCTTTAAGCAAATGAACTTTGAGCTATGTGAACTCGAACATAGATAAAATCTCATAGATAGAATGTCCAATGCAAAAGCAAGTTGTAAAAATGACAAATGACACTCTATATAAAGTTTGAAAATATGCAAAACAATGTTATATATTGTTGATGGATACATAAAAATGCTTTAATGGTATAAAAACATGTCTCTAGAAAATTGTACAGATGAACCGAGTTCCAGGGCAGGAATAGAGATGCAGACATGGAGAAAGGACCTGGACATGGGGGGAAGGATGAGTTGGGAGACTGGGATTAACAGATATGCTCAATCACATGTAAAATAGATAGCTAGTGGAACTTGCTAAATAGCACAGGGAACTCAACTCAGTGCTCTGTGATGACCTAGAGGGGTAGGTTGGGAGGGAGGTCCAAGAGGGAGGGGATATATGTACACATTTAGCTGAATCACTCCGTTGTACAGCAGAGACTAGCACAACATTGTAAAGCAATTATACTCCAATTAAAAAAAAAAGGAAAACTCATGCCTGGAAACATAAACACAAATTCAGGACAGGCACCACCTCAGGGGCCAGAAAGGAATGTGCTCAGCATAGAATACACAAAAGGGCTTCCACTGGACCTAAAATTTCTTTTCTCTTTTTTTAAGAAAACTATGCAAGCAAGGCCAAAGACTGAAATTCAGTGGAGGCGGAAGATGGATTTATGAGACTTCATTACGTTATTCTTTGTATTTTTTTTTTAGATAAGGGATATTGGAAGTATTTCGTAATGAAATGGAAAATTACCTTTGCACACAATAATGAGCCTAGCGGTTAGCATCCTTAGCCACAAGCAATGTGGCCTGGCTGCCCAGGCTCTGATCCTACTTGGTCTGCTCTCTGGCTGTGGGACTCAGGAAATGTTACTTAACTTCTCTGAGCCTCAGTCTCCTCATCCATAAAATAGGGATAATATTAGGACTTCCCTTACACTATTTTTGTGGGGTTACAAGTGATGAAATGTAAGCCACTTCATGTAATTCTGGACACAGAGCAAATATATAATTTTTGTTAGTGAGGCAAGAGATAGATGGGCCCCCAGGCTGAACGGTTTCTCCCCTGTGGACAGAAACTCCGTAGCAGCAAAAGCTCCATAAAAGCAGGATGATGGAGGAGGCTGGGCCCGGCTCAGAAAAGAGACAAAAGACCACATATTCCTCATTCTCGACGTCAGGCAGACCTTCCCGACTACACATGTATAGAAAGGCTCCTTGGCGGTCACCTGCGTAATAAGTGATGCTAGCTACCCATAAGCCTCTTCTCTAGAACCCATCTTGGCTAAGAGATACGCACACACACATGGGAGGACCCTGAAAGATACCAAATACGGACTGAGACCCAGGCAAAGCAAGATGAACCGTCAAAGGAAAACCCAGGACGGATGCCCTGTAAATGTGAGTCAAACTACCATGAGCGTGCAACTCTCTGAGCCCACCCTGTGTCAATCCACACGTACTGAACTCTTTTTCTTCCTAATAAATACTTTACTTGTTTCACTACTGTTCATCTTTCCAGGAACTGTTTTCTGCAAAGTGGAAGGACCGGGACCTTGCTGTTGAACACTGGTAAGTGGCTAGGATTAGCTCCCGGCACCAAGACCCAGCCTCAGTCTCTGGCTAAGTCCCACTTCAAGCCGTTGCAGGCCGAGGCCACCTGAGATCATTAGTTTTTTTTTAATGATTATTCCTCAACCTTTGCAACTCAACTATCACCTCTGAAACCTTCCCCACCCAACACTGCTTCCATGTCAAATCCATCTATCAATCCTGGACCCAGGAGAACTGGGCATTCCATTCTGACTGTTCACCTTGCTTATCTGTGTAGCTTAACTATTTGTTTGTCTACCTGACTACGCTATTTTCCCATTTACCATTTTATCTCAGTGTCTGGCAACGGTAGGAATGTGAGAATTGTGATGAATGCCTAAAAGAACAAACAAACCACTGACTATCCCTCGTGTCTCTAAATAAATCCACTTGTGTTTTCTCTCCCTATTCCCTCCTCTTCCCCAAGAGCCTGAGACCCCTGACAGCAGCTTATGCTAAGTCACTTTAGTTCTGTCCGACTCCTTTGCAACCCCATGGGCTGTAGCCCACCAGCTCCTCTGTCCATGGGATTCTCCAGGCAAGAGTACTGCAGTGGGTTGCCATTTACCTACTCCAAGGAATCTTCCTGACCCAGGGATCAAACCCGCATCTCTTACGTCTCCTGCCTTGGCAGGCCAGTTCTTTACTGCTAGTGCCACCTGGGAAGTCTGGAGACCAGTTTAAATCCCTCTAATCACAGGAGAAATACTTAACAGTCAGTGCTCTGAGCATACACTCTTTTGGGATCAGAGAAGACAAGCTTAAAACAGAAAAAGAGTCTCTGATGGTGAAATTTCAGACCCTAAGGCTTGCACGAGACACACACACACATCTGTCTCTGCTCCGAGAGGGACTGTCTCCACCAGTGAGACATATTGAAAAATAACGAGAGAACAAAACTCTCAGGAAAAGAGTTGTGAATGTTCTCTTGAAAACTCGTGGTGAATCACTTTTTTAAAAAAAAATCATATTCTTCGTGAATAAAAGAATGTTTCTCATTTACTGGCAAAAGCAGGCTAGTTAAGCCTTCTAGTGAATTCTTTATTAAAGACTGAAGTAAGGAATTCTTTTGTTAAGTAAATATTCAGGCTCTTCCTTGCCAGCAAGCTTTTGAAACCCTTGCTGTAATTATGCTGATGTTTTCTGTGTTTATATGTTAAATGCCTAGGGTTTAATTGTTAATGGGTAAATAAGAGAAGCCGCAGGTCCCTGCCAAAAGAGGCCAGATCACTGGGGCCGGGAGGACAATGGCTCGGCGGGACTCCCCTGGACGGGGTGGAGGGCAGTTAGGACAGAGCGTTGGCCTCAGCTTTGCTCTGCGCTGACACAGCTCCCCTGGGCCGGGGGGTGACACGCACCTGCGGGGAGAACAAAGGCGACGGTCAAGCCCTGGCCCTGGTCCTGGTCCTGAATTCTAGCCTGAGCTTCCTTGCTACTCATCACCCCCACCCAGGTCAAGAATTCCGATTTCCCCAAGTAACCAACCAGAGCATATGATGCTGTTCCAGCAACAATCAAACAGGCGGAGAGCTGGGTCCCGGGCAGGTGGTACCGAGGCAGGAGGCCTGGGTTGGAGACCCACACCCGCCACTCACCAGTCATGCTTGCGGTTTCGTCTCTGTACAGGGTCCTCACAGGCCTGGCAGGGCTTCCCTGGGGGCTCAGTGGGTAAAGAGTCTGCCTGCAATGCAGGAGACCACCTGCAGGGCACGAGACCCGGGTTTGATCCCTGGGTCAGGAAGATCCCCTGGAGAAGGGAATGGCAACCCACTCCCGGGAAATCCCACAAACAGAGGAGCCTGGTGGGCTCCGTGGGGTCAGAAAGGACTTAGCTACTAAGCTACTACTACTACATCAGCATGATGGGGATGAGGGTACCTACCTTCTAAGGGTTTCATGACAACTAAATAAGTGAATATTGTAGAAACATGCTTAGAACCATGTCTGGCACAAAGTAAGTGTATTTAAAGATCTAGCTGAGAGTTAAATAAACATTGTGTTAAGTTTCCAGGTATCGAATTTATCTGGAACAGAGGCACAAGTCACACCCTCTGTGTGGATCTTACAGACCGTTTGCTGAGTACAGTGAATTGCCATACATATTTCATGGGTCCTCCTTCACATCAATGCATATTTAATTATCGTGTAGTCTTTCTTGTCTCTGCCAGCATCCTCCGGAAGATTACACACAGAGGATGGCAATTAGTGAGGAAACTTCCATAGACCCCTGTTGAAAGCCCAACAAGGCTTGTTCGGATCAACTCTTGTCTTATCTTTGCCTTAAATTCCTCCCCTTTAGGGATGGAGGTCCTGCCGGAAGCAGGCTGAGAATGCTTAGCCTGCTAGGGTATCTCCAAGATCATCTTAGCTATTCTAGGCAAAGTAACCTTAAATCCCAAGTCAGAAGGTCCACTGGAAGGAAGGAGTTAACTGGAAATCTCCCTAAGAATGTTTGTTGAGAACACTTTCCAGGGCTGGTGTGGAGAGGAGAGGGCGGAGATTCCAGAGGGTACAGGCTCGCTGAGGCTACGTAGTCCCCTCCAGAATCCAGACCTTCAGATGGGTTGGATGCAGTCAGAGATAAGGTTCTTAAACAAGCAGAAGGGGGAAAAGCTCTCTGGGATTATTGTTGCTGTTGTTCAGTTGCTCAGTTGTGTCTGACTCTTAGTGACCCCACGGAGAGCAGCATGTCAGGCTTCCCTATCCATCACCAACTCCTCACGCTTGCTCAAACTCATGTCCATAGACTCAATGATGCCATCCAACCATCTCATCCTCTGTCATCCCCTTCTCCTCCTGCCTTCAATCTTTTCCAGCATCAGGGTCTTTATCAATGAGTCGGCTCTTCTCATCAGGTGGCCAAATACTGGAGCTTCAGCATCAGTCCTTCCAGTGAATATTCAGGATTGATTCCCTTTAAGATTGATCGGTTGGATCTCCTTGCAGCCCAAGGGACTCTCAAGAATCTTCTCCAACACCACAGCTCAGGGCTTATTCAGTTCAATTTCAGAGTTGAAAAGGGGCATCTCAACCATCAGCTATCAGCAAGGGACCAAGAGCTGAGTCCCCATGTTTCTAGGCACAGAAGGCCCCCTAGTTCTCACCATCACTGGGCCAGTGCCTGCCTGGGTGTGAACTCCCTCGGAGCATAGACCGCACCCGCTCTCTCTCCTGGAGAGCGGAATTCATCAAAGCGTTGTCAAATAATCTCCCTGGCTCCCCACAACCACATCTTTGAGGGTAGATGTATGTGCTAAGTCGCTTCAGTCATGTCCAATTCTGCAGCCCTATGGACCATAGCTCCTCTGTCCATGGGATTCTCCAGGCATGAATACTGGGGTGGGTTGCCATTTCCTCTTCCAGGGGACCTTCCCGACCCAAGGGTTGAACCCGTGTCTCTTACACCTCCTGCCCTGGCACGGAGAGCTGCTATTAAGGCATCTGACGGCCAAGGAAGCAGATGCTCATGGCGCCTAATGACACACCCAGGACCACGCGGCTGCTTCACTGACACGATAAACCCACCCTCGGTTTCTGAGAGAGCCCCAAGGGGATGTCGACTACAAATGGCACTTGCTGTAGGCACTCGCCATCCACCTGTATAAGGATTAGATCAGGTGCTGCTGCAGCTGCTGACCTTCACCACCCCAGAAGGAGTTCAGGGTGGAGACCAGGAATGAGGCACTCTGTGCTCAGGGTAAAACTGGCAGGACCAGTCTTCAGATAGTTGGATATTCTCTGTAGCTGACTTTATGAGCCCAGTTCTTGTATCTCCTCATATCCAGAAAAGCACTAAAATCCTTCATGGTGATGACTTTCTCATGACCACCAGAAGCTTCATGAGTCCAGGAGTAAACTTTTGGAAAAATATGTGCTTGATTGCATGTATTCCCCCCTTCACCAAAATCACATTATATACTGACCTTCCCCTGCCTCTCTGGAGCAGTCTCACAGAGCTATCTGAGCTGCCATCTCCTGGGCCGCAGTCCTCATTTTGCCCCAAGTGAAACTTAACTCACAACTCTCAAGTTGCGCATTTTGTGTGTGTGTGTGCGCGCGTGTGAACAGGGAGGAGGAAAAGCAAGGACTCTACTGTTTGTGTGGGCACAAGGGCCTGATCCCTGCCTCCCCGTTAGAACCGTGGCTGGGGCCCACATCAGGGGAAGGCAGGTCAGTGAAGACCCCTCACAAACCTCGGAGCGCAGCGAGCCTCTCCTTCCTTGGCACCTTCAGAAGCGGCTGGTCCTGCTCAATGCCCAGCAATGGGCTCTTCAGACACCCCTTTACTCCTCCTGCCTGGGATACTGGGAAAAAAGGTGCTCCCAGAGATGCTCGGGACCATACTCCACAGGTGCCAGGACTTCTACCTTGTGACAGCTCGGTGGAGACCCCCCCAGGCCAAGACCCTGGGAGGAAGTCAGGAAGAGGTGCCCAGCCAGATAGGGGGCGAATCCTGTGGGAAAAGAAATGCTCACAGTCTAGAGGTTTATTCAAAGAGCCTTGGACTTGGAGAGGGCCCTGGAGATGGCAGAGTCCAGCCCCAGAAACTGCTTGAGGAGCGTCTGAGCAAGAGACTGAAGCCAGCCAAGGAAGGGAGGATGGGAAGGAGAGGATGGAAAAGGGAACGGAAAGACAAAGAACAGGCAGTTCGGAAGAGCTGAGAGCGTAAATCGTTTGCAGACGCCCGTGCAATGCACAACCGAGGCTTCAGTGGGGGTGTGCCCANATTAATTAAGTACTTACTACACATCCAACACGGCTGAGGCCATTCAGGAGGCACCGACTCAGCCCAGCATCCCCCGAGAGCAGAGATTGATTATCTCATCTACTGGGACTTCAAAGCCCTTTCCTCCACAGCATCTTGTCACTGACTGTGGGGGCGGCTGGGATGCTGAAGGCACAGCAGGGCAGAGGGAATAAAAGGAGCAGAGAGGTCGAGGCTCTAGGGCAGGCGTGGAGTGAGGTGGATCTTGTATCTGAGTCCAGGTTCCGCAGTCACAGGAAAGTGTCTTCCAAACACGCTCTGCTAAATGCACGCACTCAGGAAGGAAATGAAGATACCTTCTCGTGTGGGGGACAGACGAACAGACCCAGCAGACCTTAACAGAGTCAGTGTCCCTCATACACGTGGTACATGGGCCAAAGGAGCATAACCATGTGTTTTTTTAAATATAAATAATTGTATTCAGGAAGGTATTTCTTTCAGCACCACCAGTTCAGTTCAGTCTCTCAGTTGTGTCCAACTCTTTGCAACCCCATGAACTGCAGCACGCCAGGCCTCTCTGTCCATCACCAACTCCCGGAGTTCACTCACATTCACGTCCATCGAGTCAGTGATGCCATCCAGCCATCTCATCCTCTGTCATCCCCTTCTTCTCCTGCCCCCAATCCCTC
The DNA here is from genome assembly GCA_006410935.1 of Redunca redunca. Classification (NCBI taxonomy): domain Eukaryota; kingdom Metazoa; phylum Chordata; class Mammalia; order Artiodactyla; family Bovidae; genus Redunca; species Redunca redunca. Next base: position 40,551 of record SJYQ01025502.1, on the reverse strand, counting down.
CCAGCATCAAGTCTTTTCCAATGAGTCAACTCTTTGCATGAGGTGGCCAAAGTACTGGAGTTTCAGCTTTAGCATCATTCCTTCCAAAGAAATCCCAGGACTGATCTCCTTCAGAATGGACTGGTTGGATCTCCTTGCAGTCCAAGGGACTCTCAAGAGTCTTCTCCAACACCACAGTTCGAAAGCATCAATTCTTCGGTGCTCAGCTTTCTTCGCAGTTCAACTCTCACATTCACACATGACTACTGGAAAAACCATAGCCTTGACTAGACAGACCTTAGTCGGCAAAGTAATGTCTCTGCTTTTGAATATGCTGTCTAGGTTGGTCATAACTTTTCTTCCAAGGAGTAAGCGTCTTTTAATTTCATGGCTGCAATCACCATCGGCAGTGATTTTAGAGCCCCCAAAAATAAAGTCTGACACTGTTTCCACTGTTTCCCCATCTATTTCATAATAGCAAAAAGCTGTGAACAACCCAAAAAATCCGTTAAGCATCATTTATTAATTAATCAATTAATCATGGTATATCTTTACAATGAAAAACAACACAGCTGCAAAGAAGAATGAGTTATATCTACGTATGTTAACTTGGAGAGATCTAGTTATTAAGTTTAAAAAAAAAAAGCAAGTTTACAGAAGATGACTTATTTGTATGAAAAAATTTTAAAGGGTAGCCTATAAAGAGATACATATGGGGCTTCCCTGTTGACTCAGTGGTAAAGAATCTGCCTGCTGATGCAGAAGACATGGGTTCAACTCCTGATCCAGGAAGACCCCACATGCCACGGAGCAACTAAGCCCCTGCACTCAGCTACTGAGCCCGTGTGCCCCAGAGCCTGTGCTCTACAAAAGGTGAAGCCGCTGCAATGAGAAGCCCGACGACCACAACCAAAGAGGAGCCCCTGTTCCCCACAGCTAAAGAAAAACCCACACAGCTACAAAAACCCAGCACAGCCAAAAATATAAATACATAAATAAGATTATATAAAAAGAATGTGAGCTGACTATGAGAGCTTGAGAAAAATGAGAAAATTTTTAAGTGTTTATTAGAGAAAGAGATACATATGTTTATGAATGTTTGTATAGGTTAAAAAATGTAGGGAAAATCTGGGAACAGTGTATATGAAAAATGTGGAAAGATACTCATGAATGTGGTTACACTGTTTACTTCAGAGGGTGGGGTTGGAATGGACAAGAAAATCCATTTTTCTATACCGGACTCTATTATTTGACTTTAGGTATGAGCTAGTTTTATAACTTCAATAAATAAGAATGAAATGTATTGTGAAACTAAAGAGAATAAAAATAGGCTTGTCAATGCTTCCCGGCCGCCCTCGACCCCAAAGCTTGCCCCCAAGTGAAATGCCTCGCCAGTTATGACATTTGGAGAGCTGGCAGCGTCGCTTGAGAAAACATGGCCCATTTGGCCTCTGCTGCAACGTCATGGAACAAACAGAAACTTCAGCTGTCAGCTCCAAAGAAAAATACTGATTTGCATAAACATATGTGACCCAAACTTATTCCGTGACTTTGAGATATCTCACTCTAAACATATAACATTAATTAAAAGGAGCACAAGTTTCTGGCAACTGTACCCTACCTCCCCTATTTTTTTTTAATTCATTTTTAATTGGAGGATAATTGCTTTACAGTGTTGTGTGGGTTTCTGCCATACATCAACAGGAATCAGCCACAGGTATTCATATGTCCTCTCCCTCTTGAACCTGCTTCCCACCCTCCTCCCCTACATGATTGATCCACTGAAAATTGGAACACATCACAGATCCTTAAATCCTATCCTGAGTCAGGAGGAGGAAGGGGGCAGGGAAAGAGGGCTTGCTGTATGTGCCAGGCCCTGGGCTGGGCACTGGGCCTATGCCTTCCCACAGGACCCTGTGATCATTCAGCAAGTTTGGAGGAAAGCACACACACACACACACACACACACACAAGCATGCACTACAAACTACAGAACAAGGCGCAAAGGAAGCGCCTAAGACTCAAGGAGGCAGTATGCCCATGGCCTTAGAGTGGGTACCTGGCAGGCGATCCATCAGGGCGGGAGAATAGGGATGCTGGGGTCCCTTGGACACCTTGGTGAGGAGACTGGCTAGTTTAACTCTGCCTGGGTCTACTTTATCCCCACTGAGGGTCTGACGCTCTGGAGGATGGAGCCTCTGCATGAGAGGAAGCTGTTATTACTAGGACTGAAATCTAAGTCAAACCAGCTTTGGCAAGACACTGAGTTATTTGACTCTTAGAACTAAAAATGTCCATAAGTAGTAGATGGCTCCACAGGCTCAGGACTCAAATAAAGTCAGTCAAGTTTCATTCTGTCTCTGTATTTTTCCTCTGCTTTCTTCTGTGCTGTCTTCATTTTTCAGGCAAGCTCTTTGAATGTGGTAGCGAAGATGGCCTCAGAAATTCCATGTATTACTTGGTTTCTTGCAACTACCCATTCCAGTGAAAAGCAAGCATTTGTGCAAAACAAACAAAAAAAAAGGAGGTGGGGACCTCCCTGGTGGTCAGGTGGTTGAGACTCCACTGCAGAGGGTGAGGGTTCAATCCCTGCTCAGTGAACTAGGATTCTGCATACCATGCAAAAAAAAAAAAAAGCAAGCATTTGTTTCCCAATAGTTTCAGCACAAGTGCCAAGGATGGCTCTCACGAGGACAGCTGGGGTCATGTGCCCATTTCTCAATTAATTACCGTTTCCTAGCCTTCTCCAGATCACGAGGATTAGGAATGAGGGCGTGGTCTCCCTCTCCAAAACTGGAGGAATAGTACCGGTGGAAGAAGGGAAGGATGCTGGGCAAGCAGACCACAGATATTTATCACAGCGTCTCAGGGAAACCTGCCAGGAAAATGTAAACTGAGAGACCGGGAGCTGTTGGTTTTTTTATACCTGTCATCTCTTGGCAACCATAAGGCTCTTGGAAATTGCTGCGGTTCTGAAGACACTAAGGATCCGGGTCTGCCACGATTTGCCCTCCACTCTTGGAGACCCAATCCCTACTCTTCCCTGCTTTGAATCTGGTATAACACCTTTACTTAGTGGGAGGATGAGGGTGGACACAGAGGCACAGGCTGCCAGGGGCACCTGTGTCCCGGCATCAAGGGGGAGGGGCAGGCAGGGAGTATGAGCAAGTGGGGATCTGGGCAGACGTGTGTGACCTCAGGTGGGACTGCCTCATGCTGGAGTGCAGGAAGGCTCTCTGCTGGGCACAGCCAGGGTTGGGCTGCCTTGCGTACTTGTTCGAGCTGGGCCATAATATACTAAATTCAACCAAATTTTCCTTGAGGAAGGGGCACCCTCATCTGCTCAGAGAAGCCATATGGGCAAGCAGAAGCCCTGCTAATCAGTGACACAGACCAAACCCACTCCATTGTCAGCTATGTGCTTTGGGGGGTAAAAATATAATCATGGAAGTGACGGTGCTTTTTGCAAAGTCATAAGTATCAGGGATCATTCTCAATCACTCTCCAATTCTCCAGCCAGTGGAGTGCGGGATGTTACCTAATCTACTCCTGGGTCCTGGACATATGAGAGCACCAGCCACTGGGGGCTACTGACGCCTGTGGTTCCCTTAAAATCACCACACCCACAGCAACTGCTCATCTTTCCATTTCTGTTACATGTAGGACTGTATCAGGTATTTAGAAGTTAGGGTGTTGCGCAATGTTAATAACCTTTGTTTGAGTGGATGTAGTGAATGTGTTGGGGGTCTGTGTGGGGACAGGGAATGAACAGGTCCATTCTCAGTCAGATTTTAAACTCCTAGAGAATGCACATTTGTCCTTCTTTGTGTCTCCCACATCAATTACTTTTCTCCCCTGGTTACTGTGTTAAGAGTTGAACAAATGAAAATGCTTCTAATAGAGATGAAATTAAATAACTTATAAATGATGCCTAAACAGTATCTGGTCCATAGAAGAGGCTTATATTTCTTTCCCCTCACTCCTCTTCTCTCTGACCCTCCTCTTACTTCAGATGCTAAAAGAATAAGAACATTCATTCAATAATATTAATTGGAAAGGAGGGATAAATTGGGAGATTGGGATTGACATACACACTCTACTATATATAAAATAGGGAACTAGTGAGGCCCCACTGAATAGCACAGGGAACTCTACTCAAGACTCTACTGAATGTGTGGGAAATGAATCTTTAAAAGAGTGGATATGTGTACATGTATAACAGACTCACTTTTGTAACGCATCATTGTAAATCAACTATACTCCATTGAAATCTAATTTTAAAAAACAATATTAATATGAGGCCACTTGTTAAGAGCTGTGCATTGTGCTGTGTATTGGAGCTACAATGATACAGAAGAAATAATTTGTTTTCTTCTCAAGTTCTGTGGGCCATCTGGCCTGAAGAATACCCTTGATTGTAATCTTTCCGTGTTATATGGAGTTGTGAACAAGATGCTCTTGGATAGAGGACAGTGGAAGGATAGTTTGATAGTTTTAATGATTTTCTGGGGTTGGAAGGAGAGCAGGAGAATGCCAGTTTGAAAGGTGATGTTTGAATGGGGTCTTGAAGGATGAATAGGAGTTCACAAAGCCAAAAAGAGGCAAGAGTGTTACAAGCAGAAAAAAGAGAGTAAGTGAGGCTAGTTTCAAGACTAAAAGTTAGCTTGAAAATAACCACCTTCCTGAACAGAACTATGATCCATTGCAACTGCTGGAGCAAGGGCTCCAAATCAAAGGTCATCGGTGGGAAGACAGAAAAATGCTTCAGAGCTGGGCTCCATTAATCATCTCACACTCATGGCTCTTCAGGCCCTGGTACTAGCTTTTACATACTTTCAGTTTGAGGATGTTCGGAGCTCTTTAAATGGTGCAAGTTATTGTTTTCCATTATCTAGAAAGGAACTGTTTTTGAAGCCGAAGACCGAAGACTGACACCCCTAGGAATTTATTTTAAACTCGGGAATTTCCCCGAGGCCTGGAATTTGGTGTCTGGGTTCCAGATTTGGGCTCCCTTCTCAGACTCTGCCTCCCATGCATGTCTCCTGCCTCCCCCGCCCCTACCCGTACCATCTGTTCAGCAGGGCACAGCTTTCCAAAGCCCTGGGTCAGCCCTGGCCCGGTAACTCTACCTGGGGAGAGAGGCTGCTCCGATGACCCACCAGATCAAAGATAAAGCCCAGAGTGTTTACAGCATCAGCTTTCGCTCCCCAGAGAGAAGGACTGTATCTTTCTAAACGGCTGCAAAACCCAACTGTGGCTTTTTGAATGACTGGCCCTGTTGACACCTCCAGGCCCAGGCTCCCAGCTGCTGCCCTGGCCCAGCCCAGGGAGGGAGGGAGACCGCTGACAGGACACCCATCAAGAGAACAGATCTATCAGCCCCATCTTCGCTGAGTACCAGCCTCGCCCTCACACCTGCCAGGCGGCGCCCCTCTTTCTTCGTAAACGTCTTTGTCCCTTAGTTGGGCCATGTGGGAGACTCTCGGGGCTTATGTTTGATTAGCAGCTAGGTCTGTGTCCAGAACCTGAGATCTGGAATCCATAGATCTGGGCTGATACTCTTCTTCCAGCTGTGGCCAATTGTGTGCCAGAGCCTTGGATGATTATGCCTCTCAAAGCTGTTTACTCATTTACAAGGATGCCAGCAGGGAGCAGAAGAGGCAGACTGGGGTGGATGGAGGCCAGGGCTCAGCTCCTGCTTGTCACCCTACCCAGCTTCACAGACAGTCTACCGTTTCCCAGTTAGGGGACCCTTTGGTGCCTCGGTGTTCCTCATCTGTGAAATGGGACTGTCAACATTCCTCCTTCACAAGGTCACTAGGAGGATTAAGGAGGATTAAATGAGATATACTTATGGAGAGCTGAGTACGCTGTTTAGCACAAAATAGTTTATCCAGGATCTACTGTCTTCTGGGGCTGTGGAAGGTGCTGGGGCCCCAGAGGCACAGGGCTCACAGTGGGGTGACTGAGAGGAGAATCAAATAGAATAACAAGTACAGAAGCAAATCAGGTTACTGGCCCTCCTCATGCACCTCACTTCAAAAATACCCCCTTATGTGTGTGTGTGCCCTCAGCACACAACACGAACCCCGCCTACCTCTCCAGAGTGTGTGTGTGTCTGTGTGTGTCTGTGTGTGTGTGTGTACATGTGTCCTCACTGCATGGCATGGCCCCCACCTACCTCTCCAGTGTGTGTGTGTCTGTGTGTGTCTGTGTGTGTGTGGGTGTTCTCACCATGCAGCACGACCCCCGCCTACCTCTCCAGTGTGTGTGTGTGTGTGTCTGTGTGTCCTCACCATGCAGCACGGCCCCTGCCTACCTCTCCAGTGTGTGTGTGTGTGCCTGTGTGTGTGCGTGTGTCTGTGTGTGTATCTGTGTGTGTCTGTGTGTCCTCACTGCATGGCATGGCCCCTGCCTACCTCTCCAGTGTGTGCGTGTGTCTGTGTGTCTGTATGTGTGTGTGTGTGTGTGTGTGTCTGTTTGTGTCTGTATGTGTGTGTGTGTGTGTGTGTGTGTGTGTGTGTGTGTCTGTTTGTGTCTGTATGTGTGTGTGTGTGTGTGTGTGTGTGTGTGAGTGTGTGTCTCCTCACTGCATGGTATGGCCCCCGCCTACCTCTCCAGAACCTTGCTCCTCGTCCTCCAGCCACGTTGGACTTCATTCTAGACTTTGAGCCCAACAAGCTCTTTCCTGCCTCAAGGCTTCTGCTGGGGTCCCTTCTGCTTTGAACAGTGGTTCCAGGACCAGAAGCATGTCAACATATTCCAGGAACTTGATGGAAATGCAAATTTCCCAGCCCCACCCAGGCCCTCTGGAGTCTAGTGCGCTAACATTTAGCATCCCTGGCTTCTGCTCAGGGAAGGACACCCCTTTAGCCTCTCGGAAGAGCCCACGTGGCCAGGGTGTGTCTGTGTGTGTGACTTCCTTTTTGACCTGTCATTTCGTCTGAAAGAAACGGGACATCTCTCTAAGAAGCCAGTCTGGAACTGGTGGGACCAGCTCTGGATAGATGATGTCAGCAAAGCCGGGCCGGCACCGGGGACACACACAGACGTCCTGGCCCACACGGTGCGTCACGGGACATGCAGAGGCCTGGAGCAGGTGAGCTTCAGTGGAGAGGAACCAAGTCACTTGGGCAGAGTTAGCACCTAATGGAAAAGCAGAAACGTTAAGGACGTAATTAACACCTATATTCTAATGTCACTGGTAGCTAAAGTAGGACTTAACCATAAGCTTGAAAATAACAAAATAGCCCCTGGACAGAACCAAATCTATAAAGATGTTGCTAACAGTTAAGTGAGTGATATCTAGGAAATGAGTTTCTTTTTCCTTTGAAAATGTTTATTCACTGTAGTTTCACCGCACCGACCCCCCCAAAATCAAGTTCCGTGAGTTGCATTGTTGCTGTTGAGTTGCTAAGTTGTGTGACTTTTTGTGACCCTGTGAACTGTAGCCCTCCAGGCTCCTCTGTCCACAGGATTCTCCAGGCAGGAATACTGCAGTGGGCTGCCATGCCCTCCTCCAGGGGATCTTCCTGACCCAGGGATTGAACCTGTGTCTCCTGCACTGGCAAGCAGATTCTTTACTGCTGAGCCACCAGGGAGGCCCAAGATATATAGCTGTCTTTTAAATATTTGTCAAGGCAAGAATGAGTCTATTCCTGACACATTTTCAGTCTGCATTGCCTAGGAAGACCCCGACACACACATGTGCACTCACCTGACAAATAGCAGCTTCCTTCCAGTCAAAGCAGAGAAAGAGAGACTCTGGAAAGACCCAGAAGGTGCCATCGGCACACTGAAAGGCCACAAAGTCCTGAACGGGGAGTGGCCCAGGCCTGCGGGCACCGAGGAAGCCCCGCCGCTGATGCGCACGGCAGGCTCCCTCGTCTGCAGAAATAATGCAATTGTGAGGGGCCAGAGAAGCCACAAATAGAACAAAGGAAGGAAAGGAAAAATCGATAGCTCTAGAGGGGAGGAAGGGAGCCAGGCGCGATGCCTGAGTCTTGCCGGCAAGAACAGGAAAGAGGCAGCAGGGCTGGCCGGGGGCCCCTCACCCACATCACAGTCCCCCTGGGTGGGGGCCATGTTCCTAAATCCCTTGCTAGGCAACCTGCACCCTGCCTCTCGCCAGCAGACCCTAGTGTCCATCTCCCACACCTGGGGATTGAGAGGCGGAAAGACTGCGTATCTCGCTCCAATTCTCACTCTCAATAAAAGCAGAGACTTGAACCCAGGGTTGCCACTTGTCAGTCTAAGCTCTTCCTCGCCCACCACAGCCATCTGGATCAAGAGGGCTCTCGTGGCTTCGGAGCCAACGTTGAGTTTGGAAGGAAAGAGGACCATGTTACCTGTGTGCCTGGAGCTGGCTTCCCCAGGCCTGATTCACCTGGAAACAGCCTCTGGGGAAACTTGATCCTCTCCCACCCCCCATCCCTGTGCAGCACAAACTGATGGGTATCTCTGAAAGCAGGCGGGATAACACCCGCAAGCGGCCTTCCTAGGACCTCCTTGCTCCTTGGGATTCGCTCCTTCTTCCCTTCCCTGGAGGGCCTGCCAAAAAGAAGGGTCTCTGAGGAGCAGGACAGGGCAGGCGTGGGGCCCCCAGGGAGCAGGGGGAAGTGGGGTCTCCTCTTGGTTGATCCACACCCCCAGCCCCTGGGACCTGACATCCGCCCACCACCCCTCCCTGCAGTGTTTTAGTTGGAAAGTAAGACCCAACTCGTTAAATCAAAGTGGTTTCCCAAGCAACCCTGGGAGAAGCAGGTTTACTTACAACAGGTAAATAATGCATGAGCTCAGGCTGAGAAATACAGCAACCAAGTTCATGTTACTAACAGATTCACTGAACCTGGAGGCTCGGCTCCTGAGCCCAAGTCCCAGGGGATAAGGTTGCAATTCCCCCCACCTCACCCCTCCTCTCCTAAGGAATCCTTTCTGCATTCAGGTTGTGTATGTGTGTGTTTTCTCATTTTTTTTTTCCTGGCTATTTCTTACTCCCTAAGTCAAGAGCCTCTGCCTCCAAGAGCAAAGGACTAGGCGCCCATCCTCCGTGTGGCTTCTCCAATCTCTAAAGACAGGGCGCTGAGAAAGTCTCTTCTTTTGCAAAGTCGGACAAAGCAGACCAGACCTGCACCAGGCTCCTTGGTCTGGCAGGAGACAGTTTGTTTCCAAAGCCAGTCCGTGTACCTGACAGGTTGGCCGGGTCTCCACGCTCCCTGGCACAGATGAACGCCGCCAAGAAGAAATGTACACTGAACCAAATTGTGAAAGAACAACTCTTGATAAAGACAGTGGATTCCTCCCTCCCCGCTGAGAATAACTGATACTGAACCTGCATCTCTCTACCCTCCTGGAAAGATTCTGGGCTTTCTCTGCCTGGCACTCTGGAAGTCCTAAGTTTTGTTTTTAATTTTATAAATAGGAATTGACAGTGCAATAGAGAAAACGCCTTTTCAAATTACACAGCGCCCTCCCAATTTGATATCCCCCACACCTCCACTCCAAAAAGAATCATTTATGTATTTAGATGATTGAAAATTCAGTACAGGGAGAAATTTTAAAATGCCAACCAGAATCAACTGGCAGGCTTAAGCTGGGGGCGAAGGTACTTTGCTGGTGGCTCAGATGGTAAAGAATCTGCCTGTGATATAGGAGACCCAGGTTCGATCCCTGGGTTCGGAAGATGCCCTAGAGATAGAAATGGCTACCCACTCCAATATTCTTGGTGGAGAATTCCATGGACAGAGGGGCCTGGAGGCATGCTACAGTCTACACAGTCCATGGGGTCGCAGAGGGTCTGACAAGACTGAGCAACTAATACACACATAGGTTTAATGGGGGGGTGCATGAAACTTTAGTTCCTGCCCAAAAAGATTTGCAAGTTTTGGGGTTCCCCGGGAGGGTAGTTGGCCCTCCAAATCCCAGATGAAGCACTTACAGATGTCTATAGCACCTGGCTTGTCCACCTGCTGTCCTCTTGTGTCAGCAGATGTGAGAGAGCAGCCAGATCCCTGTTTACCTTGGTTCACTGCCTTGTACACAGTAGGTACCATCTAGATGAATAAGAGAAGACAGAGAAGCGATGAAAACATCTAGCTCCCCTGAAAGCAAAAAAAATCACAAACTTGCCTCAACACAAGCAAGGAGATTTAGGCAACCACAGCCACTTGTGTCTGTTCAAACACACTTGCGGTATTACAAAGTGGCCTGACTCAGAGATTGTGTGGGGCACCAAGGTGTTAATGAGTAACTCTCTGTGGAAATGCTTCTATTGGAAATCCCCCAGTTTCTCAGGTGGAAAGGAAGTAATTCACACTGACAATAGATACCGCTTCGTGACTGCAAAACGAGGCACGTCTTCAGTGAGTATCATAGCAACCTTGTTGGGTCTATGAAAATTATGTCAGCTTCGCATTCAAAGCTGAAAACCCAACAGCCAAATCTGTTAGAAAAACTACTCTCGAAAGAGGAAATTCTGACATGTGCTGCCACAGGGATGAACTCAAGACATTATATGAAGTGAAATAAGTCAGCTACGAAAAGGTAAATAATGTAGGATCACGCTTATACGGGGTGCTTAGTGTAGTCAGGTTCATAGAAACTGAAAGATGGTTGCCAGGGGCTTGGGGACAGAGAGGAAGGGGGAGTTGGTGTTTAATGGGCTTAGAGTTTCAGTTTTACAAGACGAAATGAGTTCTGGAAATGGATGGTGGTGACGGTTGTACCACATTATGAATGTATTGGATATGATTGAACTGTAGGCTTAAAAACGGTTCAGATGGTAAATTTTATGTTACGTGTATTTTACTGCTATTAAAAAAAAAAGGAAAAGGAAAAAAAAAAATCCCAGGCACAAATGTAAACAGGATGATGGAAAAGCCTTCAGGTTGGCTATTGAAGCGGCTTAGACAAAACCACCCAGATAAAGCAATGTCTGACTTGAGAGTGAAATCAAGTGAGGTGTTTGGTCTGGACTGAAAATTTGTTTAGTTGGTCCCAGGTCATGCATCCGCCGCCAAACATTATGACAGGCACATAAGAAATGAAAATGTATTCGGGAACAACCAACCGAGGAAGTGATGGAAGGTGTAATTGGAGGGCAGGCACCCTGTCTGTCACAGATCTCGTGGCAGGGATAGAACAATTAGCGGGCAGCCAACAGCTCGCAAGGGCAGGCTGCCCCGGGGATGGCGCAACGTGATAGCACGCTCCAGAGAATGCTCTGGAAAATCACCACCACCAGAGGTACTGGACTGAGCCCTAACGGCACATCAGCAAACCCTGTCCAACTGGGCAAACAGTCTGTCTGTGGGAGAAAATGAATAATTACTGTGGAAGTCATTGACCGAAGTACAAAAGTCTCGGGAGAAACATCCCAAAACCTACTGAGAAAAATAAGACAGTGCGTGTCCCTGGCAGGCCGGCCCTCGAGGAACAACGGAACCTGAGGAACTTGCGGAGTAAAACCTGCTGCCCCTTTGGAAACCAGAGAGGGATCTGGACACTCGCTGACCGTCTCATGGGCATCAGGCTGTCACCCTCTTTGGCGTCAATTCACAAGGCAGTATATCTAAACGATGACGTATCAGTGTGACATTCCTGTCCCAAATACAGATCATGTTCACCGTTCTTGGCTAACACAGCACGGACCGTGATAAGTTACATAAACCCACGCAGGCTATACCTTAACACGTTGCAATATATGTAGTACTTACAAAGCGCAATTGGATCTCTTATCAAAGGCGTGCTTTTACATCTATCCTCCCATCTTTACTACCCCAAGAAAACCGGGAGACCAGTTGAAATAGCAGTGTTAAAATAATTTATTTTTATTTTTGGTTGCTCTGGGCCTTTGCTGCTGTGTGTGGGCTTCCTCTAGCTGCAGTCAGCAGGGGCTACTCTCTGGTTGCAGGACATGGGTTTCTCATCGCTGTGGCTTCAGGCACCTGGGCTTCAATAGTTGCAACATGTGGGCTCAGGAGTTGCAGCTCATGGGCTCGGCTGCTCCAAGGCAAGTCGAATCCTCCCGGACCAGGGGTCAATGCCTGCACTTGTGGGCAGGATTCCTATCCATGGTACCACCAGGGAAGCCTTGAAGGAGCATTTTACAAAAGAAAAAAACTCAAGCCGGGCTGGGCCTTTCCCAGGGCTTGTCTCTGTGGTCTGACCCATCCCTGTCCTGTAGCTGCACTGGCCGTTCATTCCTTGTGGACAAGACACTTTCCTACAGGTCAGTGTGGGTCATCTAAATGGTACCTTCCAACACTTCGCATGCTTCCCTGGGTTACCCCCATAACTGAGGACCCCAAGTGGATAGGCGACTAGCACGCCTCTGCCTCCCTTAGCGCTGGGTAAGCCGAGAGATCTCTGTGGCTCTGGGGGCCACGTCACCAGCACGCGCGCGTCCCTCCAGGACAACCTCGCCCTGGGCTCTGACTCACCTAATCACAGCCCGATGCCTCTCTGTGAGCCGCAGGGAGTAATTTAGGAGTTTGGGCCTGTGGAGTGCCAACAACCCGGCCAGGGAGGGAAGGCCCCATAGAACTGCTGAGGCCTCGGGTCAGGGCGGCAGTGGCTACAGAGCAGAGGACGAAAGGCCAGTGGCCTGCGGGCAGAGGACCCAACTGGGAATCGGGTGGCGCTCACAGAGGGCTCTTTCCCATGACACAGAGACCCTCGCCCACAAGCACATGCCTGGTGCAGTCAAGAACAAGGCAGAGACCTCTCTGCAGAGCCACAGGTGTGGCCTAAACCTCTGACCGGTTTTAGAGGGGGGTCTTCTATCAGAAGGAACTGCCCACAGCCACAGGGAGGTCAGGCCTCCCTCCACTGGACTAGACGTCACCCCACCCACCTCCAAGCCTGGCTTCTCTCCCAGTTTTTCCAGAATTCTCTTCTGCTCTTAAAGTGTCAAAAGCTCTAGTTTAACTGCACTGACCACCACCCTGCCCTTCAAGCTCCACCTCCAACCCTGAAAGGAAAATCAGAATCCCCACATCCTCAGATGAAACTCCCAGTTCTCAGACCCCCACGGCCACACGCTTCTCTTGCATCCAGCTCTCAGAGGAAGTCTGGGGGCTGAGGAAAAGGGGAGCGATCCAAAGACCCAGCGTTCTGGGCTCTATGTACGCACGTGCGTGCTTGCATGCTAAGTTGCTTCAGTTAGGTCCTCCTCTCTGCAACCCCATGGACTGTTGCCTGCCAGGCTCCTCTGTCCCTGGGATTCTCCCAGCAGGAATACTGGAGTGGGTTGCCATTCCCTTCTCCAGGGGATTTTCCCCAGCCAGGGATCAAACCCGTGTCTTCTGTAGCTTCTGCACTGCAGATAGGTTCTTGACCACTGAGCCACCAGGGAAGATCCTCTGGGTACAACAGGCACTGGATTCCATCTTCCCCTCCCCCGACCCTCCCCTAACACAGCCCCATCTCCCACCCTCCCTGCACTGGGGGGTCTGGAGAACACCCCCAGGACTCAAGCGTGCTTTCCCACACTCCCAGAAGCCCCATGGGGCAGGTGGTATTTTCTGGTCCCCAGAGAAGGACGCTGAGGCCGGTGGGGTTGAGTGTACACGGTAGACAAGGCATTGGAGCGGTGAATGGCTGAGCTCCCAGATCCTCGGGATGGCGCTCACAGCAACCTCACAGCTCCCCACCAACCAACATTCTCCTCTCCCCTGCCACCCCTACAGCAACTCTACCCCCCACCCTTGAAGTAGGGACTCTACCCTTATTCAAGCTTCCCTTGCCTCTTTGGAAAGTGGGGCACACATTATTTCCCTCCACACCCTTGATCTACAAGGGGGATGGGGAATGGAAATTACAGCGGCACCAGGGAAGCCAGGCTCTCCTTTGATTCCGCTTCTGAAGGGCATGTGGGGGCACAGGACATTAGAAGAGCTGCCCAGAGCAAGGCCAGGGGCAGCACCCAGGGACAGCGGGCAGGAGAGCTCCTCCCACCAGCAGGTCCCACCGTGCTGGGGTGGGGGAGGGGTAGGAGAGATTGCACCATGCCCATAGGTTCCACCCTCTGCAGGCATGGGCACCCTCTGCTCTGGGTTCCTTGTGAAGGAAGACTCGAGCGGGACTGCTGAGCTTCTGAGACTTCAGCAGTCTAATGGGATGCAAATTGGAATTTGCTCCCATAAAAATGCATTATGCATGGACTTTCTATTAGATTTCACTTGGAAACTCATCATCCATCACCTGGCGGGGCCTGCTGTACCTCGGGCCTGTGTCAGCAGTTTCTCGTCATCTGGTGTCTGAGGCCAAAGTCATCTCCCTCGCAGGGGGAGCCTGGGGGACCCCAAAGCTTTGGAAGGTGGCCCTGGGTGGATAGCAAAACCACTTCCTGGCTGGCATCTTCCAAGGGGATCCCAGCCTTCTTGTGAGGGAGCGGGGCCAAGATGAGAAGTGGGGCCCGACCCGCAGAATATTCCTTGGAAGGACTAATGCTGAAGCTGAAACTCCAACACTTTGGCCACCTGATGCGAAGAGCTGACTCACTGGAAAAGACCTGATGCTGGAAAAGATTGAAGGCAGGAGGAGAAGGGGACAACAGAGGGTGAGATGGTTGGATGGCATCACTGTCTCAATGGACATGAGTTTGGGTGGACTCCAGGAGTTGGTGATGGACAGGGAAGCCTGGCATGCTGCGGTTCATGGGGTTGCAAAGAGTCGGACATGACTGAGCAACTGAACTGAACTGAACAGACCTGCTGAAGCAGGGGATGGAGCCACTTGTCTCAAGACGCCGCAAAGCCCACTGCACAGCTGATGACTTGAGGGACAGGCCTGAGCTAGTGGGGAGGAGGGAAGGAAGGCTTTGTCTGAGGGCCCAGACTTCCTCCAAGGGGGTCAGGACCACAGTCTTCTATCCACGGGGGCAAATAAAGTCCTGAGTCTTCTAACAGGATTAGTCTGGGAGACTTTTCTTCCTAAGGGTTCACACACTCACACTTGCACATACACACAACCCACATCCCTGTACCCTTACACACACTCACAACCTTGCACACACACATCCAACCCACCCACATTCACACATACAGCAGACACACACACGCGCTTACAGTCACACACGCACAACATACACGCACACTCAGACACGGCATCCCTTTTTATACACGCCCATGTTCTCACACACACACCCATCTGCTCTCCCATTCACACCCACTCAAACACATGTGACACTGCAACACACACACCCATACCATCACACACCCACACTCACACAGCACACACATGCTTATATACATGCACACGCACATGTACACACTCACAGTCACACCCATACAACACACATCCTCATATCCCACCTCCAAGATGCAACACGTACACCCACACACGCACACATGCTCATTCACATCCAGGATTACCTCTGAGGCCACAGAAGTCAGAAGGGAGTTTTTCTTCATTCACGAAAGACTGCAGATGCAGCCTCCCAGAGCCGCTAGGATACAGACTCTGTGGGTGTCATCAGAGCAATGGTAGCCGATTCCAGGCTCTTGGGAGCAGAGATTGGGCAAGGGGGAGCCATGTTCCCTCCACCAGTGGAAAGGCAGGTGGGCAGTAAGGCACAGGAAACCCAACAGGAAGAATCAGCTGGACGTTGGAGGCATGATACAGTGCCAGGTAGGAGAGAGAGTGCTCAGTCCCTGAAGCCTGTGAAACAATCCACTCATCAACCGCTGTTGACCAAGCATCTGTGTTCCCCAGGCTGAACTAGGGGTCGTGAGACCCAGAGTCTGCCTGTTGGGAGGCATCAAGCCAGTTCACAAAAGATAGGCCACAGTTCTGGATGGGAACAAGGGCTTTGAAACTGGAAGTGCTCATCTGGATCATCAGAGAGGCAAAGCCACTGTGGGCTGGAGTGATTCCAGAAGGAGGAGAAGGAAAAAATGGGTGAGGGCTAAGACTTACAGACAGGACCATGGGAGGCATGGGGAGAGGAGCTAGCCCTGAAGAATTGGGTGATGAGAATCCGGCCCCTGCAGTTCACTGAGGTTAGGAGCCTGTCTTTAAATTCACCTCTGCATACTCCAGGGAAGGAGGAAGGCCTTGGTGTGTCCCTTAACTGTGCTTCCAAGTTCATCTCCTCCAGGAAGCCATCCAAGATCTCCCTCCTCAGAGCCCAGCACACTTAAGGCTTTAATTTCTTGTCATCTCAGATTTAGACCAATTCAGCACATAGTAAGTTTTCATGATAAGCCTCTATTGTTAAGAGTAGAATTCCTGTCTACCAGGGAAAGTCATATAAATCAAGAGCTATACTAGCAGTGTATTAATGCTTAAAAGAATTGACACTTTTGAACTGTGGTATTGGAGAAGACTCTTGAGAATCCCTTGGACAGCAAGGAGACCCAACCAGTCCACCCTAAAGGAAATCAGTACTGAATATTCACTAGAAGAACTGATGCTGAAGCTGAAGCTCCAATACTTTGTCCACCTGATGAGAAGAACTGACTCATTGGAAAAGACCCTAACGCTGGGAAAGATTGAAGGTGGGAAGAGAAGGGGATGACAGAGGATAAGATGGTTGGATGGCATCACCGACTCGATGGACATGAGTTTGAGCAAGCTCTGGGAGTTGGTGATGGACAGGCAGGCCTGGCGTGCTGCAGTCCATAAGGTCGCAAAGAGTCGGACAAGATTGAGCAACTGAACTGAACACTAGCAGTGCCATTCCCTTACACAGAGTGGAATAGGGCTCAGAAGTGGAGAAGCAAAAATCCAAATAGGACAATCAGAAAAGTCTTCATAGGGACTTCCCAGATGGTCCAGTGGTTAAGACTTCACCTTCCAGTGCAGGGGTGTGAGTTTGATCCCTAGTCGGGGAGCTAAGATCCCATATGTGTTGTGGCCCAAAAAAGCCAAAACATAAAACAGAAACAATATGGTAACAAATTCAATAAAGACTTTAAAAATGGTCTACATTGAAAAAAAAAAATCTGTATGAGAAAAGGCTTCATAGAGGCAATGATGTTCAAGGCCAGGCTGAATGTGCCCTGTCACTGTTCATCAGCTTACCTCTGGCCCCCATAGTAAATTTTGTTGATTACATCATATACCTCTTCATCTACAATGCTTGCTTGTCTGCTAAGTGGCTTCAGTTGTGTCTGAGTCTTTGTGACCCCATGGACTGTAGCCCACCAGACTCCTCTGTTCATAGGATCCTCCAGGCACGAATACTGGAGTGGGTTACTATGCCTTTCAAACCCAGGGACTGAACCCGGGTCTCTTGTGTCTCCTGCACTGGCAGGCAAGTTCTTTACCACTAGCGCCGCCTGGGAAGCCCACCATACCTCTTCATCTCCTATAATACCTAGCATAAAACTGGGCATCAGCAAGTTCTTAATAAATTTACTATCTTGGTCATTCATTCAACACCTACTGGCTTCCTTTCATGCTCATTGGTGGAGCTTCTAGGATGCTTCTTTACTCTCCAAAATGTCTAAGTTTATACCCAGCCAGCTCCCAGACTTGACAGGGCAGCACATCGAGGGAGGGTGGAGTGCTCCCTGGGTGGTCCTATGGTTACCCTCTTTTCTCTGTAGGTCAGAGCGTAGACAGGGAGTACAACTGAAATCTTAGAACCAGGACCTCAAAGATGTCCTGTATCTTCCTTCTACAGCCAGAGGCTAGAGATAGTAAGTGGGTGTGCAAAGTCCCAAAGGTGGTTAGATAAGATCAAAGGAAATCATATCTTGAAAACTGTGCTTTGATCTAACTTGACAGTGGAGAATCCTAACCTACCTCATCAGTGGCTTCTGGAGGAGGTGAGCCTTATCTCCAGTGATAAGTCAGATAGTCTCTCCTGTCAGTGGGATGGACCGAAAATCCCACTTAACCTCTATGCTCTTCCTCCCCAAGCCCCTAACTCCAGTCTAATCATGAGAAAAACATCAGCCAAATCCCAGTCGAAGGAGACACAATACCTGACCAATATTCCTCACATATCCAAGGTCATTCAAGACAAGGAAAGTCTGAGAAACTGTCACAACCAAGCGCAGGCTATGGAGACACCAAAATGAATATAAAGTGGAATCCTGGATTAGAACAGAAAAAGGACTTAATTTAAAAAATTAAGAAATCTGTATAAAATTTAGATTTTAATTATAGTGATGTATTAATGTTGGTTCCTTAATTTTAACAAATATACCATACTAATGTGAGAGGTAGTAGTCAGCTGTGTCCAAGTCCTGGTGTGTATGAACCCTCTGTACTATCTTTGCTTTTTTTCTAGAAATCTAAAAACGTTCTAAAAGAAAATTTTAATAAAAAAAAAAAATTGGGAGGACTTCCCTGGCGGTCCAGTGGTTAAGATTCCACAACTTTCACTGCAACGGGCTATGGGTTCAATCCCATGTGCTGCACAGCATGGCAAAATATACAAAAATAAAACAACTTTTAATTAAAATAGGTTTTTTTTAAAAAATTTTGCTCTGCAGTTATAAAAACACGCTACCCATCCTAGTTCTAATGAGTGTGAATAACAGACTCTCAGCCCAGAGCTTGCCCTGTCCCACCGCATGGTCATTAGACACATTGATGTCTCTTTAAGCTCCTCTCGATCGTGATAGTCTCTCAGACTTCCCTTGTTTCTGATGACCTTGGTGGTTTTGAGGAGGACTGCTTGGGTATGTTGTAGAAAGTCTCTCAATCAGGATTTGTTTGATGTTTGGTTCCTCAGCTTGATTTCAAGTCCTTTAGAACCACAGTGGTCGTCTCTTTCCCCTGGGCAGGTTAGGGAGGGAGGTAACTGTGCTTTTCTCCACTATGAAGCCTGTGTATAGGGCGGGTGAGACGAGGGCCCAGAGACCACCTGGGCCATTCTGAAATCAGCGTTGGCATCCTCCAGAAGTGCTGGGCCTGATGCATCTCTCAGCTTCATCTCCTGTGGGAGCTTCAGCCTCCGAGAGAGAGTCTTGGCTGGGGGACTGGGGACTGCAGCGAACTAGCTCTGTTCGCATCTCCCCAGAGCCAGTTCCAAAACAGAGGCTTCTTCTCCACAGCCAGCTCCCTGTGGTCCATGGGGACCCATGAAACTGAGAATACTGGGGTCTACGAGATGTTGCCTTGACAACCCAGCCTTCCAGGTATGGGGGGGAGAGGGTGATGCTTGTGTGAGTTCCGAAAAAGGCAGGATGCTAGAGCTGAGCTGACTCTAAGGGTGTTATCATCTTTACCTCCCCCAGCCCCACCCAGGTCCCTTCATTCTGCAGTTTCTTAGCCT
Organism: Redunca redunca; assembly: GCA_006410935.1. Classification (NCBI taxonomy): domain Eukaryota; kingdom Metazoa; phylum Chordata; class Mammalia; order Artiodactyla; family Bovidae; genus Redunca; species Redunca redunca. The sequence goes on along the minus strand of SJYQ01025502.1, from coordinate 21,341 downwards.
CAGTCCTCTGATCCAGCCACTCCTTCTAGGATGCCGCCCTGGTGAGGGGGAGGCAGCCACCGGGCACTGAACTGTGTGGGTTTGACGGGAGCTGGCAGGCAGACTCGGCGAGCTAAATCCAGTGGACCATTCGAGATGTCTAGACAGGAAGCCAGGCTGGGAGAAAAGCAAGGCCACTCCCTGAGGCTGGAGGCCTGAGGCGGCCGGGAGGGCAGCTGCCACTGTTTCAGGAGCCCAGGGGATACGTCCCCAAGGGCCGGGGTGGGGTGGGGTTGGGGGCAGCTCAGGGCACATCCTTATGGCAGTAAACGGCATGCCTTGCCCCCGCACAAGTGCAGCAGGGGCGTGCCAGCTGGAGCAGACATCCCATTAAGGGGTGGTGCTCAGGTGACCATGTAGCCCACCTTGACGATGAGGTTGAGTTGGGGAGAAGGGGACCTGGCATCAGGCTTTCAGGCTCTCATCCCAGAGCCAGTACTGACATCCAAGCAGGGCAAGGAGAGGGGGATGAAGCACCACCCAGGGTCCAGCCCTGGGACCTCGAACCAGTTAGCCCACCTGTCAGTTTCCCTATTTGTAAAATGGGCTAATCGGACACCTGCCACGCCTGCTTCATGGGTCATTAGGACGGCAGATGAAACGCTACACGGGAGAAGACTTGTGTGAAGTGCTTGGTAGGCATGACAATCACAAACAATGTTTATACTGTAGCTTCAAGGCTGTTGAGATATTCGGTTGCAGGCTTGAGTTCTTTGGCTGACAGTCACTGACTCACTTAGATTTTTCAGGTCATTTAGTTCCAACACACCCGTCTAGTCCTTGATGAAAGCTGGACATGGTTCTGTGACCTTCCGAGGTCCTAGAACAAGTTGGTATCTGAGTCCAGGGGCCTGCAGTCCAGGGTTCCTGATTCCCACCAGGGGCTGGAGCGCCGTGCATGCCACGTGGCCTCCGAGTCCTCTTGCTTTTCCGCATTCCACTTCCATCACCCAGAGCCGGTCCCGTTTCCTGCATTTGCATTTTAGCGCACACCCACTCTCGACAGCTTATCCTAGAACCAAACACCCCTGCCAGGTTCTGAGATCTTTAAGGAAATACAAAAGGGTGAAAGACACAACAGAAAGAAGATAAGCAAGTGTTCCTTTGGAGCCCGGCCAGTGTGGATCGGCAGGACGCCCTGGAGCTCCCGCCCTCAATCTGTTCACCAACCTGTTTCTCTCCCCAGTCAAGCTGCTCCTGAAAGCCTCTCTGGGAAGACTTCCCAGATCAACCAGGCACTGGCAGCTTCCATGGCTTGGCTCTGTCTGAATCTAGCACTGCCCTGGGTGTCACTCACCTACCTTCCACCTCGCTCGCAGGGCACTTGGCCTTGCCCTCCACACCCAGCTGCTGGGCCAAGCAGCTCCCACCTCCTCGCCCAGCTTCTGTGCAAGAATGCTTCCCCACTCTCTGCCTTAATCCCAGCCAGGTGCTTGACATACATCCGACGTTGATCCTGAATCGTCTCTTGATGTATTCGTCCCCTGCTTTTACTGGGTCATGAGCTCGCCCTCTCCTCTCTGCACATCTGTGTTATTGGTCTGAGACAGTTATAACTCAGGGGGTCTCATTATCAAGAAGGGAGAGTTGCTCACCTCTGGTCTTGGGTTGATTCAATCAGGAGGCGATTGGCCTCCCTTGGGTCCCAACTCCATGTCTCCTCAGTCCTGACTCCAAAGATGAATTCCTGATATGCTGTCTCTTTACTTTAGAGTGACAATTCTGTCTTTGATTTAAAATCCAAACTACTAGACAGATAGATAAGTCCATCTTCTCTTGCCAGACAGTCTCCTTACTCTGACCTTTTACTATCTGATCATAATGTTGTTTGAAAGGAGTCTGCAGACGTGCTACCAGTGTCTAAAAGGGAGAGGGAAGGAAAGCAGAATAAAAACACACAAGCGTGCACACACGCGTGTCCATGTATGTTTTGCTATCAAATGACTTACCTCTAGATGAAGTATCGATTTGTCTCTGTAAGCATACATGATCTCCAAATGATATACACAAATCTGAAAATAACAGCTGCCGTTGGAGAAAGATTTTCATGATTTATATTTTTCTGCCTTTTGAATTCATAAAGCTTTTTATGATGAATTATTTCATATGTACAGAAATATATGAGATTAATGCATGTATTGAGATAGGTTAATAAATAATTCTTCCCTGTGGATCTACCACCCACTGTAAGAAATGGAGCATTACAATAGGGTTAAGACTTTTTGCAGCAAGCCCCTGGTCCCACAGAGGTCACTGCTGTCTGCTTGTCCTCAGTCTTGCCTGCTTCTATTTTTTTTCCTTTTTATTACTTATTTATGTAGCTGCACCAGGTCTTAGTTGTGGAACAAAGGATATTTAATTGTAGTGTTCATACCCTTAGTTGAGCACGTGGCATCTAGTTGCCTGACCAGGGATTGAACCCAGGCCCGCTATATTGGGAGCATGGAATCTCAGCCACTGGACCACCGAGGAAGTTTCAAATTTGCCTGCCTTTAAAATTGTGTTGTGGTGTTGGAGAAGACATTTGAGACTTGGACTGCAAGGAAATCCAACCAGTCCATCCTAAAGGATATCAATCCTGAATATTCGTTGGAAGGACTGATGCTGAAGCTGAAACTCCAATACTTTAGCCACCTGATACAAAGAACTGACTCATTGGAAAAGACCCTGATGCTGGGAAAGATTGAAGGCAGGAGGAGAAGCAGACAACAGAGGATGAGATAGCTGGATGGCATCATCAACAAAATGGACATGAATTCGAGCAGACTCCAGGAGATAGTGAAGGACAGGGAAGCCTGGCATGCTGCAGTCCATGGGGTCGCCGAGAGTCAGACATGACTTAGGGACTAAACAACAACAGCAATATATCCCTAAGTAATATAGTCTTTCACGTCACTTGTTTGGAACTGTACAAAGAGGGTGTCAAACTGTGTGTATTTTTCTATGATGAATCGATGTCTGTCACGCTGGTAGTAAGATTTATTCATGCTGATGCTTGATGCATGTGTTTTCATTGTGTTAATGCTTCACTGTATGAATATGCTCACCTTATTTACCCATTTTCCTGGTGTAAGACATTGGACTGCTTCCCATTTTTGCTGCTATGAGCTTTCTCTGACTGCCTTTGGTGCACACATATAAGAGGGACTTAGGGCGTGATCCTGGCAGTGGTGCTGCTGGGCCAGAGTAGCTATACCTTCAGCTCGCTGACCATTTGCCGAAGGGTTTCCACGATAGTTGTGCTAATTCATAATCCCACCTGCACATGAAGGGTATATTGTTTCTCTGCCTTTTCGTCAATGCGATATTAACAGACTCCACATTTATCAGGAAAAACGTTTGCCTACAAAGCGGGAGACCCGGGTTTGACCCCTGGGTCGGGAAGATCCCCTGGAGAAGGAAATGGCAACCCACTCCAGTATTCTTGCCTGGAAAATCCCATGGATGGAGGAGCCTGCTAGGCTACAGTCCATGGGGTCTCGAGGAGTCGGACACGACTTCACTTTGTTTCTTTCTTTCTCATATGCAAAGGGCTACTGTCCCTGCAAAACACACAAATACTCTCTCTGAAAAGTGTCACCGTAAGTAAAATTGCTGGGCTTCCCTGGTGGCTCAGTGGTAAAGAATCTGCCTGCCAATGCAGGAGATGTGGGTTCAATCCCTGGTCCGGGAAGCTCCCATGCGTCACGGTGCAACTAAGCCTGTGGGCCACAACTACTGAGCCTGTGCTCTAGAGCTCCGAACCTCAATTGCTAAAGCCCCTACACCCTAGAGCCCATCCTCTGCAACCAGGGAAGCTGCCGCAAAAAGAAACCCGCATTTGGCAACTAGAGAGTAGCCTCCACTCTCCCCAGCTAGAGAAAAAGCCCGCACAGCAATGAAGAACCAGCACAACCAAAAACAAATAATAAATAAAAGATTTCTTTAAATTGAGAACAATAATACATTGGTGAGTGTTGTGAGCTAAATTTTTTTAAACTTTTTTTTTAATTGTTCATTTTAACTTCTTTTAAAATATTTTTTCACGTGTCCATTTGGCTGTGTCAGGTCTTTGCAGCCCACAGGATCCTTGTCGCAAAGGCAGGATCTTTCTTCACAGCCTCTGGACTCTCTATTTGCGAGATGCACGGATTCTCTAGCTGTAGTGACAGCTCTGAGTTGCTCCACTGTATGTGGGACCTTAGTTCTCCAACCAGGGACTAAACCCACGTCCCCTGCACTGCAAGGTAGATCCTTAACCATAGACCACCAGAGAAGTCTATGGGCTAAACTGATGACCTGTCAAATTCATATATTTAAGCACCAACTTCCAATACCTCCAAATGTATCCATATTTGGAGATAAGGTCTTTAAAGAGGTATTAGGTTAAAAAGAAGTCTGTACGATGGGCCTTATAAGAAAAAGGGAAACAGGACACAAATAACACAGAGCAAGGTCAGCCATGGGAGGACGCAGTGGAAAGGCAGCCATCTGCCAGCCAGGCAGAGATGTCTCAGGAAAACCCAGCAGCTTGCTCTTGAACTTCCAGCCTCCAGAATGGTGAGATTCTGTTGTTTAAACCCTCCAGGCTGTGGTACCTTGTTCTGACAGTCAGAACAGACTAATGCAGCAAGCAGATTGCTGTTTGCACAGCACTCTCACATACTCATTCATCTACTCATTTATCATCAAATATTAATAGAGCCCAGCCCGGGTGGAAGGTACATTTCATTGTTAAATCCTCCCTGAGTCAGGAATAACGACCCCTGCCTTTAAAACAAGAGGACTGAGTCTCATCGTGTTTGGGTGAGTGCAGAGAGGCAAAGCAAATGGCAAAGGAATGAAGGTGGCATGTAGGGGCCAGAGAAAACGCAGGCAGACACGATCAGCTTTAAATACACGACTGTCACGTGGGAGACAGAATCTATTTTTCTTTATGTCCCGAAGGGATAGAAGTATGGTAAATAGGAAGAAACATCAGGAAGACAAGTTTCACTTCGAAAGAAAAACTTTGCACAGTCAGATTTGTCTAAAGATTCCCAGCCCAGGGATGGAACCCGGCCGGGTCTCCTGCATTGCAGACGGATTCTTCACCATCTGAGCCACCAGGGAAGCCTAACAACAATTCAGCAAGATGTCTCAAATGTAGTGAGCTGTTCCTAAAGAAGCTGGACAACCACTTTATGAGAGATGGTTTGTATGTGTGGATGTGTGTGTGTGTGTGTGGAATAAGGGTCAAGCTTCAGGTTTGTGGTTGGAGGACATGACCTTGAAGGGCCCTCCCCATCCAGAGAATCACTGATATCTCTGAGACCAGGTGGTGGACCAGAAAGAGAAGCTGTCTTCTGGATTCTGATTCTCCAGTCTTTCCACCAAGCCAAGCTGCCTTTAAACAGGTTAGCGGCTGGATAAATGTGTTCTGGGCTTCCCTGATGGCTTAGACAATAAATAATCTGCCTGCAATGCAGGAGACCCAAGTTCAGTCCCTGGGTTGGGAAGATCTCCTGGAGAAGGAAATGGCTACCCACTCCAGTATTCTTGCCTGGAGAATCCCATAAACAAAGGGGCCTAGCAGGCTACAATCCATAAAGTCACAAAGAGTCGGACACGATTAAGCAACTGAGCACTCACAAATACATTCTAATGATGACAGCATTCACTGAGCAGCCTGGGGACAGGACACAGCAACAGGGAGTGTCCAGTTTTTGAAATGAGAGAATTACTTCTACTCACTTTCCCCTTCTCAGAAGTCTTGATTGAAGCCAGGAAGGTAGCAGGGAGCAGGAGCAAACATGCAATTCTGAGAACCTACTTAAGCACTGGGGTTCTCATACACCTTGATTGCTATTTCATCTTTATATTAGCTCCAGCTGTGATATCATTCTTTATCTCCACTTTACAGATGTGGAAGCTGAGACTCCGAAGAAGCCAGGCAACCGTCCAAGCTTCCAAAGCTAAATCACAGCAATGACCTTGAGCCAATTCCCTGCCTCGCTCTTGGAGCCAGAGCTTGCCTGATTCCAAAATCCATCACATCTTGTTACCTAATGGGTATCGGAATGTTAAAAATGTGGGTTTTCTTTCTCTAAATCCAGACTACTGTCCTTGAGGACAAACCCAGGATAAACAAGTTGTCTTGAATTAGGATTTACAGGCAGGGGGGTGGGGGTGGGGTGGAAACACTTCCTTCCTATTCTCTGATTGGACAGTTGACACCTTCTCAGCTTCAGGTAGGGCTTCCCCGGTGGCTCAGTGGTAAAGAATCTGCCTGCAATGCAGGATCTACAGAAGACATAGGTTCGATCCCTGGGTCAGAAAGATCCCCTGGAGAAGGGCATGGCAACTCACTCCAGTATTCTTGCCTGGAGCGTCCCATGGACAGAGGAGCCTGGTGGGCTACAGTCCATGGGGTCGCAAACAGATGACTAAAGTGACTTAGCACGCACAGCCTCAGGTATGGGGCCAGCTCATCCCTTGGTCCCCAAGTTCTCTCCTAACATATTTAATATTTCCTGTGCATTGGGTGAACCTCTTCTCACTTTTATTTCCGGAGGTAATGAGGCCCACCTCTAGAAGAATCTCTCTGCAAAGAAGGGCAGGACCACTGGTCATGGCCCAAAGACCTACGTGGGTCCTGTGTCCAGCTGAACGATCTAGTCAGTCTTCATTGATCTGTGAACTGGGCTGAGAGCCCTATAAGCTGGCGGGAGAAGAGAACTCTGAGTGGAGAGTGCTCTTCTTTTTTATTTTATTTTTTTTCTTTACCCCAAGGCAAAATGCAGCTTCTGTTTTAATCTGAGCCCCACCCTCCTCGGTTAGGACAGATAAACAGAAAGCTGGCCAAGGTCCCCTCAACTAGACAGTAACAAAGGAAGGGAGGGTTGTTTTTGCCTGGTAGCTGGAGGGCTGGAGGAACCCACTCTCCAACTCAATTCAATAGGAAAGGAAGCCGAGAAGAATCCAGAATAGGAAAGAGCCTTCCCTGCTCTCTACCAGACTTGCTCTGACTTCTAGGGGCTTCATGTGGCTTTTTCCATGCCTGGAAGTGTCAGAGCTTATTTCCTTCCCAACATAGCCTCGTCCTGGAGCTGAACCCCCTCAAGCTCACCTCGAGTTTGCTTTAAGAATCCTCCTCTCCACCAGCCTCCCAGCTCCAGTCCGCCTCATTATTCAATCCATCTGACCTTTCTGGAACTCAGAATAGAGGACGTTGCTTTTTTAGAGATAATAGACCCAAAGGGGTGGAGAGTCTCCGGAACAAAGAGAATAAACGAACGTTTTTTTTTTTTTTTTTTAATCCGTCAGGAAGTTTAAATTCGGTCAGATGAGCACAAAGGGAAGCCAGGTAAATGGAGTGTTTATGAGCCAGTGAGTGGCACCTCGCACCCCTCCTGAAGGTCAGACGGGGGAGCGCTGCGGAGTGGCGGCCTGGGTTCTGCTTTTTAGGGACTCGGTGGAGGAAGCTCAGCTGTCGAACGGGAGGGCTGGGCCGCTGTCTGCTTTCTAAGGGGAGAAGAGGTGCTCCCTCCATTCAAGGGGGCTAAGGCGAAGGCCAGTGTAGTTGGTTAGAGAAGACTGAGAATTTACCTGGTGGTTCAGTGGCTAAGACTTCACACTCCCGAGGCAGGGGGCCCCGGGTTCCATCCCTGGACAGGGAACTAGATCCCACTGGCCAAATTAAGAGTTTGCTTGCTGCAACTAAAAGACCCCACCATCCCTCAGTTCAGTTCACTTCAGTTTTTTGTAACCCCATGGACCACAGCACTCCAGGCTTCCCTGTCCATCACCAACTCCTGGAGTTTACTCAAACTCACATCCATCTAGTTGGCGATGCCAATCAACCATCTCATCCTCTGTCGTCCCCTTCTCCCCCTGCCTTCAGTCTTTCCCAGCATCAGGGTCTTTTCCAATGAGTCAGTTCTTCTCATCAAGTGGCCAAAGTATTGGAGTTTCAGCCTCAGCATCAGTCCTTCCAATGAACACCCAGGACTGATCTCCTTTAGGATGGACTGGTTGGATCTCCTTGCAGTCCAATGGACTCTCCAGGTCTTCTCCAACACCATCCCTCACGCCACAGCTAAGATCGAAGATCCCTCATGCCGCTACCTGGGGCAAGTAAATAAATACATATTTTTTTAAAAGAAAAAAAAAATGGGAAGGAGACTTTTCACTTCAAAAAGAGAGAGAAACAGAGAGACTGATTCTCTAATAGCAGAACCAAGGAGACAGGAAGATCACTGCCCTTTCAGGGACCACGCAGTATTTGCCACACATTCTAAGGCCCCACCATACAAAGGCCCCAGAATGGGGAACACGGTGAGAACAGACAGAGGGCACCTACCTTCTATCTGACCTTGGATGGGTCCCTTGAGCTTGTTAGGCTTCAGTTTACCCACTCCCAGGAGGAAGCGGTTGGATTTGATCCATGATTCCCAAATTTGGGTTCAGTGCAATTTACTGAAAGTTTACTGAAAACTTGTCACCAGATAAGAACATTTTTAAAATATCGCTGGCTCCTCTCACTATCAGTTAAAAAAGGAAGCACATTTCAGGACTAAAAAAAAAGGAGGAGAGACACAATCTTAGAATATAAAGTAGAGCCCTTTAAAAGAAATATGGAAAAAACCCACTACGTGATCTTCTTTTTCTCATTTAGGGACAGACGATTATTAAGCTTCATCACAGCGGGAAATCAGTTCAAGAAAGGGGAAACTACCTAGTATCCTAGCTCCTAAGATCCCTTGATTTGAAGCCCAGCAGGGCAAATCACCTAGCCTCCCTCTGATCCTCGCTTGGCGTGTCCCAAAGCCTGAAGCGCAGTCAGGCCGGTGGACGCTGCAGGTGATTCCTGATACCTGGAATGCAAGCTTTATTCTCCCTTCTTATCCCATTACCTTCCTCCTGTCTCCTGAGACGCAAAGGAGGTCCTGTCACCCGGGCAGGGGCTGGTGGGTGCCTTGGGCAGAACGCTTGAGAAATGCCCCTTCCTGCATCCGCTGGAGGCAGTAGGTCACTGGGCAGGGGGTTGCCTCTTGCTCACCTTGGTCACCTGTGCGTGAAGCCTCTCCGTTAATAGATACGGGAGTTCGTGTCTGTACGCCAAGGTCCAGAGATACTAGAGTCCACAGAGGGAAGAGGGAAGCTGGCACATGTTCAACCCCTGGTCCAGGAACTAGATCCTACAAGCCGTGAAGCACAGCCAAAAGATAGATAGATAAATAGTTTTAAAATTAAAATTAAATAAAAATGGTTATGACAGAAAATTTAAAAATAAAAATAAGTTCATTGTAAGCATCACCACTCCCCCTTCAAGTTAGAGCTCCCCCAGTCGCTCAGTCACGCCCAGCTCTTTGCGACCCCCATGGACTGTAGCCCGCCAGGCTCCTCTGTCCATGGGATTCTCCAGGCAAGAATACTGGAGTGGGTTGCCATGCTCTTCTCCAGGGGGTCGTCCTGACTCAAGGATTAAACCCAGGTTTCCTGCACCGCAGACAGAGTCTCTACCATCTGAGCCACAAGGGAAGCCCTGAAAGATAAATAATTTTTTAAAGATTTTAAAATTAAATAGAAATGGTTATGACAGTAAATTTTAAAAAATAATAATTTCATTGTAAGCATCGCCATCCCCCCTCCAAGCTAGCGTTCCCCCAAGCAGGAGGCAAACAACTTCTTTTTCTTTGCCAGGAAGAAGCTTCAGAAAGGTCTCATCCGGGAGGTGTCTGCCTGCTCTTACTTCCTTCATCTGCAATGCAAGGGGCCACGTGCAGCTGGGGCTGACCCCATCCTGGGCTCAAGGGCCCACTAGGACATTCCCTGGGTGCCCTCTCTATAGCCTGGCTCAGGAGCTTGGGGCAGGTAAAAAACCCCACCACAGGGAAGGGTCAGCTTCTGTCACTGCTGGCTTCTCTTCACCATTCACCCCTCCCCCTTCACCCTTCACCCCCACGCACCCCCGTAGGAACCAGAGCCGTGGAAAAATCAGCATTGATGAATGGGGATTCTGGGCTCTGTGTTTTTACAAGCCATGGTCTGGAAGTGCCAAGAGGCTGCCTTAGTTTGCTAGCGGATTGATTCCCTAGAGAAGGATAATGCGATTGACAAGAGATTGAAAGGGACCTCTGAAAGAAGAAGGTCAGCAAGTTCTGTCCAGGAGGAGAGAGAAGTGAAGCAGAGGGCAGAAGCCAGAGCCAGGAACATTGTGGACATTCCATAAATCTTCAGCGTTACATCATTCATTTGAAACCTGGCTGAGAGGCGCAGAGAGAAAGAGAATCCGAGGCCAGAGAGGCATGGCCAAGGAGGCTATTGAGAAAAAGGATCTTGAGAATCACCAATTTGTTTCACTCACCTTGATTGCTCACCTTCTCTTTTTCTTAGCCTCAATCACTTCTTCTTTGATGTCAGTCCTTTCGGAACCTGAGCACTGTGGGTACATTTCAGGATAAAGTGTGGAGTGGGGATGTGGGCAGATGAAGTCCATTGATGGTGACAAGAAGAAGGAAGGGAAGGACTTCCTGGTGGTCCAGTTGGCTAAGACCTCTGCGCTGCTAATGCAAGGGCCAGGGGTTTGATCCCTGTTTAGGAAGAACCAAGATCCCGCATGCCCTGTTGTGTGGCCAAAAAAAAAAAAAAGTGGGGAGTGGATCGGGGCAAAGGACTCAAGAAGTCCCTTTAGACCCAAACTGGGATCAATCTGGGTGAAGCTTTAGCATCACTGAGTGGGGTGGCCAGCCTGATCCCTCTCCTGCCACCAGTGAATGGATTTGAAGCTAGAGATTTGCCCCTTGGTATTCCCAACAGCTCAGGTAAAGCCAGGCCACATTTAATGAGCAACTACTGCAGTGTCCGGCACCATCTGCGGGGCTTTAGATGGATTGTTTTGGCTTTTTTTTTTTTTTACATCTTCACGACCCCGTTTATCCATTTTACAATTGAGGCCCAGAAAGGCTGCTAACCTTGTCAAGGTGACACATAGAAAAATATTCGTATGCCGGGCCCACCAGTGCTTACCTCGCCCCAGGGGATATTGGAAACTCACTGAAGCAAAAGGCTAGGAGGTCCCCCCCGGTTATCCTGTATTTTTGATTAAGGCTAGAGAAAGTCTCATTTAGATCCTCCAACGAGTTTTAGAGTTTCAATAAAAGGCCACCTGAAGCAGAAACAGGAAAAGGAGGGCAGGAGGGGGGCCAACAGCTCACCAATCCTAGGACAAATCACCTTCACCCCGTTGCGGGCGGGGGGGGGCAGGGGGCGACATGACCTACCCCTCGGTCTGGATCAAGCCGGGTGTGCATTCCCTGTTCCAGTGTGTTCCCAGCAATTCTCTACCTGTCATCAATACTCTGCTTCTTTTTTTTTTTTTGCTGCCACCAACACATGATAATCTGATCTGTAAGGGAAAAAAAGGGAGTGGAGGATCTGTAGAAACAAACATCATCAAATGTCCTGGCTCTGTTCCCGGCGCTTCAATAAAAATGCAGGAAGGAAGAAATTGCAGAGATGAGCCCCGGCGGCCAGGCTCCCTGAGTCTCCATTAAGTCATTAAGAGAGGACTTTGCAACATCAGAGCCAATCGCCAAGATGCTGCCGCGGAGGGCGGCCCTCGCATTGGAGGGTCCAGCTCAGTGACACAGAGGGATGAGCCATCTGAGTTGGGTAATTGTCTTCCTCACGGTTCTCTTCCTTCACCCCTACATTCGACTTTTTACCATAACAAACTTTCTCCCCTGACTGTTACATAAGGGTTACTGCACTGAAGACCTGGGCTTGGAATCATACTACCCACCGCAGCTCTCATTTGGGCAACTAGTCACCCGAATCATACACACTCTTGGGAAGGTGGGCTGTGGGGCCAGGGGATCTGCTTCTGGGATCTTCTACAGAAGTGACAGAACATCAGAGCCAAACAAGAATTATTGGGGAGCATTCCTACAGGCAACCAAGCCAAACAAGCCATCTCTCTAATCAAAATACCACCCCTTGTTCTTCTTCTGAAAACTTTGAAAGGCAGGAGATGGAATTATAAGTGGGTAGGGGTATGGAAAAAGATTCAAATGAAAAATAAACTTGAAACATACCTAGCAGAAAGCACATTTGATTTGAAAGATTCTTTCCATTTCAATTCTCTGTGGGCCTATTCATAACAGAGATATGGTTACTTAAAATACAGTTTCTGCGCTGGCTGGTTGAGTCTCTTGAAAAATGCCTTCCATGTTTTCCCAAGCCCTCTCTTCAACTTCACCACAAAATTCCTGAACAACATCTCCAACAGGACCAGCTGAACTCAAGCAGAGTAATTCTGAAACCTAGTGACACCCCTAAGAGATGCTGACGCTTGGGCTCACAGATGCCAGATTTCAGTTCCTTTTTTTCCCTGCCACCCGACTTCCTACCCCCGACACACACACATTCCCAAGATCCCAGAAAGCGTAACTGTTTTAGGGGAAAAAAAAATGACTCTGGTATTGATTGAGTCAAGCAGACTAGTAACAATTTCTCTTTAAAATACATACTCAGACTGTGACAATTCTGTTTGGTGTGGTTTAAACTTTTTGCAAAGAAATAATTGAATCTTTAAAGCAAGAACGGTTTTAAATTCCCTTTTGTAGACATTGCTAAATCAAGAGCAGCTTCTTTTCCCGAGGTGAAAGGCTGGCAGTGAAGGCTCTGGAGTCAGACTGTCTAGATCTGCAGAATCACTTCCTTATCTCACCACTTGGGGGTTGGGTTAGCCTTGCCAAGCCTCAGTTTTCTCATCCGTGAAATGGGAGCTAACAGTCATGCCTCTCTCATTGTTGTGAGATTTAAAAGTGATGACCTCACTTAGCAAATGTAAAAGCATTTAGCAAGGTGCCTGCCTGGCAAGCATTCATTAACTATTAGCTCTTGGGGATGCCAAGCAGAACTTTTTTTTTTTTTTTTTAAGGCTTAGCCAGAGAGATCAACCCTAATGCAGTTATTTGCATTTCCTATACACTTCTTAGAAAATAAGCTCACCTGCTTAGAAACCTATGAGAGTCAAACAAGTAACTTTGGGAATAACAGTGAATTATTAGCCTTTGCCTAGCTTTGGCAAGAAACTTCCCATAAGACTGAACAATCATCCGGACGGTTTCCTAGTAAGATCCCAGAAGTCCACCCCAGTCCACTCAGCTGACTCCCCCGCCTTGGACTGCTGACCGAAGCTACTCATGGGCTACAGGGCACAGCAGGAGAGGGCCCTGCTTCTGTCTCGGGAAGAGCCTCCCCACCCCGCACCCCGGCACCGCGCCCTGGACCCTGCACCTCGCCCTGGACCCTGCACTGGATGTTCAGAGGAGAGCTGGTTTCAGGAACGACTCATGAGGGGAGGGGTCTGCAGCCCTCCCTGATTCCAGCGTGCTGTTTATAATCATCTGCCATTTCAGAAATCAGCTTTTGCATTCTCCCTCTCTCTCTTCAGATCAGGGGCCATTTTCCAGAGTGGTTGGGGCTGTGGTCACTGTGAAAGAAAGAATGGATGCATCTGTGAAGGCCTGAGAGTGGCCACTTAAATGCTGTCCCTATGGACGTGCGTTGGTGGGATGCATCTCCATGATTACTGAAGATAAAGTCATAGCACTCAGTGTAGCTTTGCTTTTTCCACACGTGCCATCATCATATCATCATTACTTTATTATCTTGCTGATCATAAACGTAGTACATGGTCAGGAACAAAAGAAGGTGCCACCTCCCCTGGACAGAGGTAAGGGGAGAAGCGCACAGAAATTTTAGCCGCTGAAACACACACCCAGCACTCAGCCTGATCGACTGTAGAGACCACCCTATAGACAAGCTCCATTCCCAAACTTCAAATGATAGAAAGGTATGTAAACGAGCAACGTAAGCGTCCTATAACCACATCGCAAAGGAAACCACTAATAACAGTTTAGTTCATAGAACTTTGTTTTAAATAATGACATTCAACTAAGAGGGAAAAAACATAGGCACAGGATGAAATTTTTACAGTAGTCCAACAGGGTAGCCTGAAGGGCCCCTTCCCACTCCTACACCCTAGACATTCAATTCACCTGTTGTGTGTGTGAGAATTTCCTTCCAGGTAATCTACAATTAGATAAATACACACATATATAGATATCTGCATATGGGCTTCCCCGGTGGCTCAGAGGTAAAGAATCTGCCTGCAATGCAGGAGACGGTGGTTTGATCCCTGGGTCAGGAAGATTCCCTGGAAGAGGGCATGACAGCTGACTCCAGTTTTCTTATCTGGAGAATCCCATGGACAGAGGACCCTGATGGGCTACAGTCCATGGGGTTGCAAAGAGTCAGACACGACTGAAGCAACTTAGCAGGAGGCAGGCAGGCAGGTATCTGCCTGTGTAACAGTGTGTGTGCCCCCGTTCTTTTCTTAAACAGAAAAGCTCTGTTATATATACAGTCCAAAGCTTCTTGCTCTTTCCCTTCCATATAGATCTATCACATTCCTTTCAATAAATGCACAATTTTGCATTTACAGACCATGATTTATTTCACCAAGTGCCCTATGGATGAGTCTGTTTGGTGTTTTGCAGCCACAATGTTGCAGTGATTATCATATACATTATATAAATGTATCCATATCCATGTATTATATACATGTCTTTTTTATATAAACATATCTATTTATTAATATATATTATATACACAGTCTTTCTACACATATACAAGGACATCTGTATCTTGAATTCTTAAAAGAAGAATTTTTGAGTCAAAGAGTATGTGAAGTATGTACCTTTTAAATATTGATAAATATTATGACATGGTCCCCAAGGAGGCTATAACCTCAGCACTCTCACCAACAAGTATTTGGGGTGTCCGTTTTCCCACACCCTCACTGACACCTTCATCTCTCTGTTTTTTAAAATGCATGCCTATCTCTCCTAACCTAACACTGTCTATTTTTAAATTCTTTTCCTCTCTGACCCTGCTTGTCCGATATCACCAAAAGTTCTTAACAACCCAGGAGAAGTCATCTGCAACTCTGTTAGCATATCCTTGGATGGAATCCACTTCAAAGGTGTATCCCAGTCTAACCCTGCATCTTTGATCTTTGTCCCCGGGCAGGGCAGAAGCCTCAGGAACTGGGTTCTCTACTCCTGGGGAGTCCTCAGAAGTGCAAATGTCCACTTTTCGGCCACTGCCACCTCTGTCATCTCCCAGCTCCCCAGCACTGTGGTTTGGATGGGCGGCTTTTCCTGGGAGAGGGTTTGTAATTTGGGGTCAGAAAGAGGAGATAGTTCAGGGAGCTCTGAAGGAAAGCAGAGGACAAAAGGCCAGCTGGTTTGCCATGAGCATCGTGGAGGGGGTCTGAAACCTAGACCAGGGACCACGGCTGTTAGGATCGTGGAGGTTTTATAAGCCTTGTTAGCTTCTCCATATGTGTTCTTGTTATTTTCTTCTTGTTTCACGGTTAAATCTGTAACAAAAGGGGCTGCTTATCTTGATGGGGTCAGCAAGGAAGGAGGAGATTAGTGGGAAAAAATATATCCTTTACTGCAGATCTTGGACAGAGGATCTGAGGGTGGTGGTGATTGGATAGTGTCACCACAAAGATACCTGAAAAAAGGCACCCAAAGAGGTGATCCTGGGTTAAGATGGAAGAGCAAGGTTAGCATTTATGGAGCACTTGTGCTGTGCCCAGCACTGAGTTCACCTCTCCAGAGCAAGCCAATTCAGAAGCTTCGGCATCCCGACACGCGCACACTCTCTCCCATCTTGCCTTCCTCCAGCATCCCACATGGGCTTGTGAGTTTCACTTTCAAGACACAGGCATTATTACTTCCCCTGAGCTACCTCCTCCCCAGATACTCAGCAGGTGCCCCTGACTCCCCAACAAGACCGTCAGCTCCCGGAGGCTCATCTCTGGGGATGAGTTCCCTCTCATCTC
Organism: Redunca redunca; assembly: GCA_006410935.1. Lineage (NCBI taxonomy): Eukaryota > Metazoa > Chordata > Mammalia > Artiodactyla > Bovidae > Redunca > Redunca redunca. The sequence goes on along the minus strand of SJYQ01025502.1, from coordinate 5,419 downwards.
ATTTATTCTTCAGAACCATTGTGCCCAGCACCGTGCCTGACACAGATGTCCCCCTCACCCCCACCCCGCCCCAACGCTTGGAGGATAAATGTTGCAATGAGGCCAGAGAATCTGAGACCTCCCTTTCCCACTCTCAGTTGGTCGGGAGAGAGTGAAATGTTATTTACAGAAACACCAAGCCAAACAAGACCCTCCCTTCCCCGATATGCTGAAGCTGTGCTGAGAACAGCCAGGGGTCACCAAATGGCAGCCAGATGGTAACTGACTGCCGCTCCCTAACTCCAGGAGCCTGGGGCAAAAGGCTGGGCGGCCCACCTGCTCCCAGGGACCTGTGAACCTCCACCATGGAGGGAGAAATCCAGACGGTTCCCTCCTCCTGAGGCGGCTCCCCTGCAACCAGTCCAGCCTCTGCTGGTACCCCCCCTCCCAAGTCTGAGGAACCCCCAGAGCTGGCTAGAGCTGCTCTCCAGCCCCTCCTGCCCCACTGGTAGAAGACTTTGCTAGCCTCCCCCTCCACACTCTTCCATAACAGGGAGGTGTCAGCTCTGCAGGGCCAAGCCAGCCAGCGGAGGAACGGTCCTCATCGGTGGCGGGAACAGCTGAGCCCTAAAATAACTAGACTCAGATGGAGTAGGGGAGCGCTGGGGAGGGGAGGGCCTGCCTTCTCGAGGTCTGAGGACACTACAGGAGCAGGGCTTTTCTGCAGTGTTCCCAAACAAAGACACCCGATCGGCTTTGGGGAGAGCTCTGTTTCGCAGGGTTTCATTCAGCACCGCTCACCTCCTCCCATAGACACAGCAGGCAACAGGTCCCCAGCCAGTTATCAGGTCCTCGAGCCCGTGCAGGCCTTTGTCCCCTCCCCACCCCCCCAGACATCTAGCTGGCAGGGTGAGGGACCTACAGATCCTCCCCGACCCTCCCAGCTCTTTGTTATCTCGGAGGGACGATTATATTTCTGTGCGGTGAGGCAAGGTGCCAGGAGTCCCCAGAACAGGACGGAGAAGCAGAGTGGCGGTCTGACCCCTTCTCTGCCCGGAGAGGCTGGGGCCGCCCTGGGGAGGCGCTCCCTTCGCTGGCCTGGGGCCCGATCCTCCAGTGGAGGGTCCTCCTTTCAGGAAGAGGAAGGGGAGCAGCAGCACCCAAGGGGAGCTGGGCTGGGAGGAAAGAAGCCCCGGCCTCGCAATGACTCAGGAGCCCGTCCGAGGTCTGTGGACAGCCTGTTCATTCATTCCTTCCCCGGGTTTCCCACCTTTCCTGTGCTGTCTTTGGCTGTTTCCCTGAGAGGAGCGAGAACTACCAAGTTGACCACTTACTTTCATTTTGGTTTCTTGCTACACCTGCAGAGACATTTCCTCAACCCCAGGTTGATGCCACTCAACAACAAACAGACAAGCATCAGAACATCGAAACAACATTTGAACGTTTTCTGTTGAATTCAAGGACACATTCTTTAGCGTCATCTGTAGGGTTCAAGGTGCTTGTAAAATGCTTCTAAATCAGAAGGCACAAGGGCTGGATTTAAAAATAAATAAATCAATAAAATCCTGTTGGAACCTCCCCGGTGGTCCAGTGGTTAAGACTTCGCTTTCCAAAGCAGGGGGTGTGGGTTCAATTCCTGGTCAGAGAGATAAGACCACATGCCTCAGGGTCAAAAAATAAATAAGACTAGAAAACTCCCTGTTTTAGAAGAATCAGAAAGAAGTGTGACCTATTCTCTTACAGTAGCAAAGTGTGAAAACAGTGGTTGGATGTTAAATGCTGGACTGTTCTTGCCTTGTATTCCCTCTCCAACTATATTCTCTTGTCTGGTCACCCAAGTTGGTAATCAAGTTCATCAACAATGTAATGTAATGAAGCACCTCCTGAGAGGAGTCCCGAGCTAGGTCAGATGCAAGATGGGAACCAGGCCCTGAGACAGTTTGGGAGCTGGTTAGAAGAAAGAGTAAAAAAGACAACTAATAAAGTAATGTGTACTTAGTCACTCAGTGGTGTCTGACTCTTGTGACCCCACAGATTGTAGCCTGCCAGGCTCCTCTGTCCATGGAATTCTTCAGACAAAAATACTGGAGTGGGTTGCCTTGTCCTCCGCCAGGGGGTCTTCCCCACCCAGGAATCAAACCCAGGTCTCCTGCACTGCAGGCAGACTCAGTACATGGTGAGCCACCAGTTTCGTTACGTATAAAATCAGTGAGATATACCAGAAGGTCAGGAGGGATCCCAGGGACTCATAGGGCCGAGATTGGCTGGGAAGGCCCCTCCTAGGTGGAGGAGTGTAAGTCTGGCCTTCTTACAGGGCTGGAATGAGCAGGATTTAAAATGAAGGTGGTGGAGGTCTCTGGTGGCACAGTGGATAATAATCAGCCTGCCAGTGCAAGGGACATGGGTTTGATCCCTGCTCTGGGAAGATTCCACATGCTACAACTACGAAGCCAGCATGCCTAGAGCCTGTGCTCCGTAACAAGGGGAACCACAGCAATGAGAAGACCCCACATGACAAGGAAGAGTAACCCCCGCCCTCCACAACTAGAGAAAGCACGCGCAATGCAACGAAGATCCGGGGAAGCCAAAAATAAATAAATAAAAATCTATAAAGAAAGAAAATGAAACAGGCCAATATATGGGCAACTTGTTTTGTTGTTGTTCAGTTGACAAGTCGCGTTCAACTCTTTGCCACCTCATGGACTACAGCGCTCCAGGCTTCCCTATTCTTCGCCATCTTCCAGAGCTTGCTCAAACTCATGTCCATCAAGTCGGTGATGCCATCCAACCATCTCATCCTCTGTCATCCCCTTCTCCTCCTGCCCTCAATCTTCCCCAGCCTCGGGGTCTTTTCCAATGACTCAGTTCTTTGCATCAGGTGCCCAAAGTATGGGAGCTTCAGCTTTCAGCATCAGTCTTTCCAATGAATAGAACCTAATCAGGAGCAGAAGGGTTGAAGGGTGGAGAGATAAGCTCACAGGGGGGATAACTTCATAAACGACAACTGGGACTTCCCTGTGGTCCAGTGGTGAAGACTCCACCTTCCAACCCAGGAGCTGCCACTTCCATTCTGGGTTGGAGAACTACGATCCCACAATCTACGTGATACAGAACAACAAATGGTGCTGGAAAACCTGAATACCTCTATACAAAAAACCACAGCAACAACTGACCACGCCTTGCACAATTTACAGAAATCAACTCAAAATGGTTCATGGACCTAAATGTAAAATCTAAAATGAATAATTAAAAAATTGATGACTGAAGTTCATTTATTCCACAAATATGTGAGTTCTCGCTTTGTATTTAATGTTTTTTCATTCGTTTGTAAATATTTATTTACTTGTCAGTCAGCCCATAAACATGTACTGAGCTCCTAGTATGTGAACAACACGATGGTAGTCACTGCTCTTTTACCCACTGGTCCAATAAAAAAGCTAACTTGGAGGGAATTTCCTGGCAGTCCAGTGGTAACGACCTGATGCTTTTACATCTAGGACCTGGGTTCCATCCCTGGTGGGGGATCTCAGGTCCTACAAGCCACATAGCACAGCCATAAAAGAAAAGAAATAACTTGGAGATACTTTCCTTAAATGTTGGGGAGGGAGGGGGTTGTCTTGTTCAGTTTTTGAGCTTCCACAACCTTGTGGGTTTCAATGAGGTGAGGATGAGGGAACAGGCCCTACCAGTAACTGAAACAGCAACTCTATCTATATCAAAAGTAACATTTTGAGTGCACTGAATTCCATTATTTTATTTGATTCTGGTGACAATCTTGTGAGGGGGCCCCAGCCAACTGAGGGAAAACATGTAAACAGGTCTTGATTTCTTTCAAATGCATGACTTGTCCAAAATCAAATAGTTCTTAAGTAGCTGGCCAGAAAGAAGGTATCTATCATATCTAGGGTGGCAGACTTCTCACCTGCTGGTGGTCCCCTACCTGACACCATGGGAGCGGCAGAAAAATATAAACTCTTTGCTCCTTCCTGGGATAGCCTGATCTCTCAAGTCTGAGCAGGTCCAAGAATTTATATTTTTCAGAAGTTTTGGGGAGGATTTGAGAGAACTCCAGAAGTTGGTGATGGACAGGGAGGCCTGGCGTGCTGCAATTCCTGGGGCACAAAGAGTCGGACACGACTGAGCGACTGAACTGAATTGAACTGATCTGATGTCCATTTGGATCAGGGAACCACTAGATTTTACCAGCCTCCAGAAGGACCCAGGGAAAAGGGCATTTTAGCTACTTTCCCTCGAGTTCCATAGAGTGCTGGAGTGTGTGCCGGGTGGGCTTTGATCAATTTCCAAATCAACACCTCTCAGCTCCTCTCACTCTTTGCTTCTGAAACATTCGCTGCAGACAGAAAACTTCCGGAGGCGGAGAATGGTGCTGCAGAACTGACAAGACTCAGCACCCGTGGACCACAAAACCTAGGCCATATGTTTGGGAAAGTGAGATGGAAGCGAAGTGTCTGAGGAGCGATCAAACTTCTCATGAATAAAAGCAGTTTGACTTTGCTCGGTAACTCTGCGGCAGGCCCTTATTTAATCCTCAGCTCTATATGGAAAGTGCTATTGTTCCCCTTTTTGTTGTTCAGTGGTTAAGTCGTCTCTGACTCCTTGCAACCCCAAGCAGGAGGGGCTTCCCGCTCCTTCACTATCTTCCAGAGTTTGCTCAAACTTATGTCCACTGAGTCAGTGATGCCATCCAACCATCTCATCCTCTGTCACCACTTTCTCCTCCCGTCTTCAATCTTTCCCAGCATCAGGGTCTTTTCCAAAGAGTCAGCTCTTTGCAACAGGTGGCCAAAGTATTGGAGCTTCAGCATCAGTCCTTCCAATGAATGTTTACGGTTGGTCTCTTGGGCTCCAAAATTACTGCAGATGGTGACTGTAGCCATGAAATCAAAAGATGCTTGCTCCTTGGAAGAAAAGCTATGACCAACCTAGACAGCATATTAAAAAGTAGAGACATTACTTTGCCAACAAAGATCCATCTCGTCAAAGCTATGGTTTTTCCAGTAGTCATGTATGGATGTGAGAGTTGGACCATGAAGAAAACTGAGCACCGAAGAATTGATGCGTTTGAACTGTGGTATTGGAGAAGACTCTTGAGAGTCCCTTGGACTGCAAGGAGATCCAACCAGTCTATCCTAAAGGAAATCAGTCCTAAATACTCACTGGAAGGACTGACGCTGAAACTGAAGCTCCCATACTTTGGGCACCTGATGCGAAGAACTGAGTCATTGGAAAAGACCCTGATTCTGGGAAAGATTGAAGGCAGGAGAAGGGGACAACAAAGGATGAGATGATTGGATGGCGTCACCGACTCCACGGACATGAGTTTGAGCAAGCTCAGGGAGTTGATGGACAGGGAAGCCTGGCATGCTACAGTCCATGCGGTCGCAAAGAGTCCGACACTGCTGAGCGACTGAACTGAACT
>SJYQ01025494.1:13899-32996 GCA_006410935.1 Redunca redunca | reverse complement strand
TAGTTCCTGGACCAAGGATCAAACCCACGTCCTCTTCACTGGCAGTTAGACTTTTAAGCACTGGACCACCAGGGAAGTCCAGTCTAGGTTGATCTTTGTTGGGATAAGTTAGTATTTTCTTGGAGGGTCTCTCCTCATCCAGGTGAGCCTGGGCATGTTCTAAGGTTTATAAGTATGGTAGATAGAATAATGGCCTCCAGAGACGACCAGGTCCTAATCCTTGGAATTTGGGACTATGTTATCTTTACATGGCAAAGGAAATTTTGCATATGCGATTAAGCCAAGAATCTTGGGATGGGGAGTTTATTCTGGGTCATCAGGGTGGGCCCATGGAATTACTAGGGTCCTCATAAAAAAGAGGCAGGAGGGTCAGATACAGAGAAGGAGATAGGATGACAGAGCAGAGACTGAGGTCATGCAGGGTCATGAGCTGAGAAATGGAGGCAGCTTCTAGAAGTTAGAAAAGGCAAGGAATATTTCAGGTATGACCTAAATCAAATACCTTATTATTATACAGTGTAGGTGACAAATAGATTAAAGGGACTAGATCTGATAGACAGAGTGCCTGAAGAACTATGGATGGAGGTTTGTAACACTGTACAGGAGGTTGTCACTAAAGCCATCCCAAAGAAAGAGAAATTCAAGAAGGCAAAGTGTTTATCTGAGGAGGCTTTACAAATATCAAGGAAAGAAGATAAGCAAAAGGCAAGGGAGAAAAGGAAAGATATACCCAACTGAATGTAGGGTTACAGAGAATAGCAAGGAGAGATAAGAAAGCCGTCTTAGGTGAACAATGCAAAGAAATGGAGGAAAACAATAGAGTGGAAAAGAATAAAGGTATAGTCAAGAAAACTGGAGATATCAAGGAAACATTTCATGCAAGGATGTGCATGATAAAAGACAGAAATGATAAGGACCTACCAGAAACAAGAGATTAAGAAGAGGTGGCAAGAATACACAAAAGAACTGTACAAAAAAGGTCTTAATGACCTGGATAATCACAATGGTGTGGTCACTCACCTAGAGCCAGACATCCTGGAGTGTGAAGTCAAGTGGGCCTTAGGAAGCATTACTACGAACAAAGCTAGTGGAGGTGATGGAATTCCAGCTGAGCTATTTAAAATCCTAAGATATGCTGTTCAAGTGCTGAACTCAATATATCAGCAAATTTGGAAAACTCAGCAGTGGCTACTGGACTGGAAAAGGCCAGTTTTCATTACAATCCCAAAGAAAGGCAATACCAAAGCATAGTCAAACTACCATATGATTGTGCTCATTTCACATGCTAATAAGGTTATGTTCAAAATACTTCTAGCTAGGCTTCAGCAGTACGTGAACTGATATGTACAAGCTGGGTTTAGAAAAAGCAGAGGAAATAAAGATTAAATTGCCAGGAGAAAGCAAGGGAATTCCAGAAAAATATCTACTTCTGCTTCACTGACTATACTAAAGCCTTTGACTGTGTATTACAACAAACTGTGGAAAATTCTTAAAGAGATAGGAATATCAGACCACTTTACCTGTCTCCTGAGAAACCTGTATACAGGTCAAGAAGCAACAGTTAGAATCAGACATGGGATAGCTGAGGGTTTCAAACTGAGAAAGGAGTACAACAGGGCAGTATATTGTCACCTTTCTTATTTAAATTACATGCAGATTGCGTCATGCAAAATGCCAGGCTAAATTAATCACAAGCTGGAATTAAGATTGCCAGGAGAAATATCAACAGCCTTAGATATGCAGATGATGCCATTCTAATGAAAGAAAATGAAAAGGAACTAAAGAGCCTCTTGAAGGTGAAAAAAGAGAGTGAAAAAGCTGGCTTAAACTCAACATTCAAAAAACTAAGATCGAGGCATTCGGTCCCATCACTTCATGGTAAATAGAAGGGGAAAAAGTGGAAACAGTGACAAATTTTATTTTCTTGGGCTCCAAAATCACTGCAGACAGTGACTGCAGTCATGCAATTAAAGGACACTTGCTCTTTGGAAGGAAATTTATGACAAACCTAGACAGTGTATTAAGACAGAGATATCACTTTGCTGGCAAAGGTCCATATAGTCAAAACTATAGTTTTTCCAGGCTTCCCTGGTAGCTCAGATGGTAGAGAATCCACCTGTAATACAGGAGACCTGGGTTTGATCCCCAGGTTAGAAACTTCCTCCAGAGAAGGGAATTGCTGCCCACTTCAGTTTTCTTGCCTGGAGAATTCCATGGAGGAGCCTGGCAGGCTATATAATACATGGGGTTGCAATGAGTCAGACACATCTGAGTGACTAACACTAACATAGTTTTTTCAGTAGTCATGTACAGATGTGAGAATTGGGCCATAAAGAAGGCTGAGCGCTGAAGAATTGATGATTTCAAATTGTGGTGCTAGAGAAGACTCTTGAGAGTTCCTTGGACTGCAAGGAGATCAAACTAGTCCATCCTAAAGGAAATCAACCCTGAATATTTATAGGAAGGACTGATGCTGAAGCTGAAGCTCCAATACTTTGGCCACCTGATGTGAAGAGGTGACTCACTGGAAGAGACCCTGATGCTGGGAAAGACTGAAGGCAAAAGGAGAAAGGAGAAGCTGAGGATGAGATGGTTAAATAGCATCACCGACTCAGTGGACAAGAATTTGAACAAACCCCAGGAGATAGTGAAGGACAGAGGAGCCTGGTCTGCTGCCGTCCATGGGTTGCAGGGAGTTGAAAATGACTTAGTGAATGAACAGCAACAGAAGATCCTCTCCTGAAGTCTCTAGAAAGGAACAAAATCTGCTGACACCTTGATTTTAGACCATAAGACCCATTCCAAACCTCTGACCTCAGATAAGATAATAAGTTTGTGTCACTTTAAGTCACTAAGTTTGTGCTAATGTTTTACAACAGGACGTCACTGGAGCATTTTGAAGAGAATTGTAATGTGAACTTCCTTACATTTAAGGAAAAAAAAAATCATCAATTATGTGGAAGATGGAATGAGGAAGTAGAAGCATTTGCAGGAGTCCAGAGAAGGGATTATGGAGCTTGGTCTAAGGTGATGACAGTGGAGAGGAGTGGTGGAATGTTCATGTTCAAAACAGACTCTAGGACTCAGTATGTAAGAAATTGGTTGAAGGGGATGAAGGAGACAGAGGAGCCTGGATGAGTCTCAGATTCTCAACTTAAGTCGCTGAAAAGATGAAAATGTTATTTATTGGTTTTGGTTAAAGGAAAATCAGTTTTGGAGGTTTGGTGTCTCTATGTGGAGGGAGGGAGTGGATTGAGAATTCCTTTTTGGATATATTACGCTTCAAGTGTCTGTAAGACATTAAAGTATAGGTGTCAAGTAGCAGTTGTTTTTTTTAATGAATTTGAAACTCGGGAGTAGTCTGGGCTAGAGGTCTAAATGGAATAGTTGTCAGTATAAAGATGATTATGGTTTCAGGGTGTCTGCCCCTCTGATGCCCTCTTGCAGCACCTACCATCTTACTTGGGTTTCTCTTACCTTGGACAAGGGGTATCTCCTCACCGCCACCCCTCCTGACCTTGAACGTGGAGTGGCTCCTCTCAGCCCTCCTGCGCCCGTGTAGCCACTGCTCCTTGGACATGGGGTAGATCCTCTCGGCTGCGCTGCTAAACTCGGACGTGGAGTAGCTCCTCTTGGCCGTTCCTGCACCACTGCAGCCTGGCACTCTCGGCAGCTGCCCCTGACCTTGGACGTGGGCTAACTCCTCTTGGCCATGGCCCCTCGGGCATAGGGTCCTCCCAGCTTCTGCCCCTGACCTCGGACGTGAGGTAGCTCCTCTCGGTCGTGCTATGTGAGTCACAGCTGCCCGTGCTCTGTGTGCCGGCACTAGTCAATCTAATCACACGGACCACAGTCTAACTCACTGAAACTAACCCACGCCCATGGGGCCACGCAAGACGGGCAGGTCATGGTGGACAGGTCTGACAGAATGTGGTCCACTGGAAAAGGCGATAGCAAACCACTTCAGTATTCTTGCCTTGAGAACCCCATGAAGAGTATGAAAAGGCAAAATGATAGGATACCGAAAGAGGAACTCCCCAGGTCAGTAGGTGCCCAATATGCTACTGGAGATCAGTGAGGAAATAACTCCAGAAAGAATGACGGGATGGAGCCAAAGCAAAAACAATACCCAGTTGTGGATGTGACTGCTGATAGAAGCAAGGTCCAATGCTCTAAAGAGCAATATTGCATAGGAACCTGGATGTCAGGTCCATGAATCAAGGCAAATTGGAAGTGGTCAAACAATAAATGGCAAGAGTGAACGTCGACATTCTAGGAATCAGCGAACTAAAATGGCCTGGAATGGGTGAATTTAACTCAGATGACCATTATATCTGCTACTGCGGGCAGGAATCCCTCAGAAGCAGTGGTGTAGCCATCATGGTCAACAAAAGAGTCCGAAATGCAGTACTTGGATGCAGTCTCAAAAATGACAGAATGATCTCTGTTCATCTCCAAGGCAAACCATTCAATGTCACAGTAATCCAAGTCTATGCCCCAACCAGTAACACTGAAGAAGCTGAAGTTGAACAGTTCAATGAAGACCTACAAGACCTTTTAGAAGTAACACCCAAAAAAGATGTCCTTTTCATTATAGGGGACTGGAATGCAAAAGTAGGAAGTCAAGAAACACTGGAGCAACAGGCAAATTTGGCCTTGGAATGAGAAATGAAGCAGGGCAAAGACTAATAGAATTTTGCCAAGAAAATGCACTGGTCATAGCAAACACCCTCTTCCAACAACACAAGAGAAGACTCTACANCCTCTTCCAACAACACAAGAGAAGACTCTACACATGGACATCACCAGATGGTCAACACCGAAATCAGATTGATTATATTCTTTGCAGCCAAAGATGGAGACGCTCTATACAGTCCACAAAAACAAGACTGGGAGCTGACTGTGGCTCAGATCATGAACTCCTCATTGCCAAATTCAGACTTAAATTGAAGAAAGTAGGAAAAACCACTAGACCATTCAGGTATGACATAAATCAAATCCCTTATGACTATATAGTGGAAGTGAGNCAGCAATACGTGAACCGTGAACTTCCAGATGTTCAGCTGGTTTTAGAAAAGGCAGAGGAACCAGAGATCAAATTGCCAACATCTGCTGGTTATGGAAAAAGCAAGAGAGTTCCAGAAAAACATGTATTTCTGCTTTATTGACTATGCCAAAGCCTTTGACTGTGTAGATCACAATAAACTGTGGAAAATTCTGAAAGAGATGGGAATACCAGACCAGCTGATCTGCCTCTTGAGAAACCTATATGCAGGTCAGGAAGCAACAGTTAGAACTGGACAGGGAACAACAGACTGGTCCAAATAGGAAAAGGAGTATGCCAAGGCTGTATATTGTCACCCTACTTATTTAACTTCTATGCAGAGTACATCATGAGAAACGCTGGGCTGGAAGAAGCACAAGCTGGAATCAAGATTGCCAGGAGAAATATCAATAACCTCAGATATGCAGATGACACCACCCTTATGGCAGAAAGTGAAGAGGAGCTAAAAAGCCTCTTGATGAAAGTGAAAGTGGAGAGTGAAAAAGTTGGCTTAAAGCTCAACATTCAGAAAATGAAGATCATGGCATCTGGTCCCATCACTTCATGGCAAATAGATGGGTAATCAGTGGAAACAGTGTCAGACTTTATTTTTGGGGGCTCCAAAATCACTGTGCATGGTGACTGCATCCATGAAATTAAAAGACTGTTACTCTTGGAAGAAATGTTATGACCAACCTAGATAGCATATTCAAAAGCAGAGACATTACTTTGCTGACTAAGGTCCGTCTAGTCAAGGCTATGGTTTTTCCTGTGGTCATGTATGGATGTGAGAGTTGGACTGTGAAGAAGGCTGAGCGCCGAAGAATTGATGCTTTTGAACTGTGGTGTTGGAGAAGACTCCTGAGAGTCCCTTGGACTGCAAGGAGATCCAACCAGTCCATTCTGAAGGAGATCAGCCCTGGGATTTCTTTGGAAGGAATGATGCTGAGCTGAAACTCCAGTACTATGGCCGCCTCATGCGAAGAGCTGACTCATTGGAAAAGACTCTGATGCTGGGAGGGATTGGGGACAGGAGGAGAAGGGGACGACAGAGGATGAGATGGCTGGATGGCATCATTGACTCGATGGACGTGAGTCTGAGTGAACTCCAGGAATTGGTGATGGACAGGGAGGCTTGATGTCCTGCGATTCATGGTGTCGCAAAGAGTCAGACAGGACTGATCTACTGAACTGAACTAATAAAGATGATGCTTGAAACCATGGGAATGGATGAGATTAAGAAGATCACAGGCTGGGGAAGAGGCAGCATTCCATGTAGAACCCCCTAATGTTAGCTATACTCTCTCTTATTTGGAACTTGGGCAGGAAAAAAATCTCTGCTAGAATGTCGGGTGGGAATACACAACTAAGGTGATTGCTTAGTTCCCCATTGCCCTCCACAATGTATAACATGACTGGACCCAAACAGGTTATTTCCTGGCACTTATTCATAATGGAAAGAGGTGTTGCTTTCTTAAATAAATAAATAAAACCACATATTTAAGAAAATACTGCCATTGTAGCATGTGTACTGTGATACCCTTTGGCTGCGTATACCCATGAAAGTGCTTTAACATGGGTTCATCGGATAAATAATGATTATAAGAAAAGGGTAAATACTTGGGGGAAGCAGAAGGAAGTGTACTGTGTGGAGGGCAGCGTGGCTTCCCAGATTGATTCATTTGCTCTTGTTGACTATTTCTACTCTATAAATCTCAGTTGAAGAGTCTAGCTATATCCAAAATGAGGGCCCAGAAACCCCAAACAAGAATACAATAGCTCACCAGGGAAGGCATTAACCAACCTAAATGCTGCTTTCCTTCCCTGAAGAAATCTCCTCCATCTGTGCCAGAGTCGTTATCTCTGCCTTCTTCGGTAAAGAGGAAATTTGTACTATCAAAAACAGGATTTGTGTGTCCAACCTGACTTCAAAGATATTAAATGATAAACTTTCCAAATAAAGAATAGAATGAATTCAAAGCTACCCCTCTGCTTGCTGGGTAAATGAAGATGGAGCCTCAAGCAAAACTTTCTATGGGAAGGAAAGCAGGTTGCTTGATATCCTACCCCTAGACAGGCTCCGACAAGAGCGCTGTTTCAAAGACCTCATCCTACATTAGGGCCTCTGACTAACCATGATAATTGCTTGGTTATTTTTTGTGTAAGTTATTGCAGACTACTCATGATGCTATATTCTTGCTGGATGAAGAATCTATCAATTAGATCTTGCCACCTATCTATAAATATCTATCAATTAGATATTATAAGACTATAATAAGGCATCCCCAAACTCAATGGCATTTTACAATGTGTTTATTTATGTCATATATCTGTGGGGCAGCTGATGTTGCCTCAGGTGGCTCTCTTCCACATATTTCACTCTTGAGCTCAGAATAAAGGGGTAACAGTTTTCTGGGGAGAGGTCTGGTGTTGTAAAGCTTGGAAACTCTCAGAAAGGTGAACATAGTGACATCATGTCTCTTAAGGCCTGTGTTCAGAAGTGATATTCACATTTCACTGGCCAGAGCAAGTCATGTGACCAAATCCAGTAATGGTAGGGCAGGGAAGTGTACTCCTCCCAAGAAGTTTGGGGAAAGGGAGTGAACATTTACCAAATGATAAGATAATCTACATAGAGAAGAATACTAATATTTCTGTTTTTTAGATGGGAAAACTGAAATACTCTGAGATCAATGCCATGTCTCTGAAATAGCTCTCAGTTAAAACTTAGAGAAATCATTTTGTATTGATTACCAAAATGGTTATTCTATCAGCCTATTTTTGCATCTTCAGGTACTTAGTCACCAGATAAAGTTATTTCCTAGAAGGGACCAGACTTTCCTAGTATGCATGGATTCCTGGATGGCACTGCCCACACCGTGACCTGGTCAGGTGGTTGAAAGTTGGTCAGAATGACCCTCAGATGATTTGAATGATGGCGTTGGAGGATGGAGGGGACAAAAAGTGCCCACCCGATTGAGAAGGCATTCTGAGACTGAAAAATGATGTAATCAATGGGTCTGTTTACTATAGGGTAACTTACTCACAGGGTTGGGATCTGTGACCTAGAAGCATTCACAGCTGCACTCTGCACTGCCGAGGGGCCACTGGGACAATTTGATAGTTAACCTAGGGCATGGGGATAGGTGTTCAGAAATAGGATGTATGCTCCTAAGTAAAGACTTATGAATGGGTAATTGGTCTTCTGGGTGCTGGGAATATATAGGGGAAGGTTTTCATCATTGTTTGGGGATGAACAGAGCATGGAGATTACTTGGTCTTAAGGATTAAACAATATCTATTACCCACAAAGCCCTTGACAACAGAGAAGTGATTCACTGCACAATACAGTTCTGGGTGGGGTCAGCAAAAGGATAGGAGAAACTGTAAGTGCCCAAGGCAGCATCCGTTATACTAATCATCATACAAATGGCTTATAATTGGATTGCATGGCATAGTTTTGAATATTTTCTCTTTCCAAAATCAGTGAGCTATTAGTTAAAATCCCTGTTCCCGGGAGATCAAATCATGACCATATTATGGCTTGAAATTATGACAATATGGTAAACATAATTAGTCACTCAAACGTCAATTAAAATTTTCCCAAGTGTCAAGGTAACTATGAGTCCAGTAGTAGTGTCGTCTTAAAGCCAGTATGGTTTGGTCAGCTTGCCCAAAATGATGGGGGCATATGTAACCTCAGGGCCTCAACAGTGATTTGAGGATTTTTGTGCCTATGAGGATTTTTCAAAGCCTAGTCTTAGACGCTAAATCCCTCTTCTAACTTCATCCTTAAGAAAAACTGAGGTCAGCGTCTCCTACCTCTCTCTGAAATCATGTGTTGGCTGTGCTACTCTTTCAGGAAAGGACATGCCCCACATTATTTTTCCTGCCATGTGTTTGGACTTGGAATCCAAAGGCAGGCTTAAAAGGGAAGGAGGAATTGGTGGTCGCATGACTGTGAGGAATTCCAGAGCAGAGGAGTTCAGCAGTGCCTTTCCATCCAGAATCTCCCCAGATCCCTGAAGACAAGGCTCTGAGAATGAGGCTGGACTCTTAGCTGCTACTGCTAAGTCGCTTCAGTCGTGTCCAACTCTGTGCGACCCCACAGACAGCAGCCCACCTGGCTCCTCTGTCCCTGAGATTTTCCAGGCAAAAACACCAGAGTGGGTTGCCATTTCCTTCTCCAATGCATGAAAGTGAAAAGTGAAAGTGAAGTTGCTCAGTCGTGTCCGACTCTTAGCGACCCCATGGACTGCAGCCCACCAGGCTCCTCCATCCATGGGATTTTCCAGGCAAGAGTACTGAAATGGGGTGCCACTGCCTTCTCCGACTTTAAGAAGAGGCATTAATTGAAGTTCACTTTGCTCATAGAATGTGTTCAGCAAAACTCATTTCCTTTTCCTCCTGAGCTGACAGATATTTCCCAGCCTTCCTTGCAGGTCGATGGAATCACGTGACTGAGTTCCAGCCAATGGGCTAGGAGTGCCCTGCACCACTCCCAGGCCTGCCTGGTGCAAACCTCCCTCGTCCACTCCCCACGCTCTCTTTTCGCCAGCTGCCTGTCCTCATCAAGGGCAATGTTGGGGCCTTAAGTTAAAGATGGCAGACATGCCCTTCAGCCAGAAACACCTTCTGTGGCAGGGTACACAGCAAAAGATAAACTTCCATTTTGTTAAGCCACAGGTATTTGGGAGTTTATAAGTTAGAAGTTAGTGTTGCACTAATTAATACAGTTCTTTTTTTTTTTTTTTTTTAGATTCATTTAAAGTCACTCCCTTTCCTTGGTCTCCAAGGCCTTGCTTGGACACAGTGGGCCATGTGAGGATCCAAAGGCATCTTTCTCATCTCTGAGGGCCTAGTGGGTGTCCCTGTCATTGAACCTCTCATTCTGTCCATGATGAGGCTGATGACAACTAAAATTTTTTGACGGCTTACTATATACTGGGCATTTTATGGACTTTATTGCATTTTAACCTCACAAATCCACTGTTTATCCTATCCATTTTTACTGTTGAGAATATCCGGGATCAGTGTAGATGAGTAATGTGTCCAAGATCACACAGCTAGGAAAGTGGGGAGGTCAGGAATGGAGCCCAGGATGGGGACTCTAAAACACCTGTCCCTAAGAGCTATGCTGAGTTCCCAGCCAGGCATATCGTTAGCCCTGCTGGCAGCCCTTTCTCCAGGCAGCCTCAGACTCCCACTTCTCACAGCCATCCTGGAAACCAGTGGCTTCTTTCTCGACTCTCCCGAGTGACTAAGCTTTCCATAGGTCCATCCCTGGCTCTCCTGAGAACTGAGCAGAAGGACGCTTCCTGTGCTCCCTACTGCAACACCATTTATCTTCCAGCCGCCTCTGGAAGCAGGTCTCCCTGAGCCAGCCCTTTCATTAAAAAACCTCTGCCTTGCCCTTTTGCTCACCCACCTTGGGAGGCCGCATCTGCAGGAGACTCTCCTGTTGGCCCTAATGACGGAGAGACTGATTACCCATTGCCCCGATTTCCAGATTACTGAAGCCAGTAGCGGCGGGAAAACCACCATCAAGGCTACTGCATCCAAGCATGGACTTACGGAACAATGATGAATGGGCTTAAAGAGGCTGGCGAGTACTCTCGCAGCATAATAAGGTGCTGGCTAGTAGGCTCTCGCCAAGAAGGGCATAGACACTCCCTTGCTGGAATCAGGGCTCTTTTTTCTCTTTCTGGAGGAGGTCTGAGCTCCTGTCACTGTCATTCAACCTTGGTGTCAGTGTCCGGGAAACAGTCAAAGGCAGCTGAAGAGAACTGGGAGGCCCTGGGAGGTGACTTAGGGTGGGACGGCCATGAGCATGGAACAGGGCTCCTGACCAGCTGAATCCAGACTCCTCAGCATGTCCAAGGTGGCCATGATCCGAGCCCGGAGCTGAGCCTATAGTTGTAATCAAGGCAGTGTGTGGAGTAGTGGTCAGCAGTCTGTTGGCCTTGCTTGGAATGTTTACTTCATCACTTCCTTGTTGGGAGACCACAGTTAATTCTTTACATCTGCAATAGTCAGTTTTCTTATGTGTGCAGTGGAGTTTGTAGAAATAATACTGCTCCAAAAGGGGAGGACCTATGCAACAGGCAGAGAAAGCACTTAGAAGAGTTTCAGCTTTTATGAACTTTACCTCTTAAGCTTAGCTTGTTTGCTAGAAAATAATTTTCAGGAAAACATTGGGGCCCTGGAGGAAAATTATGGAAAAATCCATTTGTGTTCTTATAGTCATACTCTTATGCTATGACCAACTTAGACAGCATATTAAAAAGCAGAGACATTACTTTGCCAACAAAGGTCCATCTAGTCAAAGCTATGGTTTTTCCAGTAGTCATGTATGGATGTGAGAGTTGGATCATACAGAAAGCTGAATGCAGAATTGATGCTTTTGAACTGTGGTGTTGGAGAAGATGCTTGAGAGTCCCTTGGACTGCAAGGAGATCCAATGAGTGAATCTTAAAGATATAAACCCTGTATATTGATTGGAAGGACTGATGCTGAAGCTGAAACTCCAATAGTTGGCCACCTGATGTGAAGAACTGACTGATTTGAAAAGACCCTGATGCTGAGAAAGATTGAGGACAGGAAGAGAAGGGGACGACAGAGGAAGAGATGGTTGGATAGCATCACTGACTCGATGGACATGAGTTTGAATAAACTCTGGGAGTTGGGAATGGACAGGGAGGCCTGGTGTGCTTCGGTCCATGAGGTCACAAAGAGTCAGACATGACTGAGGGACTGAACTGACTGAGTCATACCTTTGGATTGGGGTTCTGAGGCAGAGGTGGGAATAACCCTTTAAGTGCCCCCCACCTCCCCAGTTCTCTCTGCTGGTGAGAGTCTATCTGGAGTTGAAGGGTGAAGAAGTGAAGTGGATGCATTTTTCCCAGTGAATGAGCATCAGCTGGCCCCCTTCACCTTCGGTCACCTGAGTTGTTCTGCTTCCCATTTGGAGGTGGTACCTTACTGCCAGGGTGCAGATGAGACAGAGACATTGAGGGGGGTGGAGGCTGACCACTGAGGCAGAGAAGAGACTACCACCATGGCTTAGATCCTGAGAAGGTGAAGGAGAGGAGAGTCTTCAGGGAAACCAGAGAGGCTGACTTTTGCTCTGAGGAAGGACTCCTCTTTCATTGCAAGGGCCCGTAGAAAGCCCTGCTCAGGTCCTATGGCAAGTTTGTTATTTAAAAAGTTTGTGTGTGTGAGTCACTCAGTTGTGTCTGACTCTCTACAACCCCATGGACTGTGGCCAGGCTCCTCTGTCCATGGGATTCTCCAGGCACGAACACTGGAGTGGGTTGCCAACTTTTCTAGGGGATGCCCTGGGGTCTGAGGACCCAGTGATCCAGCAGGCAAGTCTCTGCCATCTCCCTGCCTTCTCTTCCTGCAAGAGAAGGCAGACCAGGCCTTTTTTCAACCGCTGACCCCCAGTTGTCTTCCCTCTGCAATTGTTGGCATTGTAGGGGTGGGGAAGGACAAAGCCACTTCCAGTTTTTCCTGAGAAACCAAGAATATAGGGTAATTTTCTCAGCTGCTCCTTCTGGCTGCCTCTCATTGCCCTCTCCCTTCTCTGTACCTAGTCTCTTGGGGGGTATTTGGAAACCCCTGGCTACCCCCTCTCAGCCCCCTGCTGTGACCATGTCTGTCAGTTTCTGCTTCCTAAACCTTTCCAGGCTCCAATAATCTCCTGTGTCTTTCCCATAAGCTCTTTTGAATTCGCTCACTCATGTAACATCGAGGAGAAGAGCTGAGTTGTTATGCCAAAGCCAGCTTCTCCCATGAGCCATTGTCACACAAATAAAATAGATGTTTGCCTTTGTTCCTTGTGCTCCACTTTTTTACACTCCCAGGCACAGGCTTTTAACAGAGTTTATTAGAAATGGAAAAGAAAGCCTCTAAAGGCAGCAAGGGCGCCTGAGCATTCTTCTGATTCTAGCTCCTGCCTTTCCTTGGTGCCTGTGTTTTCGATAATGAATGTCACGGGGGGGATGGAGAGATGAATGGGGACTGATAAGTGCAAACCATTATTGCCTTCAGCTCTGGGACCCCCAGTGCCCGAGCTCCGCGCTGCACAGCAGAAAGCACTTTTCTGCCGTCCTCCCATGTCCTCCACCTGGACCCGTAGGAGGACTTTTCCGTAATGGTGCAAAGGAGGGAAGGTGCTGAGAGTCCTAGTACTCTGGTTACTGGTTCTGGCTTTACCACCACCATTTGGGACAACTGTGCTGTGTGACTGAAGCTTTCTGGGCTTCCATTTCCTTCTGTGTAGTGAACCTGTTCCAGCTTTGGGAGGTTGCATAACTATATATGTTAAGATAGTCTTCCTTGGGTTAAGGAAGAAATATAGGCCCCTCCATGCACCCAGAGTGCCTGCCACTAGTTGCTTTCCCATGGGACTCCAGAGACTAAGATAACTTGGTGGGATAATAGCAGCTGTGCAAGCCCTTGGTAAACTGTACAGTGCTATGTCTGAGAGTGGTTTTGCCATTGCTGTTTCTCTTGAGTCTGCTGGGTTGTAGTGGGCCCATTGTACGGTGCTGAGAGGGAAAAGATGAAGGAAGGTATGAGGGTTGCATAGGCCTGGTGAAAGGCTATTGATGGAGGCATCTAAGGTGGGGTAAAACCTGGACAGTGTGGAAGGGAAGACAGAGGGAAGTGATAGCTGGTAAGAAAACAGGTCAGTTAGTGCACTGGAGATAGTGCTTGTCTTAGCCCATTCAGGCTGTGGTAACAGCATGCCACGGATCAAGAGGTCTACTAAAAATAGAAATTAATTTCTCTCTGCCCTGGAAGCTAGAAGTCCAAGGTCAGGGGCCAGCACGGCTAAGTGTGTCTCCTCTTGGTCACGGTGTTGTGTCCTCTCATGGCGGAGGGGTGAGGGATTTCTTTTATAAGAACACTAGTCTCATTTCTGAGGCTCCATTCATAGGCTCCACCTCCTAATACCATTACCTTGGGCTTTAAGATTTAATATGTGGATTTTAGTGAGGGAGAAGCAAAACATTCTGACCTTAGCAGGGACTGTGAAATGCTTGGCATCTTTGTTATGCTTTCACTTTGGATTTTACCCCATCTCCTTCATTTCTGAACCTACATTGAGTTGTCAGAGTCCCTCCTGTTATATTATTAGTTCAGTTCAGTCACTCAGTCGTGTCTGACTCTTTGTGACCCCATGAACTGCAGCACACCATGCCTCCCTGTCCATCACCAACTCCTGGAGTCTACCCAAACCCATGTCCATTGAGTTGGTGATGCCATCCAACCATCTCATCCTCTGTTGTCCCCTTCTCCTCCTGCCCTCAATCTTTCTCAGCATCAGGGTCTTTTCCAGTGAGTCAGCTCTTCGCATGAGGTGGCCATAGTACTGGAGTTTCAGCTTTAACATCAGTCCTTCCAATGAACACCCAGGACTGATCTCCTTTAGGATGGACTAGTTGGATCTCCTTGCAGTCCAAGGGACTCTCAAGAGTCTTCTAAAACACCATAGTTCAAAAGCATCAATTCTTCGGTGCTCAGTTTTTTTCATAGTCCAACTCTCACATCTATACATGACTTACTGAAAAAACCATAGCCTTGACTAGATGGACCTTTGTTGGCAAAGTAATGTCTCTGCTTTTTAATATGCTATCTAGGTTGGTCATAACTTTTCTTCCAAGGAGTAAGTGTTTTTTAATTTCATTGCTGCAGTCACCATCTGCAGTGATTTTGGAGCCCAGAAAAATAAAGTTAGCCACTTTTTCCACTGTTTCCCCATCTATTTGCCATTAAATGATGGGACCAGATGCCATGATCTTAGTTTTCTGAATGTTGACCTTTAAGCCAATTTTTTCACTCTCTTCCTTCACTTTCATCCAGAGGCTCTTTAGTTCTTCTTCACTTTCTGCCATAAGGGTGGTGTCATCTGCATATCTGAGGTTACTGACATTTCTCCCAGCAATCTTGATTCAGCTTGTGCTTCTCCAGCCCAGAGTTTCTCATGATGTACTCTGTTACTAGACTTAAGCCCAAATTTCAGTCATCAGTAAGAATATCACCTCATTTAACAAACATACTCCATATCTATTAATATAATCCAGAATTATAATGATCACATTTTGGTTTGTTTTTGTCAATCAGGTTTCCCTTCAGACTGTCTGAACTTATTGTCCCATCTTTTCTCTCATAAGATGGTGCCAGTGTAGATCTCACTGATTCTCTATTTCATGTTTAAGAGACAAGCTTTGCCCTGATAAATAAAGCCACTTTAGATAATTCAAAGTGTTGGCTGGAGCCAAATAGATAAATCCATGAATGGATACTTAGGGGCTTAAAATAGTATTGATGAAGGGCTGACCAGAAGAGAAAGAGGAGGGAAGAATCAGAGGTAAATGTGGGATCCAGCCTCCTTGCGGAGAAGGCAATGGCACCCCACTCCAGTACTCTTGCCTGGGAAATCCCATGGACTGAGGAGCCTTGTAGGCTACAGTCCATGGGGTCGCTAAGAGTCGGACACGACTGAGCGACTTCACTTTCACTTTTCGTTTTCATGCCCTGGAGAAGGAAATGGCAACCCACTCCAGTGTTCTTGCCTGGAGAATCCCAGGGACGGGGGAGCCTGGTGGGCTGCCGTCTATGGGATCGCACAGAGTCAGACACGACTGACGCGACTCAGCAGCAGCAGCAGCCTCCTTGATGGCTCCAGGTGTTCATACTTTCATATAGTCTCCTCCCACAATGACTCGGAGGGCCAGTCAAGTGTGGCAGCGGTCACAGTGTGTGACTTCGGAGGCTCTGTCATGAAAGGCACTACCACTTCCTCCCTGGTCCCTTGGATCTCTCACTCTGGGGAAAGTCAGTCACTATGACATGAGGAAACTCATGTGAAGAAGAACAGGGGTCTCTTGCCAAAAGCAAGCACCGGTTTGCCAGCCATATGAGGGATCTACTTTGAAAGAAGATTCTAAATCCCAGTATAATCCTAATTAAGCAGTGGAAGTGACAAACAGATTCAAGGGATTAGATCTGATAGAGTGGCTGAAGAAGTATGGACAGAGGTTCGTCACGTTGTACAAGAGGCAGTGATCAAGACCATACCCAATAAAAAGAAATGCAAAAAGGCAAAATGGTTGTCTGCGGAGGTCTTATAAAGAGCTGAGAAAAGAAGAGAAACTAAAGGCAAAGGAGAAAAGGAAAGATATACCCATTTGAATGCAGATTTCCAAAGAATAGCACAGAGAGATGAGAAAGCCTTACTCAGTGATCAGTGCAAAGAAATAGAGGAAAACAATAGAATGTGCAAGACTAGAGATCTCTTTAAGAAAATTAGAGATTCCAAGGGAACATTTCATGCAAAGATGGGCTCAATAAAGGACAGATAAAGATGGGCACAAAAAAGGACACAAACTGTATGGATTTAACAGAAGCAGAAGATACTAAGAAGAGGTGGCAAGAATACACAGAAGAACTGTACAAAAAAGACCTTCATGACCCAGTGTGATCACTCACCTAGAGCCAGACATCCTGGAATGTGAAGTCAAGTGGGCCTTAGAACGCATCACTACGAACAAAGCTAGTGGAGGTGATGGAATTCCAGTTGAGCTATTTCAAATCCTAAAAGATGATGCTGTGAAAGTGCTGCCCTCACTATGCCAGCAAATTTGGAAAACTCAGCAGTGGCCACAGGACTGGAAAAGGTCAGTTTTCATTCCAATTCCTAAGAAAGGCAATGCCAAAGAATGCTCAAACTACCACACTCATCTCACACGCTAGTAAAGTAATGCTCAAAATTCTCTGTGCCAGGCTTCACCAGTATGTGAACCATGAATTTACACATGTCCAAGCTGGATTTAGAAAAAGCAGAGGAACCAGAGATCAAATTGCCAATATCCATAAGATCATTGAAAAAGGAAGAGAGTTCCAGAAAAACATCTATTTCTGCTTTATTGACTATGGCAAAGCCTTTAAATGTGTGGATCAGAACAAACTGTGGAAAATTCTGAAAGAGATGGCAATACCAAACTACCTGACCTGCCTCCTGCGAAATCTATATACAGGTCAGGAAGCAACAGTTATAACTGGACATGGAACAACAGACTGGTTCCAAATCAGGAAAGGAGTATGTCAAGGCTGTCTATCGTCACCCTGTTTATTTAACTTATATGCAGAGTACCTCATGTGAAATGCCAGGCTGGATGAAGCACAAGCTAGAATCAAAATTGCAGAGAGAAATATCAGTAACCGCAGATATGCAGATGATACCACCCTTATGGCAGGAAGCAAAAAGGAACTAAAGAGCCTCTTGATGAAAGTCAAAGAGGAGAGTGCAAAAGTTGGGTTAAAGCTCAACATTCAGAAAACTAAGATCATGGCATTTGGTCCCATGACTTCATGGCAAATAGATGCGGAAACAATGGAAACAGTGAGAGACTTTATTTTTTTGAGCTCCAAAATCACTGCAGATGGTGACTGCAGCCATGAAACTAAAAGACGCTTGCTCCTTGGAAGAAAAGCTATGATGTACCTAGACAGCATATTAGAAAGCATTACTTTGCCAACAAAGGTCCATCTAGTCAAAGCTATGGTTTTTCCAGTAGTCATGTATGGATTCTGAGAGTTGGACTATAAAGAAAGCTGAGAGCTGAAGAATTGATGTTTTTGAACTGTGGTGTTGGAGAAGACTCTTGTGAGTCCCTTGGACTGCAAGGAAATCCAACCAGTCAATCCTAAGGGAAATCAGTCCTGAATATTCATTGGAAGGACTACTGCTGAAGGTGAAACTCCAATACTTTGGCCACCTGATATGAAGAACTGACTCCTTGGAAAAGACCCTGATGCTGGGGAGGAGAAGGGGACAACAGAGGATGAGATGGTTGGATGGCATTACCGACTCAATGGACATGAGTTTGAGTAAGCTCCAGGAGTTGGTGATAGACAGGGAAGCCTGGCATGCTGCAGTCCATGGGGTCGCAAAGAGTCAGGTATGATTGAGCGACTGAACTGGACTAACTACTGAATAATCCCAATCAAGCCTTCAGATGACTGTAGTCCTGGTCTGTTTCTTGGCCCTAATAGAAATCCCCAAGTCAGAATTATCCAGCTGAGTTTCTCCTGAATTTCTAACCAATAGGAACTCTGAGTGATAATAAATATTTAGTCTTATTTTAAGCCACTGAATTCTGGGGCAACAGTAGGTAACTAATACAGTGGTATGAACTTGGTGCCAGGGAGAGCTGCTAGTCAAAACTAGAGAAGCCAATTTTTGCTTTTAATCTACAGAGTAAAAGCAGGGGTCGGGGGGAAGATTGATTTTTTTAAAGAAAACTTTGTAATTTATTTAAATTGCATTGCAGGAAGGAAAAGAGGAAAGTACTCACCATTCAGAGGCCTGGGAATTCTGTACCCCAGATCCTTCACACATCAAGTTTCAGGCTTAAGAAAGTCCATGAACACAACCAAAGGCCCCTGTGGATGTTGCCCTGTGGTCATCAGGAGAGGAGGTGTCTTGTGACATTGTGGGGGAAAGACGAAGTCTTGTGATTCTCAGCAGAGGAGAGGAAGGCGGCCCTTGCCACAAGTTAGCAAACTTCAAAAAGGCTTTTTGAAAAGCATACAGATGGCACGTCTTTGAAAGAAGTCCCTATATTTGTCCAGTAGAACATGCAGGGTCTCTAAATGGGCTGTAGCATTTTTCGAAGAGAGTAAGGCTTTGAAGATCTATAAAGGGGTCATGGTGGGGATCAGGCAGAGTAAAACACTCTGGCTCTCTTGTTAGTTGAGATTTTTCAATTTCAGAATATGTGACATGAAGTTCAGTTGACTGTGGATTGTCACCAGCATGAGACCACAAATAAAAGCCAGACCATAAGGATCAGGAGCTGGGCAGAGCTGGGGTGGCCAGGGTCAGGGCCAGGTCTGGGGGCCAAGTGAGAAGGACTACAGTTGTTACAGACGTGGCTGCTGCTCAGATATATTTAGAGGGACTTAAGCCGCTATGACTAGCATAAGCAGTTCCATGTTCTGTCTAGAATTCTCCAACTTCCTTTCTAAAACTGGGGGGGCG
>SJYQ01025489.1:0-11846 GCA_006410935.1 Redunca redunca | reverse complement strand
AAAAAAAGGTTCAAGAAACATATTAACTTTCTTTTAAAATCAATAACAAGAAAAACAGCAGTGATCACAGGGTAAAACACAATTGCCTTTGGCCTCGGTGGTGGGGAGACAATAGGGAGTGGTGGGGAGTGTGATAACTGGAGTATGTAGGTCCTCTGGGCCCTTCCTGGAGAGGCAGCCACATCTCTGCTCTAGCTGGTTGCAGCTCTATGGGAACGCAGGCTTCTTGGAGATCAATCTAATTTTAAGTGAGACTGCTCAGTTTTTAAATTTTGCCATTAAGTTCCAATTGAAAATAAAAACAGCACTGGGCTTTGGGGCCATACCTGCACACACTGGACCTAGTCTGTCTGCAACCTCTGTGAACTGTAATTCTCAGCTTCAATGCCTGTCTTGCCCATGAGCTCTTGGGAGTCTGGAGTGGGACTGGGCCCTGCCTGTCACCCGGGATAAGCAGGGACCCAGCCTCTCACAGGGCTGAGTGAAGTGTGTGGAAGAGACTGGAACCAGATGTGAAGGAGCTCTCCAGCACAGGACAGCGTTCTCCCCAGGAGATGCACACCCTCCCCAAGCACCGAGAAGCCAACAGCCTTGCCCCACCAGGTAAGAGCATATCACCCCGAGCCTCTTCCTGGAACCCCAGACTGTGCTCGGGCTTCTGCCGGCACCCCAGACCCACCGGCCCTGCCCCTCCACCTCTCTCCCATCACAGATGACGGCAAGGCCGTTTCTCCAGGCACCAGGAGTCACTCTCAAGCTCCTTCTCTCACGGCACCATGCACCATCCGTCAACACGCTCCAAAACACACCTCAGTATTAGACAATCAGGAAGAACTGTTCATTTCCTGAGGTGCAATAATGGTCACTGTGATTACGTAAGGGAATGTCCTTATTTTTAAAAGAGGCACGGTGAAGTGTTTAGAGATAAGATGTCATAAAGTCTACAACTTTACGTCAAATGGCCCCAGAAAAAAATACTTTTAGGCAAAGCAAAAACAAAACAAAAGAAACCTCAAACAGCAGCAGCCTCCAACAAAAAAACCAAAGACCCCAAACATTAAATATCAACAATTGACAAATTCAACTGGTGGGTATATAGGAAAGTATTACACTATTCTTTCATTTTTTCTGTATATTGGAAATTTTTCATTTAAAGAGAAACTAGGGACTTCCCTGGTGGTCCAGTGGTTAAGACTCTGTGTTTCTAACGCAGGGGGCATGGGTTTGATGCCCAGTTGGGGAACTAAGATTCCACAAGCCATGCAGCATGGCCCCCAAAATAAAGAAATAAACATAGAGAACCCAGAAATCTCAAAATAAACAAACCTATACATATGTAATGGGCTTCCCTGGTGGCTCAGTGGTAAAGAATCTGCCTGCCAATGCAGGTTCAATCCCTGGGTTGGGAAGATCCCTTGGAGAAGGAAATGGCAACCCACTCCAGTATTCTTGACTGGGAAATCCCATGGACAAATCCCATGGGCTACAGCCCATGGGGTCGAAAAGAGTCAGACAAGACAGCTTCTAAACAACAAGAATATGAACTCTAGGCATTGCCTTTCTCTACCGTTACCTTCTGGGGGCCAGCACTTGGCAGGACCTCCTTAAAATCCCTTCCAGCTGCCTGGCTGAAAGCTGGCTATAGAGAGATATCTCTTGAGCCCCACCCTCAAGGGCACGTACCGTCAGCCCCAGGGAGCTCCTTCCCATCGGCCTGGGCCTCGTCCACCTTGGCGTCGGTGCCATCGCCGGGCGCGGCTGAGTTGGGCTCGGGAGCGGGGCTGGAGTTGCTGCTGTTCTCCTGTTTGATGGGGGAGGCGTCTGCAATGGAGCTCTGGTTGCTGTTATCATCTGCATGGTGAGGGAACAGAATCACAGCGTGAAGTGCTGCAGCTGCTGAGAAAAGATGGGTGGGGGGTCATGAAGAAACCAGGTATCTCGTGGGCCTGGCTCTGAAGCAATGTAGAGGCTGGAGTGTGGTCCCAGGATACAGCATCACCAAACTGTTTCAGGGGATCTGATCCAGCCCTGGACCAACTGCACTTGATACAAAATTAAAGGGGGAGACAGAAAGAGAAACAAGTTGACAACAGAAAGTGGATATTTTACAG
This sequence comes from Redunca redunca, assembly GCA_006410935.1. Lineage (NCBI taxonomy): Eukaryota > Metazoa > Chordata > Mammalia > Artiodactyla > Bovidae > Redunca > Redunca redunca. The sequence goes on along the minus strand of SJYQ01025489.1, from coordinate 9,735 downwards.
GACAACAGTCCCAGGCTCACCAAGTCAACGCCATTAAAAAAAAGGAAGAAAGAGGGTACTTCCCTGGTGGTCCAGTGGTTAAGAATTTGCCTTGCAATGTAGGGGATTGGGTTCAATCCCTGGTTGGAGAAGACCCCACATGGCTCGGAGCAACTAAGCCCCCCTGCTGTATTGAAAGATCCTGAATGCTGCAACTGACACAGCCAAATCAATCAATCAATATTTTTAAAAAAAGAGAAACAGGAAAGATCATTGTCGTATTACAGATTAAAGAAAGTTAAGAGACCTAACAACTAAACATGATGTGTGGGATTTATCTGGGTCCTGTTTTGAATGCACCAGCTCCGAGAGACATTTGGGGACAACTGGGGAATTGAATACAGTTTGGAGTTTCAAAGTAAGGAATTAATTTTGTTAGGAGTGATAATGGTACAGTGGGTAGATAGAAATGTCATTTATCACTGACACATGCTGAAGTGTTTAGGTACAGACTTAAGTATCATGGTGTGGGGGAAATGTACTTTAAAATCTAGCACAGGTTGCATGCAATTGTCACAATTCCCTGAATTTTACACTCAAGAGCTGTGCAATTTTGAATTTGAAAATTGTATTTCAATTAAAAAAAAAACAACACATTTAAAAAATAGGTGAGGCAAATGTGGCATCATATTATGAAAATCTAGGTGGGTGGGCATGTGGATTTCATCAAACAATTCTCTCTACTGTTCTCTATTATGACATTTTTTTTCATATTAAAAAGGAAAAGGGGAAGAAAGTTCACTGGGCAAAAAGGGCACTAGGGGTGGAGCTGGGGGTCCTGGGGGTACATACCTGCTTTCCCTGGACCCCTCTCTTGGGCACAAAGAGTCATTTTCCTTTCTTTTCTTTATTTTGCTGCACCACATAGCTTGTGGGATCTTAGTTCCCTGACCAGGGTTTGAACCTGGGCCCTCAGCAGTGAAAGCTCAGAGTCCTAGTCACTGATCTGCTAGGGCGTTCCCTACAATCTGTCTTTGCATACTGAGTTACTCCCCAAGGGGGAGCACCGTTCCTGGAGGTCCTGCAATGCCAGGCTGTGTGGAGCGGACAGCGCAAGCTGCTAGCCCAGTGCCTTCCTCCAAAGATCCATGTACTACACTGTCCTTGGATAGAGATACTAAACTGATAAGAACAGATACCACACTTCGTTTTAGCCAACAGGCCAAGAAGCGATCAGAGAGTCATTTTAACCTACAGATACCCACATGATCATTTCAAAAATATTACTACAGCATTACCCTGCTTTTCTGGGCCATGCTGTGCACCTGGGACCAAAGCCATTTTTGTAAAAATGAGAGAGAGAGAAACAGAGACACAGAGAGAGAGAGAGAGAGGGAGAGGGGAGAGGAGAAGCAAGCATATCAACATGCCCGGAGCACCGACTACATGCTGGGCACCAGGCAAGGGCACCTACAGTCACCTTGTTTAATCTCAGAAACCTCCCAGGTGGGGAAACTGAGTCTCAGCAGCAGAGCCCTCGCTCATGCTGGTCTGCCCAGCCCCCAACCCCGAGCCTTTCCTCTGCTTCCACCTGGCAAGGTAGCCCCAGGCAGCCCTGCAGCCCTGACTTGGTAAATTGCACCTTATTTTAAGTGTACTCTGGGGCACTCATTACACACAAGCACCCTCTTGTGAATTCTGGGACTTAAAAAAAGATGTAAACTCCCCCTGGTTTATCTTTCGAGAAAAATCTAAAGTTCCTCTCCGTGCCAAGATATATATATGGGAGTGTGTGTGAGAAACACAGAACTCAAAGGCACAACCTGTGGGTGCTTACATGGGGTCATCCTGATTAAGGACAGTAAGCACTAATGTTTAATGAGTCAGCTGCCCTGAACCTAGCCTGGTAACGGCATGACCCTGATGCTCGGGCTGACCCCACGTGGATCCTGGAGACATAAACAGCTGGATGCAGAAGCTCTGTCCCCTCACTTCCTCCCAGGTCCATCTATCTGCCTAAAGCATTCCAGATAATTCTAACCAGGCCCACAACTTTCTCTGAGCTTTCAGGCTTCCATGACCTGTGGTCAGACTTGGGTCTTTCTTGGCTGCACAGGTACTAAAATGGAAAGTGAGCATGGTTCCTGAGTCAGGGACCTGGGTTGCTCGGCATTCTGGATTTTTCTGGGGAGTTAAGTCTGGGCTAGTGGACATAAACTTGAATTCTCCAAAGGACCTCAGATCCCAGCACTGACACTGATGAACTTCCTAACTCTAGGCAAGTTACTTCACCTTCTTCAGCCTTGCTTTCTGTACAAAAGGGGCTCACTACCAGGACTGAATGAGGTGATGCCTCAAATGGGTTTAGCAAGATGCTTGCCTGGCACAATGTGATGGCTTCTTAAATGTTAGCTACTGACACACCCAGGCATTTAAGGGACTGTCTTATTTAATACTCATAACGACCTTGTGAAGTAGGTATTACCATCCCTGTGTAACAGGTTAAAAGCAGAAAAACCCAAGGCTACGTGTTTAATAACTAGCTCATGATCATCCAGGGGCAACCCTAGCAGAGTCACATTAGAATCCAGGTGGGATCTTGCTCTCTGCTCTAAAGGTTCTCACCTGTAATTCTATGAATGAACTGAAACCAAGCCAGGCCAGGGCTCTCCTCGGTACCTAGAGAGTAGGGATGCTGACCAGCCCCAGGGAGACAGGGGCCCCAACTCAAATAACTATTTCTTTGTTTTTTCATGTTTATTTGGCTGTGCCGGGTCTTACTTGTGTCATATGAGATCTAGTTCCCTGACCAGGGATCGAACCTGGGCCTCCTGCTTTGGGAGTGCAGAGTCTTAGCCACTGGACCACCAGGGAAGTCCCCAAAAAGCTGTTTTTGAAAATGAAATGCATCTTGATTATGACTGTATGGCCAGTTGAGGTACGGGTGTGTGTTGTGTGTGTGTCACTTTCTCGAGACGTTAACCGTCAGCAAACACCCCCCTCTGCTTTTTTCTGAAGCCAGTTTGGCAACCAGCAAGAATCCTTGCCCTCGGAGCTTGTGACTATTTTCCAGACTAGTCAGTTTGTGCAAACGGGGAAATCTGCCGGCCTCCCTTCCCCCAGTTAAGACAGCCCTGGGCCCAGAGGGTTAGGAACTAGATCCAGCCAATGTTCCCTTTTGACTTATCTGTTGATTTATCTAATACCACTACGTTGTGCAAAAAGAAAACATGGGTGGTCAGAAGGACAAAAGACAGAGACACTGGGATCGAGACGGAGAATGGCAAGCGTTGGGAGCTCTGAGACCAGCAGGGCAAGCACGGGACAAAACAGGAGGTGAGCCTGGTGGGCCTTGGGGGGCTGGCCCTCCCCGCAGGGGCAGCTGCTTCCGCTACAATGGGCTGTGGCCTCAAGGATCCACACCCCCAAGGACTGGCAGATCCGATTCCTCAGAGGAAGGGAGAAAAGCAGATCTCTGGTAGTTTATAGATATCAGAAACTCAGTTTTTTAGCCACTTCCAGTTCAAATCTCTGCGGTTAGAGGTCAGGTGGTGGTTCGCCTTGATGGGGTGGGGACAGCCAGGAGCAGACACCCTGTGGATTGCCGGGAACCTTTTTTTAAAAAAAATATTCATATTTATTTATTTAGTTGTGCTTGGTTTTTGTTATGGCACTCAGATCTCCTTAGATCATACAGTTGTAGCATGTGGGATCTAGTTCCCTGACCGGGGATCAAACCTGGGTCCCTTACACTGGGAGCACAAAGTCTTAGCCCCTGGGCCACCAGGGAAGTCCCAACCTTCTGTCTTGATTTGGGCTGGTTACAAAAGGGTGTGTGAACACTTCATGGAGACATACACTTATGATTTGTGCCTTTCCTCTCAGATAAAAAGGTTAAAAGGAAAAAAAAAAATACCAGCAGTGTCAAAACACTTGCAGACTGGTTAAAGCATGGGTCCCCAACCCCCGGGCCATGAACGGATTACCCGTCCGTGGCCGCACAGCAGGGTAGGAGTGGCAGACGAATGAGCAAAACATCATTCTGTATTTACAACCACTCCCCGTTCCTTGACTTCTCCCTGGTCCGTGGAAAACCTTCCACGAAACCAGTCCCTGGTGCCAAAAACGTTGGGGACCGCGGGACTAAAGCATGTCTCCAGCCTGGATCTGATCAATGGGACACTGGTTACAACTTTTGAAATATGACAGCAAAGGAAATTGAGCCATCAATGTAGAAGGGCAGGACCAGGGTCCCAGAATGATTCACGTGAAGTCAGAAATCCAGTTAGAGCTTCCCAGTAGCCCAAGCAAAATAGGAAATGGGAAACAAGAGTCATTTATATGATACATCAGGCCCAGGAGAAAAAGAGATAGTTACTTCAAAACACTTCCTGGGCACATGGCACTCACAGCACATCTCCTGTGAGGTTGGTGTCTCTGGGCGAGAAAGAGGTCTTATTTAATATTTCTGGCTCAGTTTTTAAAAATATTTACTTATTCAGCTGTACCAGGTCTTAGTTGTGGCATGTGGAATCGAGTTCCCTGACCGGGGATTGAACCTGGGCCCCCTACGCTGGGAGCGTGGTGTCCCTGGACCACCAGGAAGACCCAGTCTGGCTCATTTTATGATTCTTGGCTCGTTGCTCTAGGAAAAGAAGCTTCTTCTCCTCCGATGAGCCTCCTCCTTGGCACAGAGGACTCCTGGTCCTGCCCAGCCTGCCCAGCCCTCCTACCCCTGGCCTGGAATGTGAACAAACCTGCTGGCAAAACAAAAACACAGCCGAGCGCTCTGGGCAGGAGACGGCCCAGCCGGCGGCCGCGGGAAGCTCACCGTGCATGTCCATCATTCCCGGGGAGGAGCTGTTCTCCGGGGTGGTCACCTCTGAGCCACACTTCTCATCTTTGCCCTTCTTCTTGTTCTTGTTTTTCTGGAGGAGGAAAGTGATGCAGAAACCGAGTCACTGAATTGTGCATGTGTGCACGCACGAGTGAGGCCCTGGGGAACAGGATGAGTATTTTATTCCGAGGACTCATCTTGGAGCCCCCAAGTCTCTGGAGGGCTCCACTGGCCTGCCTTTGAACATGTCCCATGAGGGGGTCTCCTTGCTTTGGGATCAAGGAGCCCTGTGGAGGGGAAGTTTCTGGGGGTGGGCTGGCGATGCTGGGGGTAATGCCACCTTGCTTGTAGGGGCTACCCACAGGCCTGCAAAAACCCTGGCTGGTGGGAATTTCCCCTGGTGAAAAGGCTGTGGTTACTCAGCCCAAAGCTGGTACAGGAATGCCAGATGAAGGATGGAAAAGCCAGCTCATGCATTTCAACTATCTTCAGGCCCCAGACACTGCCTTCCTTAAAGACAGTCAGCTGACTTCTGACCCGACTCTGGAGACCAGGTGAGGAGGGAAAGCCCAGGGAGGAAGCAGGGGTGAAGGGGATGCTCTTACATGTGGTTCCATTTTTTTTTTAACTTATTTATTTGGCTGCACCAGGTCTTAGTTATGGCATGCGGGATCTTTAGTTGGAGCATGTGGGATCTAGTTCCCTGACCAGGGACTGAACCTGGGTCCCTTGCATTGGGAGCGTGGAGTCTTAGCCACTGGACCACTAGGGAAGTTCCATGTGGGAGTGTGTTGGAAACAACCTAACTGCATCCATTGGAAAAAGACTTGTTAAACAAAGTGCAGTACATTCATTCAATGCAACGGTATACACCAATTACAGATGCCAGGGAAGCTCTTCCGTACAAATGCAGAAAGATCCGCAGGTATCCCCGAGATGTATAAAAGACGCAGAACACGTGAACAGGATGCTGCCATTGGCCATAAAGGAAGAGCATAAAGGAGTGTGTGTGTGTGTGTGTGTGTGTGTGTGTGTGCGCGCGTGCACACGCTCCCTGGAAGGATAAATGAACACTGGTTGTCTCCAAGGAAGAGAGCTAGGCGGGGTTGGAGGTACTCATCGGGATGGGATGCAGATTTACAAAGAGATAATACTGGGGACTTCCCTCGGAGAAGGCAATGGCACCCGGCTCCAGTACTCTTGCTTGGAAAATCCCATGGATGGAGGAACCTGGAAGGCTGCAGTCCATGGGATTGCTGAGGGTCAGACATGACCGAGCGACTCCACTTTCACTTTTCACTTTCATGCACTGGAGAAGGAAATGGCAACCCACTCCAGTGTTCTTGCCTGGAGAATCCCAGGGACAGGGGAGCCTGATGGGCTGCCGTCTCTGGGGTCGCAGAGTTGGACACGACTGAAGTGACTTAGCAGCAGCAGTAGGGGACTTCCCTGGTGGTCCAGTGGCTGGGATTCTGAGCTCCCAAGTTGGCGGGCCAGGGTTCGATCCCTGGTTAATGAACTAGATCCCACATGCTGCAACTAAGACCCAGTACAGCCAAATAAATAAAAAATATATATTTAAAAAAAGGCTATTAAAAAAATAAAGTAACATTTAAAGAATATGGAAATGTACAGAAACAGATAGTTGACTCCAGGATCTTCAGGAGAGTATGAGTTTTCTTTATTCTTTATGGGGTAATGAAAACATTCTGGAATTACGGTGATGATGATTGCAGCACCGTGAACATACCAACACTGGCTGGCACAATTTAAAAGTGTGAATTTTATGCAGGTGAACTGTCATAGTTTTGTTTTTTTTTTTAAAGGGTTTATAAGTAACATTTGAATTTTGTAACATGTTTTACCTATTTAAGAGAATAAAAATTTCAAGAAAATTCTGAAGAAAAAAAATGATGTAACCATGCCATTAATGGGCATTTAAAAACATGAAAAGCTGTCCTTTTCCAATGCAGATTCCCAGCCACCACCATCAGAGATGCAGATTCAGCTGTCTGGGGTGGCACCTGGGAACTTGCATTTTGTCGAGACTCCCAGGGGATCAAGTGCTCAGCCAGGCGTGGGACCCATTGCCTGAGAGGGAGCGGGCAGGAATACTGTACATCTCAGCTCAGAAATGACAGCGAATTAGCATCTAAGCACCGTCTGCACAGCCACGCTGAGCTAAGTTCTTCCCATATGATATACTGCCTTTGCTCTGTTGCAGAAAACCCCAGGAGCCAGATAGTAATGCTCCAGTGCACAAAAGAGGGGACCAAGACCCAGCAAGGTGGGGTCACCTGTCTGGAATCACAGGTTAATTGAGGCTAGCCTGTCCAGCTCCAAAGCTAGAGGTCTCCGTCCAGCCCTAGGCTGCCCTGTCCTTCCCCACACCCCATCGATTATATTTTCTCCTTGATCACAATCCATTTGGCGCTTCCCTGATGTCTGCTTCATGGTATTCTATAATTATCTTCCCCCAACGAGATTATAAATTCCTTGAGAGCAGGGACCACATCTTCTCAAATGCAACCGGCGTTTATACAACACCTAATGATGTGCAAGGTGCAGACATGGGCAGGAGCCAGAAGCTGCCTTCCAGGAGGCTGGCCTCACTCTGCTCTCCCTCCGGAATGGCCCACACTGAAGGCCGTGATGGTCTGTGTTGGTGCCTCTGGGGTAAAGCAGCCCTGGTGGCTCCATGAACCAGGCCAGGACCAGAGGGGACGACACACCACTGCCATCTCAGCCCAGTGTCGACTGACCTAAGGGCTAACAAAGGGTGATCAAAGGGTCAAGAACGGCACCTCAGCCCTACCTGGAGACCCCAGACTTGCGGGGTAGGTCATTGGAAATGGCGGAGGGAGGCTTTGCCCTGTTTTTTTTTTTTTTTCCGGCCAAGCCACGTGGCCCGTGGAATCTTAGTTTCCTGACCAAAGGATCGAACCTGTGTCCTCAGTAGCGGAAGCACTGAGTCCTAACCACTGGACTTCCAGGGAATTCCCTGCCCCTTCTTATGGCCCCTAGCAACCTACCAATCATGCATACTGTCACGACTGGAAGCACGTGGGTCAGTGGGGGCCACCCTTGCATAAGTAGGGACGGCACTCCAGGCAGAAGGAACAGCCCACGGGGAGGCTTGTTGGTGGAACCATTCTGGATTTTGACTGGAAATGATAGTAGCTGATCCGGGGGGTCTTTGAGGGTAACTGGCCTGGGAGCCACAGAGCTGCAAAACTATCTGTGACATGGGGTAGCTGCCAGCCTCAATCCCTAAGATTAGGACAGCATATTAAAAACCAGAGACATTTCTTTGGCGACAAAGGACTGTCTAGTCAGAGCTATGGTTTTTCCAGCAGTCATGTATGGATGTAAGAGTTGGACCATAAAGAAAGCTGAGCACCAAAGAATTGATGCTTTTGAACTGCAGTGTTGGAGAAGATTCTTGAGAGTCCCTTGGACTGTAAGGAGATCCAAGCAGTCAATCCTAAAGGAAATCAGTCCTGAATATTCATTGGAAGGACTGGTGCTGAAGCTGAAACTATAATACTTTGGCAACCTGATGTAAAGAACCGACTCATTGGAAAAGACCCTTATGCTGGGAAAGAATGAAGGTGGGAAAAGGCGATGACAGAGGATAAGGTGGTTGGATAGCATCACTGACGCAATAGACATGAATTTGAGTAGGCTTTGGGAGTTGGTGATGGACAGGGAAGCTTGGCATGCTGCAGTACATGGGGTCACCAAGAGTCGGAGGCAGCTGAGCAATTGGACTGAATTGAAGATTAGGCACAGACACCAGGGCTCCCCCTAGTGGTCACATTCACCCCTTGGCCTGGAACCCTCCCCTTAACAACCGCCCAGGCTTCTCTGAGCCACTCTCTGGGATCACCCCTCACCAGCAGCTCCAACCCCGAGAAGGCTCTCCAAGAGTAGATAATATGTGCTTTGAAGTCAGACAGATCTGACAGTTGCTGTGTGACTCTGGGGAAATGGCTTTGCCTTTCTGAGCTCGTGTCTTCCCTTGTACAGGGTGGCTACAGAGCTCAACTCCACAAAGTCTGACAGATGGTCAGGGGCCAGGAATGGCCCTACAATGACGGCAGAGGGCCTGCATGTCTGCAGGTACCACCATGCCCACCCCAAAGCCATGGTGCTCAGTCTAAGAGAGGAGACACCTTGGCGCTCAAGTTTGGGGCAAATCGTGGGGCTCTTGTCGGAAGAGGCGACTTGCAGGGGACACTCCCCGCCTCAGTTCAGTTCAGTTCAGTCGCTCAGTCGTGTCCGACTCTTTGCGACCCCATGAATCGCAGCACGCCAGGCCTCCCTGTCCATCACCAACTCTCGGAGTTCACTCAGACTCACGTCCATTGAGTCCGTGATGCCATCCTGCCATCCCATCCTGGGTCGTCCCCTTCTCCTCCTGCCCCCAATCCCTCCCAGCATCAGAGTCTTTTCCAATGAGTCAGCTCATCAGGTGGCCAAAATACTGGAGTTTCAGCTTTAGCGTCATTCCTTCCAAAGAAATCCCAGGGCTGATCTCCTTCAGAAAGGACTGGTTGGATCTCCTTGTAGTCCAAGGGACTCTCAAGAGTCTTCTCCAACACCACAGTTCAAAAGCATCAGTTCTTCAGTGCTCAGCTTTCTTCACAGTCCAACTCTCACATCCATACATGACCACTGGAAAAACCACAGCCTTGACTAAACGGACCTTTGTTGGCAAAGTAATGTCTCTGCTTTTCAATACACTATCTAGGCTGGTCATAACTTTTCTTCCAAAGAGTAAGCGTCTTTTTATTTCATGGCTGCAGTCACCATCTGGAGTGATTTTGGAGCCCAAAAAATAAAGTCTGACACTGTTTCCACATCTATTTCCCATAAAGTGATGGGACCAGATGCCATGATCTTCGTTTTCTGAATGT
>SJYQ01025485.1:0-19440 GCA_006410935.1 Redunca redunca | reverse complement strand
TTTAAGTAATCGTTCTATTGAATTGCAGCATACAAACAGAACACCGACTGTAATTGTGTGCTCAGCGAGTTTTCACAAGTCCAACACACGCATCCCCCAGAAAGAAGAGAGGGGATTCCCCAGCGGTCCAGTGGTTAGGGCTCATCACTTTTCACTGCTGGGCACAGGTTCAATCCCTGGTCGGGGAACTAAGATCCTGCAAGCCATGTGGTGCGACCAAAAAAAAACAAAAAGAAATGAAATGCAAACAGAACCTGCCCCCCACCAAAGATAGCAGGATCCCCGTTTTTGTACTTAATCATACATGTGTAGTCTTTGGTAATGGCTTCTTCCGCACAGCTCTGTGAGGTCACACATGCTGCTGGGTGGAATCCTGGCTCATCCATGGTCGTTGAGTGCTGCAGATGGAGTCCAGTCGTCTGTCCATTCATGGACTGACGTTGCACGTCTGCCTGTCTTGTCTTTTCCTACATCGTATCTCTGTGCCAGGGAGGAGGACTGCTGGGTTGTGGGTGGGCACATGCACCTCTTCAGCTTGAGCAGGCCTCGCCCGGCAGGTGACTGAGGCGGGTGTACGCATTTGTGTCCCAGCCAGCTGTATGGGAGCATCCCCTGCTCTTTCTCACGTCTGCCCTTCTGATATGGGGCATTGCTGCCTGATGCTGTTTTTTGTTTGTTTTTTTTAATCGAGAGCTTCTTGCCTTGTTGATTCCTCTGATTTTCTTGAATAAGAATATAAACAAGGTGCCTGCTTCAGGTACCACCTGCTCAGCCCCATGGGAGGTTGGAGGAGGCCATTCCCACCTCCGTTCCCCACCACCCAGGAGCTCCCCACCCCCACCACGTGAGGCCAGGGTGGGCGCAGGCCTGGGGGAGTTGCAGGGGTGCCTTCAGCCCCGCTGAGGGGGCGCCAGGCTCAGTCCTGCCTCCGCCAAGTGGTTCTTTGGGGAGATGCCATTTCCGAGGGCTGCCTGCAGCCTGCCATCCCCATGCGCCACCCTTCTGTTCCTCGCGGGGTCCTTCCAGGATGGGGCCGGGGGTGCCCACAGGTCCCTCCAGCAGTGTTGCTACTCGAGGGTGTGTCTCCTCTACAGAGCTGGTTCTGACCCAAGTGATTTCCACCATGTTCCTTCGGTTTCCTCCGGCTCTAGGACCTCACCTTTGGTGATAGCTTTCTGTGGGAACTAGAGATTGTGGCCACAGCAGAATCCACGTCAGGGGCTGACCTCTGCTGCCCGTGTGGGCCACAAATGTGTGGAAGTGTGAGGAAGATGTAACCCCCCCACTCCTCCTCCCGTCGCCCCCTCCAGCCTCTCCTGCCCACTGCCACCCCCAGTCCCATCCTCTGGTCTCTACTCCCCTCTTCTCTCTGCTTTTACTCACACCAGCCCTCAGGGACCCATGAAAGCCAGAGCCCGGCTAAGTCAAAGATCTCTCTTGGTAAATGTCACATTGCACTTTTGATACTGGTTTCTAATGTAATTCTACTGATAACAGACTCTACGATTTTAATACCTCTAGACCATGAAAATTCTGCACCGTGTCTTATGTCCCTGGATATGTTCCAGTATTTCCTAGTGAATAGTCTATGGAAACTTGAATAGAATTTGTATCCTACTTGTGTGAAAATTATGTAAATTTTAATGCTGTTGAATTGGTTCGTGGTGCTTTTCAGGTCTACTGTATCCTTCTACTTTTCTGTATATCCATTCTATTAATTTTTGAGAATTTGATATTGAAACTCCAATTAAAAATCTTAAGTCTACTTAAAAATTAATTGTAATCATAGTGGTGATGCTGGTGGTTCAGTCACTGCCGTGTCTGACTCTTTGCGACCCCATAGACTGTAGCCTGCCAGGCTCCTCTGTCTGTGGAATTCTCTAGTCAAGAATACTGGAGTGTGTTGCCATTTTCTTCTCCAGGGGATCTTCCTGACCCAGGCATCAAACCTTGGTCACCTGCGTCGCAGGTGGATTCTTTAGTACTGAACTACCAGGGAAGCCCCAATATATTGTGGCTGCTGCTGCTGTTGCTGCTGCTCAGTCGCTTCAGTTGTGTACAGCTCTGTGCCCCTATAGACGGCAGCCCACCAGACTCCTCTGTCCACGGGATTCTCCAGTGGCAAGAAGGCTAGAGTGGGTTGCCATTTCCTTCACCAAATATGTCGTGGAGCTGGTAAAGCGTCTATCTAGAATTCGGGAGACCCGAGTTCAATCCCTGGGTTGGGAAGATCCCCTGGAGAAGGAAATGGCAGTCCACTCCAGTGCTATTGCCTGGAAAATCCCATGGACAGAGGAGCCTCGTAGGCTACAGTCCCTGGGGTCACAAAGAGTCAGACACGACTGAGCGACTTCACTTCATACTTCACTTCATATGTGTAACTTTGTTCTGTATTTCCCAAGTCTCCTGTAAATGTGTTATCATATTTTCATAATTTAAAAAATAAAATAGAGAAAAAGATCAGAGCCATAAACATTAGCATCTGAAATCCACATTATAAGGCTTTACTCCAGAAGAGAGCCGGTCCCTGCTCCTGCCCTGAGGGAGTTGGTCAGGACTGGCACTAGATTCAGAAGCACAGCTCAGACCTGCTGGAGAAGTCTGAAGGGGACTTCACTGGCTGAGCTACCCGACCCCTGACTGCGTAGGTCTCGGGGTTGGAGGCTTCAGGCAGGGAGGGCTCTATCTCTGCTTGCTTCATCCTCCAGCCTCGCCCACCCCCATCCCAGCCCCGCAGAGAGGCAGGGTGGCCACCAGTGACTATAGAAGCTCCTCCCAACAGATTAGTGGCCCTGCTGGAAGAGCACGCACTCTACTAGTCCCAGCCGAGACCCTAAAGCCCCCTCGAGGTGGCCTGAACACGGCTGATGGGCCAGGCCTGGCTCACGTGCCCGCCTTGGAACCCAAATCTGGGCTGGGGATGGGAGTGAGGGGACTCTCCAGAGAAAAGTCACTGGATACTGGGTGGAAAAAAACCAACAAAATGTGGCCTCACCAGCCCCAGTCACCCACCTTCTACCACCTTCCACGGGCTGAAAGATCTTAACGCTGCAAAGGAAATAAAAAGACGATGGTCTGTACAGAAGTGGTTGAACAGTATCTCTGTGTAGCACAGACCTATAGAGAAAAAAAAAACACTAAGAAGAAAAACACTACTATGCTAGCCTCTGAAATCACCACCTTTTTTTCATTAATTATTTTCTTTTTGCTTATTTTTAAACTTTCCCATCTGGCATGTTTTTTATGACTTCTAAAATAAATCATAAATGCTGGAAACCAAAGGAGAAAGCTAAAATTCCCCAGACAGAGGGGCTCTTCCCTGCTCCCCTCTTGGTGTGTTTCCTACACTTCCCTGCCTACCCCCAGACCTTAACTCCCACCCGCCCAGTAGAGCGCACGCCCTCAGTCTCTCTTGCCCTTTCTCCCGCAGGCAGCTTCGAGGCCAGCTCAGCCTTCTGGTCATGGCACGGCTGCTGAAACAGCAAGAGAGGCTCCCTCTCTGGCAGGAGAAGGCCCAGGTAAGTGTTTGCCTCGGCATCCTCTGGGGGCTGGGGGAACCTGGCCAGCCCCTCCTGCCACTTTTCCTGAAGGTTGGGAGCCTCAGGCCAGGGGAGTTCAAGGTGGGTTTGCCTTTTCTGCTCACATCCTTGCATCTAACAGTCACTTTCTGCATGCCTACTCTGTGCCAGCCACTGAGGATAAAGCAATGAGCTGGGAGCAGGTATTGCTTTTTTTTAGAGCTGTGGTAAAATATACATAACATAAAATTTACTATTTTAATTTTTTTTTTTTTTTACTACCTGAACAATTTGTGTGTGTGTGTTAGTTACTCAGTCGTGTCCAACTCTTTGTGTCCCATGGGCTGCAGCCCTGCCAGACTCCTCCGTCCATGGAATTTTCCAGGCAAGAATACTGGAGTGGGTTGCCATTCTCTTCTTCAGAAGATCTTCCTGACGCAGGGATCGAACCCAGGTCTCCTGCACTGCAGGCAGATTCTTTAGCTGTCGGGGCCACCAAGGAATATTTATTCATTTGGCTGCCCTGGGCCTTAGGTTCGGATGCTGGATCTCTTTTTTTTCCTCCAGACTTTAAACTTTTTATTTTGTATTGGAGTGTAGCCTATTAACAATGTTGTGGTAGTTTCAGGTGAACAGCAAAGGGACTCAGCCATAAATATAGATGTTCCCATTCTCCCCCAAAGCCCCCTCCCATCCAGGTCACCGAATAACATTAAGCAGAGTTCCGTGTGCTATACAGTGGGTCCTTACTGGTTATCCATTTTAAATATAGCACTGTGTACAAATTCGCCCCTAACTCCCTAACTGCCCCTTCTGCCCAGCAACTGCATGCAGCATCTTTAATCGCAGCATGCAGGGTCTAGTTCCCTGACCAGGGATTGAACCCAGGCCCTCTGCCTTGGGAGCTTGGAGTCTTAGCCACTTAGCACCAGGGAAGTCTCCATCTTAGCAGTTTTAAGTGCAGAGGTCTAACCATTCTGAAGGACCACTGTCCATCTCCCAAACAGAAACTCTGCACCTGCTGACCTCCGTCTCCCATTCCCTCCTCCCCAGCCCTGGTGTCTATGACATTTTATAGGTGGAAGATCAACAAAGGTGAAACGAATACGGCTATGAACACTGCCTGCTCTCAGTGGCCCTTCTGCCCCATGTCAGGCATGCTGGGTGCTGTAGGGGAGGAAGGGTCTTCTTTCCTCTTCCCTCTTCTCTCCAGAAGCTGCAACCTCCTTGCAGCTCAGAGAGCAGTAGTTTAGGGGCCCTGGAGGCAGCGTGGGTCTCAACCAGCCCAGGATGTGTGGTGGGGGAGCCCTGGGGGGGAGTTGAGAATGCTCTTACCTGCCTCCAACTCCTGTAGTCTCCTTGGAACCCATAAGACTTGCCGGGGACAACTGAGCCGTCTAGCTCCACCGCATGAGCCAGGTGAGGCAGTCCCAGGGAAAGGCTGAGTCTATAGTCACTGGAGGTGCACAAGGCAAGGCGGCATCACCCCTTGGCCAGAGTGCTGAGAGAATGTTCTGGACCCTCCTGGGGTGGGGCGGCCTGAGAGACCACAGTCACAGTGCAAGAGCTCAGAAAGGGGACCGGTTGGGTGGGCTCATCCAAGTGGGCCCTGGCTTTGCCCTGGCTGCCCTCTCTGCCCTTCACGCTTTCCCCCCAAGACTTAGAAACTTGGCAGAAGCTTCTGGTCACTCCAGTCCCAGTTGAGGTGTCACCTCCTCCAGGAAGCCTTTCCTGACCACCCAACCCAAAGTGCCCTGGCATCAGCACCCTGTTTGAAAGTACTCATGGTGCTCACCAGGCTTCCCTGGTAGCTCAGCTGGTAAAGGATTTGCCTGCAGGAGACCTGGGTTCGTTCCCTGGGTCGGGAAGATCCTCTGGAGAAGGGAATGGCAACCCACTCCAGTACTTTTGCCGGGAGAATCCCATGGACAGAGGAGCCTGGTGGGCTACAGTCCACGGGGTCGTAGACAGTCGGACATGACTGAGCAACTAAGCACGCACAGCACATGATGCTCACCTCCTGAGTTTTTTAAAGGTGTCCAGGGTCTATGTTACACACAGACACACAGACACACACAGACACACACACCCAGCAGCAGCTCCCTGAGTGCTCAGTCTTGCTCGTCAGCTCCTAGCACAGTACCTGGCACACACAGGAGGACCTCAGCACACACTCGTGGGCTGAGGGAACCCAGGGCTGAATTCCAGGGTGTTCAAGGGATGGTTCCCCAGGCAGAGAGCTTGGGAAGGACAGTGAGGAGTTGAGGGGTGGCCTTCACACAGGGCCTGGTGACAGAGCCTCTGCGAGAAAGGACAGAGGGACCAGACAGGGGCAGGGCAGGCAGAGATGCGGTGGGAGCGAGACCAGTGGTCCCAGGAGGCCCAGGGCAGTGGGGGCAGCCTAGCAAACAGGCATTGCAGGGCAGCCTCTGGACTCTCCAGAGAAGTGAGAGCAGGTTCGAGGCCAGAGTGTCGAGATCCGAAAAGGCAGGACCGGCTGCAGGTGGTGGGTGGGAGTAGCCACCTTCTGGCAGTACTTGGCAGCAACCAGGAAAACAGGCTGGCTAGAGCATCAGGGCCAGGTCAAGGCTTGGGGTTTGTTTTGATTTGTTTTTTTGGCTGGAGCTTGTGCAGGGGAGAGTGTGGGGAGCATGATGAAGGCCAGAGAAGGTGAGGAAAGGGGTGTGGGGGGAGCGCTGGGGGTCTGGGCCTGGAGGGGACCCGCAGGGGAGGCAGGTGAGCAGGGCTGGCAGGGGCGGGAGGCATGCCTCCCCCAGGGAGAGCTGGCCTGGGCGCTCCCAGCCTGTCTGGCCAGTCCCAGCCCTGCCCCTGTGGGTCCCAGCTCCAAGGCCATTCTGCCACACCAGTCACCCACCTGCCCACCATGCATTCATGAAACCTCAGTGGTGCACCTCCCGTGTGCAGGCTGTGCACCCGAAGACGACGTCAAAGAAGAGGCTTTGAGTGAGCCAGGCTGAGGACACAATGACTAATTCTGGCCCAGGCAGCCAAGTGGCTTCCAGAGACGTCCTGAACCAGGCCTTGAAGGATGAGTCAGTGCTTGTGCAGAGGAGCAGAGACCATCAGCAGGCGGGCAGTGCAGTGCGTGCAGACCCACACCAGACGGAAGGGGAGGACAGACCAGCTGGGGTCTGCCTCAGCCATCCCTCCCATGTGCTTCCCCGTCTGTCCTCCTTGCAAGCCCTGGGCTGCTGCACGGCCTCCTCCCAGGTCTCCAGGCTGCAAGCGCTCCCCTTTCCAGTCGGGCCTGTCAGATGGTTCCTTAGGAGACACACCTTCAAAGGGTCACCTCGAGCCCAGAGCCACCCACGTCCCGCCCACATGCCCCCTTTCCCCACTTCTCCTTGAAGCCCTGGCTGCCAGGGCTGCCCCGGCCTTCCTCACAGGCCAGCCTGGCCACCCTCTGCACACGGCTTTGTGCCCAGGGCACCTCTTCCTTTCCACCCATCACATCCCAACCAGAGTGGTGGCTCTAACGTGCCACGGAGCACAACTGAGCCCCGTGCCCGCACAGGGCTCGGCTCTCACAGCAGTCCCAGGCGGTCAGGCCTGGCTCTCTTGCCCCGTTTTGTTGTTCAGTCACTCAGTCACGTCCCACTCTTTGCAGCCCCGTGGACTGAGGCCCACCAGGCTGCCCTGTCTTTGACCATCTACTGGACTTTGCTCAGATTCATGTCCATTGAGTCAGTGATGCCATCCACATTTACAGATAGGGAAACGGAGGCAGGTACAACTAGGAAATTTCTCAGGGTCACGAGGTGAGAGAACCGTGAAGCTAGGATGCAAAACCCAGGTGCCCTGGCTCCAGAGTCCGTGCCCTGGCTCCAGAGTCCGTGCCCTGGCTCCAGAATCCGTGCCCTGACTCCAGAGTCCGTGCCCTGACTCCAGAGTCTGTGCCCTGGACTCCAGAGTCTGTGCCGTCTCTGCTTGTCCAGCCCCTCCCTCCTTGGCTCCCATTGTGGGGGCAGCCTGAACCATATCTGCTGCTTCACGCCAATGTGCCCAGCTGGTGCCTTGAACTTTGGTCCCGGACGGCAGACAGGAGGATGAGGGCCAGCCCTCCCACCTCCTTCATCCACACATACAGGCTTGACTTTTGCTGTTGCTGTTTAGTCGCTAAGTCGTGTCTGACTCTCTTGTGACCTCCATGGACTGTAGCCCTCCAGGCTTCTCTGTCCATGGGATTTCCCAGGCAAGAATACTGGAGCGGGTTGCCATTTCCTCCTCCAAGGGATCTTCCCAACCCAGGGATCGAACCTCTATCTTACTTGCTAGATAAACCTTAGCAGTTGATTCACCAAGAAGGGCAGTTCAAGGGGTGAGAACTGGCTTACCAGAGGAGAGGATCTGGGGTGAGTGCCCAGGCAGAGGCTTTCGGGGCATTGCTGGGCAGGAGGAGCCCCCAGTGCCTGAATGGGTTGTGTTTCTGTCTGAGGCTGCAGCCTAAGGCCCCAGGAGCAGAAGCAGGTGCTGGAGAACTGAATTTGAGGGACAGGACTTCTGTAGGTGGTCGGAATGCACCAACCCCAAGGCTTGCATCTTCCAGGAGAGCCTTAAGATCAAACTGCTTCTTTCTTGTTGTTCCTGCAAATCCTGAGAATATCCCAGAAACAGCAGGGTTTGGACCCCAGGCACCAGTGTGCTCCAGACACAGCTCAGGACGTGGAAGACACAGCCCTGAACAGAGTTCAGTCCCTCCCTCCCAGAACTCAGCGGGAGACGGACACAGGCACTAAGAGAGAAGCAAATCTTTGGCGTTCCAGATGGTGCTAAGTGCTGTGGAGAAAAATAAAGCCTGATAAAGAGGAGAAGGGAGGGGAAGGGAGTGTTGGGAGAAGACGCTGCTTCATAGTAGTGAACAGAGAAGGGGACATCTGAGCACAGACCTGAAGAAGTCACACAGGTTTCTCGGGGGAAAGACATTCCAGGCAGAGGGAACAGCATGTGTAAAGGCACTGGGGCAGACAAAGGCCTCTTAGGTTAGAGAAAAAGCAAGGCCAGTGTGGCTGGAACAGAGGGCTGAAAGTGGAGTAAGAGGCGATGAGGCCAGAGGGGTAAGTGGGGGCTCAGGAGAGAGCGTGACTTCCATGCCAAAGTGGAGAGCCTCTGGAAGGTGTTGATAACAGGAGAGACATAACTTGATTCATAAAAATCTTTTACAATTACACTGGCTGCTGCCTTGAGACTAGACTGTTAGGGGTGGGGTGTATGCGTGCTGAGTCACTTCAGTCATGTCCAACTCCATGTCTCTACATGGACTGTAGCCTGCCAGGCTCCTCTGTCCAGGGAATTCTCCAGGCAAGAATACTGGAGTGAGTTGCCATGCTCTCCTCCAGGGGAGCTTCCGGACCCAGGGGTGGAACCTGCATCTCTTTTGTCTCTTGAATTGGCAGGTGGGTTCTTTACCACTAGCGCCCCTAGGGTAGGGTAGAAGAAGACAGTTGCAGTAATCTTGGTAAGAGCTGTTGGCGATGTGGCCTGGGGAGATGGTGACAGAGGTGGTGAGCAGTGGTTAGGTTCTTGGTGCGTTTCCCAAGTACAGCCAGCGGGAAGTAGAATGTAAGAGAAAGGAGACGTGGAGGGCTCCAGAACCTGTGCAACTGGCAGGATGGAGAAGCCCTTTACTAAGACAAGCAAGACACAGGCAGAACAGGTTTGGAGAGAAATTGGGAGTTTCTTTCTTATCCCAGGCCACCTCTTGCAACACCATAGGTCTCTTTTGTCAAGCCATGCCTTCTAGTCTGGAGTTTGGAAAATATAGGCTTCCGATGGCTGAAATCAAGGCGGACAGAGTTGCATCTACTATGGAAAGATCAGCTGCAGACCTGACCTGCTATTCGTTTGTTCATTCATTTAGCACATACGTATTAAGCATATACAGTGGCCCCTGCTGTCCACGGGAGATACAGTTCACCCTGCTTGTGGGCGCCTGACTGAGCCAGGCCATAGTTGCAGCATGCACACTCTAACTTGTGGCACATGGGATCTAGTTCCCTGACCTGGGATTGAACCCCATGCCCCTTGCATTGACAACCCCGTCTTAGCCACTGGACCCCTAGGGAAGTCCCACAGATTGTTTATTTCTGGAATTTTCCATTTAACATTTTCAGATCTTGGTTGACCACGGGTATCTGAAACCATGGAGAGAGAAACTTTGGATAAGGGGGCACAGCTGTGCCAGGCACCATTGCTATACAAGGCTCTGGGAACACTGCAGGGACCACCCCTGCCCTCATGGAGCTGACATCTTAGTAGGGGCAGGCGAGCAGATAATAATAAACACAGCAAACAAGTAAATGGCATCACGTATCAGAAGATGCAAGTTCAGTTCAGCCCCTCAGTCGTGTCCGACTCTTTGTGACCCCATGCGACCCCATGGACTGCAGCACACGAGGCTTCCCTGTCCACTACCAACTCCCACAGCTTACTCAAACTCATGTCCATTGAGTCCGTGATGCCATCCAGCCATCGAATCCTCTGTCGTCCCCTTCTGCTCCCGCCTTCAATCTTTCCCAGCGTCAAGGTCTTTTCAAATGAGTCAGTTTTTCGCATCAGGTGGTTCAAAGTATTGGAGTTTCAGCTTCACATCAGTCCTTCCGATGAATATTCAGGACTGATCTCCTTTAGGACAGACTGGTTGGACCTCCTTGCTGTCCAAGGGACTCTCAAGAGTCCTCCAACACCACAGTTCAAAAGCATCAATTCTTCGGTGCTCAGCTTTCTTTATAGTCCAACTCTCACACCTGTACATGACTACTGGAAAAACCATAGCTTTGAGTAGATGGACCTTGTTGGCAAAGTAATGTCTCTGCTTTTTAATATGCTGTCTAGGTTGGTCATCGGAGAAGGCAAAGGCAACCCACTCCAGTACTTTTGCCTAGCAAATCCCATGGATGGAGGAGCCTGGTGGGCTGCAGTCCACGGGGTCGCTAGCAGTCGGACACAGCTGAGTGACTTCACTTTCACTTTTCAGTTTCATGCATTGGAGAAGGCAATGGCAACCCACTCCAGTGGGTTGCCTGGATAATCCCAGGGACGGTGGAGCCTGGTGGGCTGCCGTCTATGGGGTCGCACAGAGTCGGACACGACTGAAGCGACTTAGCAGCAGCAGCAGCAGCAGGTTGATCATAACTTTCCTTCCAAGGTGCAAGCATCTTTTAATTTCATGGCTACAGTCACCATCCGCAGTGATTTTGGAGCCCCCAAAAATAGAGTCTGACACTGTTTCCATTGTTTCCCCATCTATTTGCCATGATGTTAGTTTTCTGAATGTTGAGTTTTAAGCCACGTTTTTCACTCTCCTCTTTCACTTTCATCAAGAGGCTCTTTAGTTCTTCACTTTCTGCCATAAGGGTGGTGTCATCTGCATATCTGAGGTGATTGATATTTCTCCTGGCAGTCTTGATTCCAGCTTGTGCTTCATCCAGTCCAGCATTTCTCATGATGTACTCTGCATATAGGTTAAATAAGCTGGGTGACAATATACAGCCTTGATGTACTCCTTTCCCGATTTGGAACCAGTCTGTTGTTCCATGTCCAGTTCTAACTGTTGCTTCTTGACCTGCATACAGGTTTCTCAGGAGGCAGGTCAGGTGGTCTGGTATTCCCATCTCTTTCAGAATTTTCCACAGTTTATTGTGATCCACACAATCAAAGGCTTTGGCATAGTCAATAAGGCAGAAATAGATGTTTTTCTGGAACTCTCTTGCTTTTTCGATGATCCAACGGATGTTGGCAATTTGATCTGATTCCTCTGCCTTTTCTAAAACCAGCTTGAACATCAGAAGTTCACGGTTCACGTATTGCTGAAGCCTGGCTTGGAGAATTTTGAGCATTACATTGCTAGCATGTGAGATGAGTGCAATTGTACGGTAGTTTGAGCATTCTTTGGCCTTGCCTTTCTTTGGGATTGGAATGAAAACTGACCTTTTCCAGTCCTGTGGCCACTGCTGAGTTTTCCAAATTTGCTAGCATATTGAGTGCAGCACTTTCACAGCATCATCTTTTAGGATTTGAAACAGCTCCACTGGAATTCCATCACCTCCACTAGCTTTGTAGTGATGCTTCCTAAGGTCCACTTGACTTCACATTCCAGTATGTCTGGCTCTAGGTGATTTATCACACCATGGTGATTATCTGAGTTATGAAGATCTTTTTTGTATAGTTCTGTGTATTCTTGCCACCTCTTAATATCTTCTGCTGCTGCTGCTGCTAAGTCACTTCAGTCGTGTCCAACTCTGTGCAGCCCCGGAGACGGCAGCCCACCAGCCTCCCCTATCCCTGGGATTCTCCATGCAAGAACACTGGAGTGGGTTGCTATTGCCTTCTCCCCTGCTTCGATTAGGTCCATACCATTTCTGTCCTTTATTGTGCCCATCTTCACATGAAATGTTCCCTCAGTATCTCTTAATTTTCTTGAAGAGATCTCTAGTCTTTCCCATGCGATTGTTTTCCTCTATTTCTTTGGATTGATGACTGAGGAAGGCTTTCTTATCTCCTTGCTGTTCTTTGGAACTCTGCATTCAAATGGGTATAGCTTTCCTTTTCTCCATTGCCTTTTGCTTCTCTTCTTTTCACAGCTATTTGTAAGACCTCCTCAGACAGCCATCTTGCCTTTTTGCATTTCTTTTCTTGGGGATGATCTTGATCACTGCCTCCTGTCCCGCTCCCCACCCCCACCCCACCCCGCACCTTATCAGAAGGTGCTAACTGCTTGGAAAACAAAAGTCATGCCCGGAAGGGGATTAGCAAGTGTAGGTGCTTTGGGCCCGCAGGATAGACGGAGGCGGGGCGGCAGAAGGCTGGAAGAAGGTAGGGGCAGCCATACAGTGTCGAGTCAGAAGGTCCAGGCAGGGCACAGGCTCCAGGGAACAGTAGGGGCACCTTGGGCCTTGCAGACGCTTATGTTACTGACTAGAGGATTTTTGCAGAAACTAGTTCCTGTGGCCTTAGCTTCTGATAAGTGAATATTGAAACTTTTGCAGCTCATAAAGGTCGGATATCAACAGNTTAGGAGGCTGCGTGTGCCCACATTCACAGAGGGTGGGCGGTTTAGGTGCAGGGCAGGGCGGCTAGCAGGCCCAGTGTCATAATAACCAAAGGGCACCGGGTGGACCTCCTGGGGAATCCCATTCCAACAAAACATCTGCATGCGGACATTGTTGAGACGATCAGAGAAACCCGAGCACAGGTGTGGGGTTGTGTAAGGAATGCTTGTTAGCTGTGTTGGGCAAGAGAATAATGTGATTACTTTACAAGGGGGGAAAAAATCCTTATCCTTTTCTGTTAGAAGATCTTTGTGGGTAAAACGATCTGAGGTTTAGATTTGCTTTTAAATTCTCTGGCAGGAAAAAGGTTGGAGGGGTTGGGGAGGATGTGATGAATGCAGTCATCATTCACATTCAGACATGGGCTTGGGGGCAGTTCTCAGCCTGTCTTCTTTCAAGAGCGTTGAAAAACCCTGTGTTGTTGCTCAGTTTCTAAGTCATGTCTTGGCGACCCCATGGACTGCAGCACACCAGGCCTCCCTGTCCATCACCAACTCCCAGAGCTCACTCAGACTCATGTCCATCGAGTCAGTGATGCCATCCAATCACCTCATCCTCTGTCGTCCCCTTCTCTTGCCTTCGATCTTTCCCAGCATCAGAGTGTTTTCCAGTCAGTCAGCTCTTTGCATCAGGAGGCCAAAGTATTGATGCTTCAGCACTAGTCTTTCCAGTGAATATTGAGTTGATTCCTGTAGGATTGAGAACCCCCATAGTAACCAGTGGGCTTGAGCAGCAGCAGCTCAGAGTTGGGAAGGTCTTGTCCAGCGGCAGAGGAGACCCTCTTTCTGGTCTTGCTTCTTCTAAACCCTGAGTGTCTGCTCAGTCCCAGGATGTGGATTAAAGCACATAAGTCCTCATTCACTTGTCTAAAGCAGCAGTCCCCAACCCTTTTGGCACCAGGAACCAGTTTTGTGGAAGACAGTTTTCCGTGGACTAGTTGGATTGTGGGGGTGGGGGGGTTGGGGATGACTTGAATGCATTACGTTCATTATGCACTTTATTCCCATTATTATTACATCCGCGCCACCTCGGATCATCAGACATTAGATCCCAGAGGTTGGGGCCCCTGGTCTCAAGGATGCTCGCCCTGTGCCAGATGAGCACGTGAGCCTCCTCCCCCAGGAAGAATGGGGGAGCTTGTCTCCACTCCACAGCTGGGGACAGGCTCCAAGAGGCCGCACGGCTCCCAGGGGAGAGGAGCCAATGGTCTGGCTCCAGAGCCCATGCTCCTGGCAGCCGGAGTACCCCAGCCACGCATCCCCGAGGCGCCCAAGCACCCGTGTGTGACGGCCGCCTCTCTCCCCCCAGCTGCCCTTGCTCTGCCGGCTCCTGAGCCTCATGAGGCCGTCATCCCTGAGGCAGCACCTGGGCCCCGAGACCGCACTGCCTGGCCAGGAGCAGCAGCCGGGAGCCAGCGCCCAGCTCGACCACCAGGTGAGCACGCAGCCCCTGCCCGCCTTCACCAGGGTGCCGCCCCAGGGACGGCAGGGCTGTCCACACGGCACAGCCTCGGGGCTTAAGGCTGCCGCTCCCAAAACCCCTGCCGCACAGGACCACGCCCGGCCAGCTGTTCCTTCCCACCTCCTCAGAGCCTGTCCCTGGCGCCCCTCACAGAGGTGGCGCGCTGTGGGCACAGGCACGCAGGCTCGTGGGTTTTGCTGCGTCCTTTGCAGCCTGGCGTGGCTTTGTTGGAGAGGACACAGGAACTGAATTGCTGGTGAGGGGAGTGGGATGGAAAGGAGTGCCGTAGACAAGCAGCACAGGGAACGTTCTCATGCACGAAGCGGCCTGTTTCTGGTGATCAGAGCAGAGTCTAGCTCCCTGTTCCTGTTTCCTGTGGTCCTCACTAAGGCCGAGTACTAAGCTTTCCCAGTTCTTCCAGACCTCACTCGGCTTGCCTGAAAATCACGCTTGGAGGGAGTCAGGACCAACGAGGAGCCCCAGAGCCTGCAGGTTGTGGGGCTTGGAATTGTCAGGCCTGTGGCCTCTGGGGTGAATGTCAAGCCGGGATGACTGTGTAGGGCCTTCAGGCTGGGATTCCCAAGCTGGGCTCCATCAGTGAGCGCCCCCATCCCTCCATCCCTGGGGAGTGGGGGATGAAGGATGCAGATAGGCATCTTCCTCATTTCGGAAGGTGGTTAATTCCAAAAGCTCTCCTGGAGGTTGGATGTTAACGATCAGGAG
Source organism: Redunca redunca (assembly GCA_006410935.1). Classification (NCBI taxonomy): domain Eukaryota; kingdom Metazoa; phylum Chordata; class Mammalia; order Artiodactyla; family Bovidae; genus Redunca; species Redunca redunca. The sequence goes on along the minus strand of SJYQ01025485.1, from coordinate 4,670 downwards.
GCCCAGCCTTTGGGCATCATTCTGCAAATCAGATAAGTGAATTAATTACTTAATGAACACAAATGAACTATTAAGAAGATGTGATCACCCCCAGGTGTACACTCCTCTCCTGGAATATGGAGGGAAGGTTCTCAGCTGAGCCTGACGTGAGCATACTTCTGAGGCTGCCACCTCCCAGGAGAGCCTGTCTTCTTTCCGGTCCCTTTCCCCTGAATCTGGAGCCTGTTATGGAGACTGAGTTTGGTTGTTCAGGGATGAGGGGTGTGGGGCTGGAGAACACAGGTGGGCTCAGCCCTTGGGGATGGTACATATGAGCAGAACACAAGTGGGCAGGCCCCAGGCCGGGCTAGAGAAAGGGAAAAAGTGACAGGAAGAAACGAAGGTTGAGAAAGGAGAGTGGAAGCTTGTGTCTGGTCTGGCCAAGGCAAATTGGGGCCACCCCTGGGCCTAACCTGCCCCAAAGAGGTGGTGTCATTGCCTGGCCAGAGGGTGCCATTTGGCTCATTGCATTCCAGAGCCCATCTGGTAGGAGATGTCCCTTCAAAAGCCTGGGAAGAGAGGGGAGTAGCGGGCTCAGGGTATCCTTTTATACTTGAGGATTGTTTTCATGCGTGTAATCCTGGTGGCTCAGATGGTAAACAGTCTGTCTACAATGAAGGAGACCTGGGTTTGACCCCTGGGTCAGAAAGATCCCTTGGAGAAGGGAACAGCTACCCACTCCAGTATTCTTGCCTGGAGACTCCCATGGACAGTAGAGCCTGGCAGGCTGCAGTCCATGGGTCACAGAATGTTGGACACAACTGAGCATCTAACACACTCAGCACGCATGTGAAGGGTGCTGTGAAGTGTCCCCTTGGTCGGCTGCCATGTTGAAAATGACCATGTGGCTGGGAAACACGGGGGGCAGGCGTGTCTTGGCCAGGTGCCCCACACATGTAGGGTGTGCTGGTCTAGGGAGGCCAAGGCGGTTCTTGCATGCCTCTATTGCAGCTCGAGCCCATGGGGATTGATCCTGGCCCAAGAGGTGGAGAGCCTACACCAGAGGAGGAGCAGGGCTGGTGGGGGCACAGGGGTCTGCACAGCAATGTGAAGCATCCTGTTTCCCTGGGCCGAGGACTGTTCTGACTGGGAGGGGCTAGGTGGGGCAGGTGACTGGACTCCCGCCGCCCAGCCCCACTCCCCACTCAGCTGACTGACTCCTCATTAGGCCCCAGCGTGTTTCATCTTCAAAGGTGCTCAGGCTGCTCACCAGCCAAAAGAAGCAGTGGCGTCATCCGCCCTGTTTTACAGGGAGTGGTGGTCGGGGCTCGCTGAGCTTTTATCTGCAGAGCTCAAAGTCTCTGCCTTCTTTCTCCCTGGGGTGCAGAGAGGAAACTAAGGCCAGAGTGAGGCTGGCCCAAGGCAACCCAGCCTGGAGAAAAGGGGGACAAGCCTTTCCCAGCACTGGGCCCCATCCCCTGGGCTCCCACTCCCTCCTGTCTAGATTTCCTGCCCAGGACTGCCGCCGGGTCACAGCCCTTCTCCAGCGCTGCAGATAAACACTTGTGCCAGCCTCCATCCCACCTCCCCCATCCTGTCTCTGCCTGGGGCCTTGGCCCAGCTCCTGCTTCCCCTGGGAGGCTCCTTCCCGAGAGGCTGGGTGCTCAGATGCCCATGGCATGACTCTCTCTCCTCTCGGATTCCCTGGCTTTGCAGTTGTCTTTGACTTGTCTGTCTCCCCGGCTAGACTGTGGGCACAGCTGCTGTGCCAGCATCGCCTGCTGTGATTGGCACTAGATGATGGAATGAGTGAAGAAGTGAATGAATGNGGAGAGTGGAAGCTTGTGTCTGGTCTGGCCAAGGCAAATTGGGGCCACCCCTGGGCCTAACCTGCCCCAAAGAGGTGGTGTCATTGCCTGGCCAGAGGGTGCCATTTGGCTCATTGAATTCCAGAGCCCATCTGGTAGGAGATGTCCCTTCAAAAGCCCGGGAAGAGAGGGGAGTAGCGGGCTCAGGGTATCCTTTTATACTTGAGGATTGTTTTCATGCGTGTAATCCTGGTGGCTCAGATGGTAAACAGTCTGTCTACAATGAAGGAGACCTGGGTTTGACCCCTGGGTCAGAAAGATCCCTTGGAGAAGGGAACAGCTACCCACTCCAGTATTCTTGCCTGGAGACTCCCATGGACAGTAGAGCCTGGCGGGCTGAAGTCCATGGGTCACAGAATGTTGGACACAACTGAGCATCTAACACACTCAGCACGCATGTGAAGGGTGCTGTGAAGTGTCCCCTTGGTCGGCTGCCATGTTGAAAATGACCATGTGGCTGGGAAACACGGGGGGCAGGCGTGTCTTGGCCAGGTGCCCCACACATAGGGTGTGCTGGTCTAGGGAGGCCAGGGCGGTTCTTGCATGCCTCTATTGCAGCTCGAGCCCGTGGGGATTGATCCTGGCCCAAGAGGTGGAGAGCCTACACCAGAGGAGGGGCAGGGCTGGTGGGGGCACAGGGGTCTGCACAGCAATGTGAAGCATCCTGTTTCCCTGGGCCGAGGACTGTTCTGACTGGGAGGGGCTAGGTGGGGCAGGTGACTGGACTCCCGCCGCCCAGCCCCACTCCCCACTCAGCTGACTGACTCCTCATTAGGCCCCAGCGTGTTTCATCTTCAAAGGTGATCAGGCTGCTCACCAGCCAAAAGAAGCAGTGGCGTCATCCGCCCTGTTTTACAGGGAGTGGTGGTCGGGGCTCGCTGAGCTTTTATCCGCAGAGCTCAGAGTCTCTGCCTTCTTTCTCCCTGGGGTGCAGAGGGGAAACTAAGGCCAGAGTGAGGCTGGCCCAAGGCAACCCAGCCTGGAGAAAAGGGGGACAAGCCTTTCCCAGCACTGGGCCCCATCCCCTGGGCTCCCACTCCCTCCTGTCTAGATTTCCTGCCCAGGACTGCCGCCGGGTCACAGCCCTTCTCCAGCGCTGCAGATAAACACTTGTGCCAGCCTCCATCCCACCTCCCCCATCCTGTCTCTGCCTGGGGCCTTGGCCTAGCTCCTGCTTCCCCTGGGAGGCTCCTTCCCGAGAGGCTGGGTGCTCAGATGCCCATGGCATGACTCTCTCTCCTCTCGGATTCCCTGGCTTTGCAGTTGTCCTTTGACTTGTCTGTCTCCCCGGCTAGACTGTGGGCACAGCTGCTGTGCCAGCATCGCCTGCTGTGATTGGCACTAGATGATGGAATGAGTGAAGAAGTGAATGAATGCACTTGTAAGTTTCCCTGTCTGAGCTCTCTTCTTCCACCCACTCTGGGCCTCCCACCCCTCCGCTGGAAAGTGCCCTCCCTCTGCATGCCCTCTGCCCTCAGACCAGCCTTTACCCACAGGCCCCCTTGTCTTCTAATGTCCTCGTTTCATTAAGGCTACAAGGGTTGATGGCCTGGGCTTCTTCTGTGGGAGGCCCTTGACTTCATAATTGTCACCAGCTTATGAGAAAACCAATCACAGCCATTGTTTGTAATTATAAGCTAGTAAGATTCCTGCCCAGGGCTTCCCAGGTGGTTCAGTGGGTAAAGAACCCACCTAGCAATGCAGGAGACACAGGAGACACGAGTTTGATCCCTGGGTGGGGTAGAAATAAAACATGGCAGCCCACTCCAGTATTCTTGCCTGGAGAATCCCAGGGACAGAGGAGCCAGGCGGGCTACTGTCCACAGGGTCACAACAGACTGGACACGACTGAGCGACTTCGCGTGATGAACAGTGTTGTGGTCGTTTCAGGTGCACAGCACAGCAGCCCCCCCACACACCTGTCCACTCTCCCCCACCCAGGCCGCCACGCAACACTGAGCAGAGCGCCCCGTGCTGTGCTGTGGGTCCTTGCTGGTTGTCTGTTCTAAATATAGCAGTGTGTGCATGTCTATCCCCAAGTATCCCTCCCCCCATCCTTCCCCACCAGCAGCCATAAGTTCGCTGAGTCTGTGAGTCTGACTCGGTTTTGTAAGTTCATTTGCATCATCTCTCTCTAGATCCCGCATATAAGTGCTGTCATATGATATTTAAAGTGCTTTTGGATAAAGAAGTTGCTCAGCCCCTGGGTGCTTTTGGTGGCGGCAGTGGGGCGGGCTGGGCCTGCCTGGTTTGAGAAGGCAGGGGTCTCCCAGAGAAGGATCATTGAGGTCAAAGTGCTGATCTGGGCCCTGCATGGGCCGGGGCCCTGCGTGTCTGCGAGGTGGAAGAGGGTGTCCCGGTGCTGGTGTGCGCTCTGGGAGCTGGCCTCCAGGTGCTTCCCTCTGGTCCACGGGCACCAATTCAACAAGGGGCCTCCATGTGTGTGCAGCTGTCCTTTCGGCTCCTGCGCAGACAGACTTCACGTAACTGGACTCAGACCAACCAGCTCAGCCGTACAGCTCAGAAGCAAGGGTTTCCCGGGGGCTTTCTGTTTTCTTGTAGCTGACGTGTGTAAACCGTATTTGGCTAGACTGACTGACTCACTTTTATTCAAATGACGATGCTCTGGTCTTGTTAAACCTCCGCTACGTGTGATGTTCCTATCGATGGCACTCCCCTGCCCTCTCTGGCTTCCCCCCAGGGCTGTCTTCTGCATCGATGCTACCATGAAGGAGTCTGGGGTTCTGTTTTCCCTAGGGATTCGGAAAGTCTGTAGAACCAAGAGGGCTTCCCAGGCGGCACTGGTGGTAAAGAACCCACCTG
>SJYQ01025467.1:10459-29441 GCA_006410935.1 Redunca redunca | reverse complement strand
ACTCCAGTACTTTGGACACCTCATGCGAAGAGTTGATTCATTGGAAAAGACTCTGATGCTAGGAGGATTGGGGGCAGGAGAAGGGGACGACCCAGGATGAGATGGCTGGATGGCATCACGGACACGATGGATGTGAGTCTGAGCAAACTCCGGGAGATGGTGATGGACAGGGAGGCCTGGCGTGCTGTAATTCATGGGGTCGCAAAGAGTCGGACATGACTGAGCGACTGAACTGAACTGATGGTTCTGTGACCTAAAATATAGGCCTAGGGCTGCCCCTGTCTCAGTCTAGACTAAGGGAGAGTCCTGATTTGCTGTTCCCAAGAATGAGGAAAGCCACCTTCAGGGGCTGCATCAGCTACAAAGTGGTGTAATGCCTTAGTCTGAACACTGTCATCAACCACCAGCCATATCAGCATCACCTGGGGCCCTGCTAGAAATGCGAATTCTCAGGCTCCAGTCCAGACCAAATGAATCAGAAATTCTCAGGTGGAATTCATGGACCAGCAATTTGGGGACCAATTAGGTGTAAGGGAAGGCTGAAAAATGTAGTTTCAGTCAGGGGACTGTTTTTACCAATGACACCTTCATAGTGCAAATGGGAGCACTAATTTGGGTGGCCCATGAGTATCTTGCTCTGGTCCTAAATACCCACGATGTATCCTTTCCAAACATACTCAGACCTTTCCAAGGGAGTCAGCCCTTGGGAATCAAGGCAGTCATTGCACCCAGCTCATGATCAGGGATCTGTGGGTGATTCCCTGTCCTTGCCAATGATCTGGGCGTGACTCCTTTCAGTCTGACAATTAAAAAACCTAAAAGACTAGATAAGATTAGATAACTCGTGTACCACCTGCAATGGTAGGGCATGATAACTGTAATAAATACTCTCAGTTGAAAAAAGGGAACATAGAGAAATCTCAGAAGGCGGAAGTCTGTAGCAATGATGACATTCTGATGGGTAGGCATTCTGAAGATCCTCTATCCTGGCAATGGTGAAAGTTTCTGCTCTCTGATGGGAACAATTTTGCCATTGTTCTCCGTATCCCTGACTCCAGCCTCTGGGAGTTCATTCATTTCCTCTGTTATTCTCACCTCTGCTACCTGACCTAGGGGTTGTGTTTTCACTTTGTTGGTCCCAGAGACTCCTATACTCACATAAAACTTTTGTTGAGAGCATTCTAAGGAGAACACTTATCCAAAATATTAATACTCTCAAAGAGTGCCTCAGATATTTGTCAATGTTTGGTTCTGAGCATAAAGAGAGTTTGAAAAATACATAATCTCATGGAAGCATTGGTAGGTAAAAGAGAGATGAAAAAGACCACTTAAAGGTACAAGAGACAGCGAGAGTAGTCAGAGGAAATGGGTGGATTGAGTGTTCCCTGCGTGGATATGAATTCTTGAAGATTTTGAAATTAGTGCTAGGAGCAGTTTCACCTCTCTCGTCAGCTGCCTCCCCCAGTCTGGGCAAAGCTTCAAGGGTACTTCACAGATTCCAGCCCATCTGTGCACCTGCTTTTAGACTCCCTTTGTGCTTACTAAAGCGCTATAGGCAGAGACCCCAAGATTCATGTGAGGCCCAAGCAATACCAGCTAAAATTGCCCCTCAAAGTCAGGGAAGGTTAAGTATCACTATGAAATAAAAAGCCTGGTTCCTGCCTTTCTAGAGTTTACAATCTGATTGTAAGGTTAAAGATTAAAGATTGAAAGATTAAACTTTCACACATCTGATGACAGAGAGGTGAGCCCTTCAAAACCGAAAAGCACATGGGATGGACGAAGCTAATATTGGGAAATAACGTTAGCATTCTGTACACACTTTTCTGCACTTTCACTTTCTTATTTTTAAAATATATCTTAGCTATAATATTCTGTATTATTACATTTAGAACTCTTTTCTTAAAAATATGGACATGATGTTTCATGTTATGAAATGTTAATGTTGAATAAGTAAGGCCCCTAATGATGGATGTTTGAGTTGTTTTCAGTCCTTTGTTATTATAAACAAAGCTTCATGAACATCCATGTACACATCTTTGCACACATATGCAAAACCAGAGTAAATTAATGAGTAAAACTGCTGGGGAAAGATCCACAAACACGTAATAACCATCAACAAATTCCCTGCAGCTATACAATGTCTAATCTTGATATAGCCTGTATCCAAGTCCTTTTTAGTATGCACTTAGGAAAGGCGTTGTCTTTGTTGACCTGAGACAGTCTCCCTTGTAGTGTTGGTGTACTTTGCTCTTAACAAAAGTGATACTGATATCATTTTACATGTTTACAAACTTTCTTCATTTCCTGTCTGTTCCTGACCTTTGTCCATTTTCCCACTGAGTTTCTTTTTCCTTCTTGATTAACAGAAACTATTTCAGCATTAAGGAAATTAGTCCTTTACCTAGTAATGTGTTGAGATAGTATTTTTGTTTGTCATTTATCTTTTGATTTTCTGAAGGTATCTCTTCTATGAAATGTTTTTAGTGTATATGTATTAATATTTTATGCCTTTTTGTGTTTTCTCATACTTCTACCTTCTAGACCCATGATTACAAATATCTCAAGCACTTTGGTAGTAATGTTATGATTTCTGTTTTTTAAACATCTAAAACTTTGATGTACATGGAATTTATTTTGGAGTTTAAAGAGTGAGGAAAGAGGACCAGCCTGGAGTGACACGCTAGTCACTCATTCACTCAGCGAATGTTGAGTGTATGCTGTGTGTCAGGCTGTGTGCAAGTCACTGGGTGAGTGAGAGCTGGGAAATCTGGACGGCACAAGCTGAGAATAAGCCGGGATCATAGAGTCCCAAAGCAAGTGGGGAAAATGCTTTCCCTCAAAACAGCATTTGTTCAAAATATCTGTGAAAGTGAAAGTGTCAGTTGCTCAGTCATGTCTGACTCTGCACCGCTATGAACTGTAGCCAGCCAGGCGCCTCTGTTCATGGAATTCTCCAGGGAAGAGTACCGGGATGGGTTGCTATTCCCTTCTCCAGGGGATCTTCCCGGCCCAGGGATTGAACCTGAGTCTCCCGTGTTGCAGGCAGATTCTCTATCTTCTGAGCCACCAGAGAAGCCCCCAAAATATCTAGATAGCAGAAGAAATGTGATTCTGAATTTCCAGACTTGGATGAGAGAATTTTCAGAACCAGGAAAAAGCAACAGCAAAATGAAATGCCCACCATTCAGCCGCACTCCTGTGAGGTTTCAGATTCTCCGTCTCCCCATTACTCCCACTTCGTGACCACCTTGCTCTCCCCACTCTCTCTGAAGCCCAGAGCCCTGCTTATGGCCTCTCCAGGGCTTCCTGCTTTTTTGAGTCGTGGGTCCACCTGCACCCTTTACCATTTCCTTACTGCCCTTCTCAGCCAGAGATGAGGAGGGGACACATCTGCCAGGCTTGGAGGCTGGATGGTCCAACAGCCATCAGCTCTTGGGTGCCCTTTCCTAGTCACTGCAGGAAGGAATCTGGAGACTCGCCAACCCACAACGTCTGAGACATCTTCAGAGTCTGGCAGTTCTTCTTAGGTCTAGGATCAGTTTTTCCTTCTCAGTTTTCACTTGCTGTTGTGGTGCAGCCCTCTGGGTAGCGGCAGATGGTGTTGTCTTTGCACGTCTGCTGGCCTCTGCGAGCGGTCATAGTGCAGGTGACCCTCCACTGGAGAGAGATCCTTACTGGCTTCTTTCTAGAAGTAATACTCTGCCTCACCATACCGATCTGATGTGTAGAGGCAGGCAAGGTCTGAGCAGGTACAGGGGGGTTAATAGTCAACAGAACAACTTTCTTAAAATGATTAACAGCGCTTTTCATAATTTCCTGTAGTTCTCCATCCTTATTCGTTGAACATTTATTTGGTTTCTGTATTCATCAGATTTTTGCTCTGTAGGCAGCATCCAACCTAGGGGTGCTAGTCAATGTCGTTTGGCACTGATTCTAAGGCCTTTTTATCAATGATTCTATAACTGTGTCCAGAGTGCCTTTATTTCAGTAATATTTGGCTGCACTGCAGAGTATGTCTGTTGGACTTGGTGTTTTCATCTACTAGCTTATCCCCTTCTGCTTCTTTCTTGATCGGTTGAAGAGTCAGAGCCAGGAGAATGTTAATGTGCCCGTTATCTGGCTCCGACTTGGTGGCCTGCCTCAGAAGGTGAATGGTGTTCTCTCTTGGTGCTTTGTCATGCAGACAGGAGAGTGTGATGGCCAGTCCCAGGAAGAATTCTGGGTTGGTGGGTTTCTTTTCCAAAACACTGCATAGCCTGTTCATAGTACTTTTCTCCCCATTTTAGAAGTGTCCTTCCCTCTTCACAGTCAATCTCAGGGCATTCAATTCTATAGGAATTTGCACATTTCTTGCAAAGATTTCCCACCCTGTGGATGTAAGTGTCTCCAGTATTCTTGCCTGGAGAATCCCTTGGACAGAGGAGCCTGGTGTGCTGCAGTCCATAGGGTCACAAAGAGTCAGACATGACTGAAGTGACTTGCCATGCACGCATGCACAGATGTAAGTGTGTGCTTCTAGAAGCTTGCCCAGGTGATAGCAGACCCAGGCATCGTTTCCCCAGGTGACCAGATGTCCAATTTTGCCTTGGTGATCCTGTCTGCTTGTTCTAAACTCCTCTGCTTGTTCTAAGTATTCCAGAGCCACCTGGTATTGGCCTCTGCAGTGTTTGATATAGGCAAACAGATTGTACATGATTGCTTTGAATTCTGTGTTTAGAAACTCTACCTGATCATATCCTCTGTCTTCTAAATCATCTAAGGAGCTTTCTTCACCACGTACATTCCAGGTAAAATGGCATTTCAGTTGCAGAAAGATATTTTCTAAGGAATGTGTGGTGATTTCACAGTAGCTAAGGAAAGTGAACATCTAGGAATGTCAGTAAGCAGATGTACAGTAACAGGTGTAAGGCGTAGGCATTGGGCCACTTCTGAGAAGAGGTTAAATATACAGAAGATGTACCAACTTATAGTCTTTCAACTACCTTCACAGAGTAGTAAGATGAACCACAAACCTTGTGGTTTCTTTTGCAGGCTGTTTCAACTTGTCTTGGAGGAGACAGTGTTAAGATACTACCTGACAGACAAGACATGGGAGAAGGATAAATTCTTGTACTCATTAGGGAGCTGGCATTCATTCCAGACAACAGTGGCTAAAAATTAGCTCACCAGTCCTTCCCAGATCAATCCATGTGCGAGAGACCATTTTATTCACCAAGATTTGATTCATTCCTAGATTTGATTGAATTCTTTCCATTAGTCTTTCTAAATGCATGCATATTGGTCTGGGGACAAGAGAGAGAAAGAGAGAGAGGAAGACAAACTCATATCTACAGAGTCAGGAAGAGGGGAAGCAAAGGGGGAGAAGGGGAGAGAAAAGCATTTGCTTTGTCAAGTGACCATCCAAGGGAGACAAGCATATTTATCAGTGAAGAGGAATAGCTCACAAATTCACTCTGTGCTCAAATAATGATCTTTATTTTTAATGTTACGGTGGTGGCTTAGTTGCTAAGTCATGTCCAACTCTTGCGACCCCATGGACAGAGAAGTCTGACAGGCTACAGTTCATGGGATTCTCCAGGCAAGAATATTGGAGTTGGGTTGCCGTTTTCTTCTCCAGGGGATCTTTTCAACCTAGGAATTGAACCCAGATATCCTGCATTGTAGGCAGATTCTTTACCAACTCAGCTACAAGGGAAGTTTTGCACATAATAATAGGCAAATTGGCAGCTATGCTTCAGGGTTTGCAGAGGTGAAAAAACCCCGATACAAGTGTCTCCCTGCAAAGGCCAGGGTCCCTGGTGCTCGCCCACCTCCAGATCCTCACTAGACAAACTCAGCTCTGGGGCAGGTTTCTCCTTTAGCGCCAAGAGGATCTGGCTCGCAGGTGTCACTTTGGAGGAGCTCTCTCTAATACTTGTGTCAACAGCGTCCCTCTTGTCCCTGCGGTCAGCTCTGGATTCTTGCTGCTTCAACACGATGCCACCGTCCTTCTCAGGAGCTGCCTGGACTGACAGGCTTCTTTCTGGTCAAGCACCTGCTGGAGCCCCTGGATGGCCACATGGCTTTGGCCGAGTTCCTGAGCCAGCTCTAAACACAGGACATTAACGAGCGTCTGGAGCTCCTCCTCAGACAGCAGGATGATGCCGGATAGGTCTTCCTTCAGCTGCCTGGCCACTTCTTCCACTTCAGCCCTGCCCTGCTGTCTGTTTCATCTCTGTTGAAGGACTCGTGGGTAATCCAAGCTGTACCTCCATCTGAATCGTGTGTCCACTTCTCATTCCCAGCCAAGCCACAAACTTAGTATTGGCAGGGAGACACAGGAAGTAATCATTGTCATCCGCTATGGTTACATCGTCTGCCAGGCAGTGTGACTGGTGCCAGGGACTTATCAATGGCCAGAATGTCACAAGCCTTGTTGCTCAGCTCGAGGCAAGAGGCCGCCACACCGTGCTGTTCCTGGCTATTGTTGCAGCGCAGCAGACACTGCTTTAAAGAGCCTGGATTTTTAATGTTATACTCAAATCTAATTTATTTTATACGATTTTGAATTCTTTCACCTCCTAAAGTTTCACAGTGTATCTTCTTCACACGAAGGCAGGTGGCGTTTCAAGAATATTTGTTAAACATGTAGAAGTGCATTAACTGGTGTGAGGAAATGGTCAAAGTCCATGACTAAGACAGATGCAGGATATCATGTGTTCTATTGAATGTAAAATATAATAGAACTTTGAGAAAGAAGATAGATAATGGTAACAAAAATAAGAGTTAACATCTATTGATCACTAATTATATGCCAGGTACTGTTCTAGGGACTTCACTTGTATTAATTCATGTGATCCTCACAACTCTGTAGGGAAGGAGCTACTATCTGCAGATGGGGCATTAAATAACTTGTTCAAGGTCATATGGTTTATTAACTGGTAGAGGTAGAATTTGAATCTAGGCAGTCTAGCTTGAAAGCCCACATTTTTTGGGGGTAATTAATATTGTGTTAGTTCCAGGTATACAGCAAAGTGATTCAGTATGTATATCATATTATTTTTTATTAATAGGTTATTGCAGGATACTGAATATAGTTCCCTATGTTATATGGTAATATCAGATAATCAGGATTGTTTGATCACTCACCTAAAGCCAGACATCCTGGAATGTGAAGTCAAGTGGGCCTTAGGAAGCATCACTATGAACAAAGCTAGTGGGGGTGATGGAATTCCAGTGGAACTATTTCAAATCCTGAAAGATGATGTTATGAAAGTGCTACACTCAATATGCCAGCAAATTTGGAAAACTCAGCAGTGGCCACAGGACTGGAAAAGGTCAGTTTTCATTCCAGTCCCAAAGAAAGGCAATGCCAAAGTATGCTCAAACTACTGCACAATTGTACTCATCTCACACGCTAGTAAAGTGATGCTCAAAATTCTCCAAGCCAGGCTTCAACAATATGTGAACTGCGAATTTCAGATGTTCAAGCTGGTTTTAGAAAAAGCAGAGGAACCAGAGATCAAATTGCCAACATCCGCTGGATCATGGAAAAAACAAGAGAGTTCCAGAAAAACATCTATTTCTGCTTTATTGACTATGCCAAAACCTATGACTGTGTGGATCACAATATAACTGTGGAAAATTCTGAAAGAGATGGGAATACCAGACCAGCTGACCTGCTTCTTGAGAAATCTGTATGCAGGTCAGGAAGCAGCAGTTAGGACTGGACATGGAACAACAGACTGGTTCCAAATAGGAAAAGGAGTACGTCAAGGCAGTATATGGTCACCCTGCTTATTTAACTTACATGCAGAGTACATCATGAGAAACGCTGGACTGGAAGAAATACAAGCTGGAATCAAGATTGTCAGGAGAAATATCAATAACCTCAGATATGCAGATGACACCACCCTTATGGCAGAAAGTGAAGAGGAGCTAAAAAGCCTCTTGATGAAAGTGAAAGAGGAGAGTGAAAAAGTTGGCTTAAAGCTCAACATTCAGAAAATGAAGATCATGGCATCTGGTCCCATCACTTCATGGCAAATAGATGAAGAAACAGTGGAAACAGTGGCAGCCTTTATTTTTGGGGCTCCAGCATCACTACAGATGGTGACTGCAGCCATGAAATTAAAAGACACTTACTCCTTGGGAGAAAAGTTACGACCAACCTAGACAGTATACTAAAAAGCAGAGACATTATTTTGCCAACAAAGGTCCATCTAATCAAAGCTATTGTTTTTCCACTGGTCATGTATGGATGTGAGAGTTGGACTGTGAAGAAAGTTGAGCACCAAAGAATTGATGCTTGTGAATTGTGGTGTTGGAGAAGACTTTTGAGAGTTCCTTGGACTGCAAAGAGATCCAACCAGTCCATCCTAGAGGAAATCAGTCCTGAATATTCATTGTGGAAGGACTGATGTTGAAGCTGAAACTCCAATACTTTGGCCACCTAATGAGAAGAGTTGACTCATTGGAAAAGACCCTGATGCTGGGAAAGATTGAAGGTGGGAGGAGAAAGGGATGACAGAGGATGAGGTGGTTGGATGGCATCACCAACTCGATGGACATGAGTTTGTGTAAACCCCGGGAGTTGGTGGTGGACAGGGAGGCCTGGCATGCTGCAGTCCATGGGGTCGCAAAGAGTCGGAGATGACTGAGTGACTGAGCTGAACTGAACTGATGGTATATGGTATAAGGTAAAAAGAGAAATTGGGATTATGGTGAGTTTTTGACCTGGGCAACTGGATAGACCCTGATAACACTGAGATGAAGACAACAGGAATAGCAGATTTATGGGAGAATAGTGGAGTTTGGGAGCAGATTTAAGAGTTCTGTTTTGAGATCCTCAAAGTGAGATGCCTAGTAGATATCCAAGTGGAACTAATAAGGCAATAGCTAGATATTTGAGTCAGGAGTTCAAAGGTCCAGGCTGGAGTGATAAATCTGGAATTCCTGAGCATGTAGGTCGTTCTGAAAGCCTTGGGTCTGAAAGCCATTACCTATAGAAAGACCGTAGAGGTAGAGGAGAGGGCTGGCCCAGATGAAGACTTGGTACACAGTAACAGTCCGAGAAATTGGGTAGAGGATGAAAAACTGCAGAAGAGGTAAGGAGTGGCCGATGAGGAGGGAAGAAAACCAGAAGGTGATGCTGCTCTAAGAACCAGTTTAAAAAAAGAAGTTCCAAAGAGGAAGTTGTAGAATTAGTTCTTGAGAAAGAACCATATCAAGGACAGAAAAGTGGCAACATGTTGGTCGCTGGTAACTGGGTGTGAATCAAGAGTGATGAAGCAAACGCTTGTTTGAAATGAGTAAACAAGAAAACAAGAAGTAAGGAGACAATTCTAAATTTCACTCTAAAAGCAGAAACTTGGGTGGGTAAAACTGGAGAGGACTGAGGCGATCTTGCTTTTGAATTGGGCGATATGAATGTAATGGACTTCCCTGGTGGCTCAGATGGTAAAGCGTCTGTCTCCAATGCAGGAGACCCGGGTTCGAGCCCTGGGTTGGGAAGATCCCCTGGGGAAGGAAATGGCAATCCTCTCCAGTACTATTGCCTGGAAAATCCCATGAACAGAGGAGCCTGGTAGGCTACAGCCTATGGGGTCGCAAAGAGTCCGACAAGACTGAGCGACTTCGCTTTCACTTCACTTAATGAACGTGTATGTGCTGATCAGAGAGATAGAAAACTGGGGTACCAAAGAACTGATAATTGCTGGAGAGGAGTCTTTAAGTAGGTGAAATGGGATCTGTACTAGAAGAAAAATATGATGCTTGACTTAAAAAAAAGAATACTAGGGATAATTCATGCAAATTATGGAAGAGAAGGAAGTCTGAACGCACAGATTTACACAGGCAGAAGATTTGGTAGTGATACATGAGGGGGATTCTCTAAGTCTGCTTCTTAGGGAAGGTCTACACCAGAATGTTCCCTGGTGGCTCAGCTGGTAAACAATCTGCCTGCAGTGCTGGAGACCTGGGTTCAATCCCTGGGTTGGGAAGATCCCCTGGAGAAGAGAACGGCTACCCACTCCAGTACTCTGGACTGGAGAATTCCATGGACATAGGGTCGCAAAGGGTCGGACATGAGTGAGTGACTTTTACTTGACACCAAAATATACTTTTGGTGAAATACTTTGATGAAAGTATTTGATGAAGATACTTTTCATCTTTATTTACTTCTCTGTGTTTTTAGCCTCAACCTTTAAGTTTTTGCTTTTGAGCATGCATTTCTGAAAACTAAGTAATGTAGGTCTTATGAGTCCATGGAATTGGGACATGACAGTTTCTATTTGCCCCTACAACTCCACTCTGCATCCTTCTCCACCTGACTGTCACCATCAGACAAGGAGCTCCACGGTCTCTGGCTTCCCAAGGGGTTTGGCCAAAGGGAGACATAACAAGATCTCAGAGAGAGGGAATGGTATCCTTGAGTATTTACTTCTGGGGCTTCTACACTGCAGAACTTTCCTCTCCTGAAGCCCACAGATGCCATCAGTGGGCTTGTTTACAATTCCCTTTTTCAGTTCAGTTCAGTCACTCAGTTGTGTCCGACTCTTTGCAACCCCATCAATCGCAGCACACCAGGCCTCCCTGTCCATCACCAGCTCCCAGAGTTTACTCAAATTCATGCCCATTGAGTCGGTGATGCCATCCAACCGTTTCATCCTCTGTCATCCCCTTCTCCTCCCACCTTCAATCATTCCCAGCATGAGGGTCTTTTTAAAGAGTTAGCTCTTCACATGAGGTGGCCAAAGTACTGGAGTTTCAGCTTTAGCATCAGTCCTCCCAAAGAACACCCAGAACTGATCTCCTTTAGAATGGACTGGTTGGATCTCCTTGCAGTCCAAGGGACTCTCGAGTCTTCTCCAACACCACAGTTCAAAAGCATCAATTCTTTGGGGCTCAGCTTTCTTCACAGTCCAACTTTCACATCCATACATGACCACAGGAAAAACCATAGCCTTGACTACATGGACCTTTGTTGGCAAAATAATGTCTCTGCTTTTGAATATGATATCTAGGTTGGTCATAACTTTCCTTCCAAGGAGTAAGCATCTTTTAATTTCATGGCTGCAATCACCATCTGCAGTGATTTTGGAGCCCCCCAAAATAAAGTCTTACACTGTTTCCACTGTTTCCCCATCTATTTCCCATGAAGTGATGGGACCAGATGCCATGATCTTCGTTTTCTGAATGTTGAGCTTTAAGCCAACTTTTTTACTCTCCCCTTTCACTTTCATCAAGAGGCTTTGTAGCTCCTCTTCACTTTCTGCCATAAGGGTGGTGTCATCTGCATATCTGAGGTTATTGATATTTCTCCTGACAATCTTGATTCCAGCTTGTGTTTCTTCCAGTCCAGCGTTTCTCATGATGTACTCTGCATGTAAGTTAAATAAGCAGGGTGACAATATACAGCCTTGACGTACTCCTTTTCCTATTTGGAACCAGTCTGTTGTTCCATGTCCAGTCCTAACTGCTGCTTCCTGACCTGCATACAGATTTCTCAAGAAGCAGGTCAGCTGGTCTGGTATTCCCATCTCTTTCAGAATTTCCAAGAGTTTATTGTGATCCACACAGTCAAAGGCTTTGGCATAGTCAATAAAGCAAAATTGTGACCCCGTGGACTGCAGCATGCCAAGCTTCCCTGTCCATCACCAACTCCTGGAACTTAGTCAAACTCATGTCCACTGAGCTGGTGATGCCATCCAACCATCTTATCCTTTGTTGTCCTCTTCTCCTCCTGCTTTCAATCATTCCCAGCATCAGGGTCTTTTCCAGTGAGTCAGTTCTTTGCATCAGCTGGCCAAAATATTAGGGTTTCAGCTTCAGCGTCCTTCCTTCCAATGAATATTCAGGACTGTTTTCCTTTAGGATGGACTGGTTGGATCTCCTTGCAGTCCAAGGGACTTGCAAGTGACTTCCTTATTCAGCTTTCTACAGTGACTCAGCTTGAGTTCATCAGTGTTTTGCCAGGAATCTGACTTACAAAAAGGAAGGAAACTTTAAAATCAGGACTCAGAACCTGAGAACTAATTGGCAGATGAAATTACAGTATTCTTTTTGTAACATTGTGCAAGTTGTTTAGCCTTTCTGAGCTTGGATTTCTCATCTTTTTTGTGAGGATGTGAAGAGATACATAAAAAGTGCCTATAACATTGCCTGGCACATAGAAAGCATCTGAAAAGGTTATTTATTAGTATTGTTATCTCTGTGGGTAACAATAAGTTATATTAATCAAATGAGGCCATACACTTATTCACAGCAGCCCAAGGAGGTAGGTGGTCGTATCCCCATTTTCAGATGTGAAACTTAAAAAGCTAGTTGCTTACAAAATATCACAAAGCAAATACACTGCTGTTTCAATCAATCAAATGTGTATGTGTGTGTAGGGATGAACTGAAGCTAAGAATAGGAGGATTGATGAAAAGTTTAAGAAGAATCTATACCTAAGACTCTCCCTCTAGTCTTTGCAACTCCCACTCCCCAATTTATGTAGAAGATGGTAGGTTTATCCTAGATAGAGGGTAAAATGAAGGGGCCTGGACTGGGGTTACAGGCACAGTTGCAACTCTGGGATACTATACTGAAAACAAGAGTGCTAAGTTTATGTTTGCATATAGAATTTTGAGACCATATCTTCTTCCCGAGTCAGATGCTGCATCCAGACTTATTCCCTCCAGGCAAGAGATTAGAAGACAGTTATGGAGGATGAGATGGTTGGATGGCATCACCGACTCGATGGACATGAGTTTGAACAGGCTCTGGGAGTTGGTTGATGGACAGGGAAGCCTGGTGTGCTGCAGCCCATGGTCTCGCAAAGAGTTGGGCACGACTGAGCGACTGAACTGAACCGATGAAGGAAATCAGGGAAGTCCAAGGAAAAAGCCTAAAGATCATGGTCTCAGTGTGACCTCAGTACAATGGCGCAGTGAGATCACCTCATAAGGAAGCCCAGTCATCTAGCCCCCACACACGCTTCCGGCCGGTTTGTTAGTACTCCACTCTTAATTCTGAATTGGAATCAAAGGGTCCCCAGATAGTTTAAGAAAGCCCCAAACATAGAGGACAGTGGCCAAACACAAGCGATTTGAAGGGAGAAGAGTTAAGGCAGCAACAACAAACTACCATCAATAAATTCAGATATTGGGGAGACATTGCATCCATAAAATGAAATCAAATGCTATGAAGAAAGGCGAGCATTTAAAGAACTTGGAGGGACTCTTGGAGATTAAAGCAACAACTGAGTGGGAAAACTCAAAAGAAAGATTAGAACAAAACAGAAAAAATTTCTTTCAAATAGGAAAACAGACTAAAAAAGGAAAATAGCATATATAAAATTTAAAAATTAGAGACTCAGACTACAAGGACCATCATCTAACCAAAAGGAGTTCTAGGAAGAGAGGACAAAGAAAATGAAAGGAAGAAACATTTTTCAAGAAAAATTCAATAAAATTTCCCTGAGCTGAGCAGTATGTTTCTAAATGGATAAAAGTAAATCGTTCCCAACTATGTGATTGTAAACTTTTAGAACATACTGGTGACAAGGAGAATTCTACCAGTTCTAGGGGAAAAAGGATTACTGTAAACAAGTATCCGCATGTTACTGGGCCTCTCAACAACAGCTACTAAAAGCTAGAAGACAGTGGAGAAATGCCTTCAGAAATACTGTGGGAAAATAGTTTCTTAGAATTCTAAACATAGCCAAATAATTATTTAAATATGAGGAAAAAATATACTTTTATACACGTAAATAAAAATTTCCTTTCCATGCCCTCTTCTTCAGGAAGCGGAGAGGAATTGTCCCATCAAAATTACGAGTAAACCCAAGTGAACAAAGAAATAGAATTTAGGAGACAGAGGACCCGGTGTGAAAGAATGTTCATACAGTAAGGATCCACCCTGCAAGGCAGAGGATGTGGGTTTGATCCCTGGTCGGGGAACTAACATCCTGCATGCTCTGGGGCAACTAAACCTAGGCATCGCAACTAGAGTCAGTGTGCCACAAAGAGAGATCCCATATGGCACAACTAAATAAATAAGTATACATAAATACGTATTTTAAATATTTGATGCTGTCAAATAAATATTTTTTAAGACCTTAATTAAGGGAGGTGGAGGAAGAGCCCTGGATGGAGGGGAAGGGACAGAAATATCTGCTACTTTGCAGCCACCTGAAAGCAACCGGTGTAGAGAGCAGTGGGTCCTGTGAGTGATTGCCACAGAAATGTGAAAATGACAGCTTACCTAATGTTTGAAAATATGGAGAGGATCTGCTGCTGAGAAGGTGATAAGAAACCTAAGGAAAAGAAACTTATTTGTTTCTTTGAACTTCAGAAAAACAGTGAAACAAAATATAGGGGAAGAAAGGTCACTGTTGAGCAATGGGATGATGAAAAGAAATTGTAGCACCAGACGCCTCTGCTAATGACAGCGGCAGCACCAACAAATGCAATCCTTCTGCATCGGTGTGGGTTCTGAGAGGAAGAAAACGCCAAGGGAGTCTGTCCTCCACGAAGTCACTTACCTTCCATCAGACACAGAAATGACAGTTCCTCCTGGGAGCCCTGGTCCCACCCTTACCCATAGTGTCTTGCCATGGTCCAAGGATCAGGGGAAATACTCATCTTGCCAGACTGCAGTAGCATAAACAGCATTGTTGGATGAGTCAATGAATACAAGATCTAGGATGCTAAGGGGCAGACATCAATCAAAAAAAATTTCTTTTAATTCCTTTGTATCCTAATCAAGAAAGTATAGACAATGACCTGCTCTGGTTTCTTGGCTGTTCAATGCAGAGGTCTCTCTTTTTAATTTGTGAGCTGCTTTTGAGGACTGAGCAGAGCAGAGACTTGAACATCCCCCCTTCTAAGAGGATCAACACCAAAGGCTGTCTGGACTCAGGTACCATGAATGTATCCTATGTCCATGAATATGGTCCTTTCCCTCAAGGTCACATCTACTTCTCTAATTATCCCCAAATGACTGACAATGTCTACAGCCATATATAAGTTTCTTGTTTTCATTTGGGTTTTCATTCTCTTGTCTCTAACAAAGGCAATTCAAAGCAACAAATATGCAAATATTCTTACAGTAGATTGCAAGACCAGGGATAATCCCTTGCTCTATTTTAGATTCTTGTTATTTAAATTATATCTCATGCCAAGCATTGAAACATTTCAAATAGCCAAAAAACACCTCAGTGGGTGCCTGTATTTTGTCCAGGGATTACTAGCACACCATCAGCAGTTTCTACCATAGGCGAGTCTCAAGGATCCCAGGAAATGGGATTCACAGCTACAATAATGTTCTCTAGGAGAGATTGCTAACTTTTTTAAAGGGCTAGATGGTAAATATTTTCAGCATTGTGGGCAGTACAGTCTCTGCCTCAACTCCTTAACTTAAGACAATATATGTTCCAGTAAAACGTGTTTATGTAAGCAAGTGGCTGACTATACTGAGTCCACTAGCTGTTGGGAGTTAGTCCTTGCTCCGTGGCCCAAAATGTTCTTCATAGTCACAGAGCATCTTGAGAAATGGCACTTAGTGTGGCTCAGTGGTAAAGAATCTTCCTGCCAGGCAGGAGACACATGGGACATGGGTTTGATCCCTGGGTTGGGAAGATCCCCAGAGAAGTAAATGGCAACCCACTCCAGTATTTGTGCCTGTGAAATTCCATGGACAGAGAAGCCTGGCTGGCTATAGTCCATGGGGTTGCCAAGAGTCAAACACCCTTGAGCACAGCACAGCAGCAGTTTTCCATTCTACCTCCTTTTGCTTCGAATTTCTGTTACTACTACAAATGACCTACAGCTCAGGAAAATGTCACTGAACATCCCAAACATGCCATCTCCATCTACACAGTGGCTAAATCTTTCGACCAAGTGATCAACATAGTCCTGACAATTGTGACCTGAGCCTCTCCTTATCAGGCTCCTCGCTGCTCCCCACTTGACAATATTTTTCCTAGCAGATCTCTTTCCTGGGTGTCAAAAATGTATTNTTTTCTTTTTTAATTTATTTGGCTTCATCAGGTCTTAGTTGTGGCATGCAGGCTTAGTTGCCCTGTGGTATGTGGGATCTTAGTTCCCTGACCAGGGATTGAACCGGCATCCCCTGCATTGGAAGGTGGATTATTAAAGACTGGCTCACCGGGGATGCCCCTCTCTTCCTTTCTAGTTTCAGTGTGTGTTCTTTCTCCCCACACACTCCTAAAGGTGGAAGGCGGTGTGTGGAGACGTAGAGTTCCCCACGCTGCCTAGCACAGCGCCTTGATCATGGTAACTACAGCACTTGATGGAAAAGCCAGAACATTTCCTCACAATTAATGGTAACCCAGTGAGAGTCCCTGATCCCCAGGATTCCCAGCTGCTCTTCGGCAAGCAGCTGCTGGGTCAGTGGAGGCCTGAGATGCCGAAGTGTTTCCAGATACTGGACACCTTCTGACTAACAGGTCTGAGATGGCTGAGAGAGACAGGAGGGACAGAGGGCCACACGAGCACAAGGTTATGATGGAAATAGAAGAAAGTATATGATGTCCATCATGGGTTCTAATCCTGGGGGTTTAGAACAAGGTAAATTATTTGTATTGATCAATTTCATTAAATTACAACAACTCTTACAAGTTCTTTTCCTTGGCTTTGTGAAACAGACTTGCTTTCAATGAGTGCCATCAATGACAGGCTTTCAGCAAATGTAACTGGTTTCATACTCCTACCGTCTCCAGAGTCTAAGAAAGTGACACTGGAGCAAATGAGGTGGGGGAGGGAGCCATATGGCTCTCTGAGAATGTTTCAGGAAGAGGTACGAGCTAGTGCAGAGTCCTGAGGTTGGACTGTGGGAAAAGAGAAATGTACTTCAAAGAAATGGGCAGATCTGTGAAGATGGAATTAAACTATGATGTCTGCTAGCTTCCGCTTGGCTTTAGAGATACTAACAATGTTCTTTATTGTGTCTAATGCAATTCATACAGTGTCAGATGTGTTTCATACAGTTTCATAATGCCAGGTAAGTTGTGATGTTATTTTGAGCCCAGTCATTCAGAATTTAAAGGAAATTGAATATTTTAAGTGCAGACTTTTACGAAGCTTTCAAAAGCCAAAAATAATCACACCTTTCCCAACTAGAAAAGGCCACTGAAGTGTCCTACAAGTTTCAGTTTCTAATAAGGTAATGTCACTTTAACCCAGGTAAAAAGCTCTCCGAGGTCCTTAATATTTAAGAATAAGGAGGTTGTGAAATCGAACAGTGAGAAAATCACAATGGATTATGCCCAGCCTTGTTGATAGGTTCATATCTTTCCATGACCTCATAAGAAACTATTGCTTTGGAGTTCCTAGCACTTATCTAAGTCCCTGACTGGGCCTGAGTTGTCAGTCCTCTGGGTCAGGTAGCTGCTTCTCTGTCACCTGAGAGTCTTTGACCAAAGGTACCCTGTTTCTTCTTTGGCATTTTTGTCTGTTTCTTTTTTTTTATTCTCATTTTTTCTTTTTTATTTTACTTCTGTTCCCATTTTTCTTTTTTAGTTTTTTAAAAAAATTTGGCTGTACCAAGTCTTAGTTGCAGCATGTGGGATCTAGTTCCCTGACCAGGGATCGAACCTGGGCCCCCTACATTAGGGACAGAGTCTTAGCCACTGGACCTCCCATTTTTCTTATTTTATTCTTGTCTGGCATTGTGTGTTGACTCATCATAAAGACCAGTTCATGGGGTGAATTTTGAACTGATTTTGTTTTGATTTAGACCAGGTGTCTCACCAGTTCTTCCCAAATATAAGCTGACGTTAGGACTGACTCCAAGCAATGAGCCCACCATGCCAAGGGCCCTCTGAGCCTTCTCTGCTGAGGAGACACTCAGATTCACATGGTCTCCCCCAGGCCTGCGAGACTGTCGGTAAGGGAGACTGGGCTCAGTGAAGCTGGCCAGCACGTCCCGGATGGGAAGGCGGCAGTCACTGCTCTCGGCAGAACTCTCCAGCCTCCGCTGACTGTGCCGCAAAGCAGGAATCAGGAAGGTTTGGCTCCTCCCAACACGGTGAAATATTTGAAGTGACAGAGGTGCAGGAAACCCCCTGCCTTGTTCAGAGGATGCTTGTGGAGGAAGGTGTGTGAGCACCCGTGCCTCAGGGCAGTAGGAAAGCAGAGCGGCTGAAGGCAGAGTCCACCAGTAGTGTGTGACTGGTCACCAGGAGGGTGCTGTCCACAGAGATTTAGAAGCAGAAACCTGCTCTTGGATGTGAACACAAGCATCATACTCTGGCTTCAGCAGCAAATTCACCTTTTACAACAAGCTGGACACCTTCTGGGGTGGTCCCCAGAACTCTCTCAGGGAAGAACCATAGGAAGTCATCCTGTCTACACTGGCAAGAAATTCCCTGCCTCCTTATTACCAAATTCAGACTTAAATTGAAGAAAGTAGGGAAAACCGCTAGACCATTATGGTATGACCTAAATCAAATCCCTTATGATTATACAGTAGAAGTGAGAAATAGATTTAAGGGCCTAGATCTGATAAATAGAGTGCTAGATGAACTATGGAATGAGGTTCGTGACATTGTACAGGAGACAGGGATCAAGACCATCCCCATGGAAAAGAAATGCAAAAACGCAAAATGGCTGTCCGGGGAGGCCTTACAAATAGCTGTGAAAAGAAGAGAAGCGGAAAGCCAAGGAGAAAAGGAAAGATATAAGCATCTGAATGCAGAGTTCCAAAGAATAGCAAGAAGAGATAAGAAAGCCTTCTTCAGTGATCAATGCAAAGAAGTAGAGGAAAACAACAGAATGGGAAAGACTAGAGATCTCTTCAAGGAAATTAGAGATACCAAGGGAACATTTCATGCAAAGATGGGCTCAATAAAGGACAGAAATGGTATGGACCTAACAGAGGCAGAAGATATGAAGAAGAGGTGGCAAGAATACACAGAAGAACTGTACAAGAAAGATCTTCATGACCCGGATAATCATGATGGTGTGATCACTCATCTAGAGCCAGACATCCTGGA